>ML675624.1:40717477-40780655 GCA_007922155.1 Mesoclemmys tuberculata
CTATGAGTCTATGAGTCTATGAGAATTTCCTTCCCCAAAATACTAACTATGCATGTTTAAATATCTACCAGAAAGATATGCATCTATGAATCCAATCTAAGAATCCTGGACCACAGAGGGCTCTTTTGGAACATTAAATTACAATAATTTGACATATATCGTGAGTTTTCATTTTGATATTCAGTGGACAAATGCCCCCCCCATTTCAAATGACACTCCAAATGTGAAAATACAGTTCCAGTTAGTGAGGTGTGGACGTTTGTTTTTAAATAGTGTTAGTTGCTCCAAATCATAAATAAAATATCTAAAAATTTACTTATTTACTTGAATCTCAAAAAAGATAAGATGCATGTCTTAAGTAGCTCTTCTGTAGTTTTGTGGCTATATACCATTCACTCATACATCACACAGTCTATAACCAACCACCATTCAGTGAGCATCCTCTGATACACTGCTAGTATTGAAAGAAGTGGCAGAAATCTGGGAAAGTTTATGACTTCATGTTTAATGAATTTCCATTTGCACACCCAACTCCCAACAAAATCAGTATATGAAGCAACATTAACCATGAAATCTTGTATCCTTCCACAAAATTTGAGTAAATGAGCTTGCTATAATGGACCTCCATGAGGCTCGAGTCCTTTCCAGGATGCAGATTACCAATTCGGCATTGGGTGTGATATTCAGGAGTCAGATATGTGAGGAGAAAAAGAATTCAGCTCACTCTGAGTCTACTCAGGTTTCTGGAAACATAGTTAACATACAACACAGGATTCCATGGTTTCTTTTGGGTACAGTGCTACTCCCCTAATCTCAAAAACCTAATCTGTTATTTCTATAAACTTTATATAGAGTAATATCAGGTAATGCATTATTCTATTGTCATTTTATCACGTTTCTGGAATGCCTATTATGTCAAGTTCCTCCTCTACTGATGGATTTTTTTAGTTCAACTAGTTTTGCTTTTAAACTTCTCACACTGATACGTGGATATTTATAGTTTATTTGTTAACCTGTGCCTAATTTTATTCCGTTACTTACTTCGAGACCCATTTCATTTTTAAAATGAGAGCATCTGCTGCTACATTATCAAGGACAAACCTTTAATTGAAAAAGAAAGATAAATCCCCAAGATTTAGAGCCAATCACTAACTGGCAGAAGTAGGTTATTCCAAAACTCTTCCACTGACATTTCTTATACCTTCCTCTGAAGCATCTTGCTGATAGCGAGAGGACACTGGGCTAGATGGTCTGATCAGGTTCTTTGCTCCCAATTTATGTTTTTGTCAAGAACCCAGATGATATTTGACCATGTTTTGTGCTTTGAGATTCCTCTGACAACAAAAATTAAAAATGAATCTTATGTAAACAAACTGAAAAGACTCCCACAAGCCTCTGTAGAACAAAGTTATACAGTTTCCATTTATAAAAACAGAGTGAAATGTATTACTGTCAGACTACATAATTGTCTTAAGTTATTGTACTATGGCATGACATGAACTTTATTCCTTTAGAAAATACAAATATTATTTAATATAACTCAATTTTCTAAGGACATTCATATGCCCAAAACAAGGGACCACAATCAAAATATAATTATCTCAGCAAGAAAGTTTCAAAGATTCATCCTGTTAATAGCCCACTCTTATTTTGCAACCTTAGACTTATTGAATCTAAACAAATCAATATAAATTTCAAACAATTATTTTCAGAAAATCATCTAAGTATATTATATGGACTAGAATTTATGTAAATGCAATTATGTAGAATTACATTTCTGATATTGATTTTCATTAAGCAAACTGAAAAAACAGCCTTTCTGTAGCATTTCTATTTTGCATAAAATATATTATTAGCCAATTTCCAGTATTGCAAATAAGTAAATGTGAGCACTATTCTACCATTTATTTTTTAAATAATCCATGGCATTCTGCACTGTTAAAATCAATATTTATTTTTCTTCATTTATAAGCTGATTCAGTTTAATACGTAAATATAACTGATCTACAGTCTCAATTATGCGCCAATCTATAAATATGCTTTTAAATAGTATTGAACTAAACATAATGTATAGATGCAATGCAGCTGGAAGACAACAAATTAATATCATTGGCTCAAGTCTGAAAAATGTTGTCCATTTTTCTCTTTTCACATAACATGTTTCTACTTAAGATTATCCTAAAATCATAGATGAGCAGGACTGGAAGGGACCTTGAGAGGTCTTCTAGTCCAGTCCCCCACACTCAGGGCAGGAGCTTCATTCTTTGATATGAAAAAACAAAAATGTATTTCTGCTGAATTGGTACCAGTGATTTGGTTGCACACATTGCACATCACTGGGCTATTGAGTGGCTTTTACCTCTTTGAACCTTATCTGTCTTGTTTCGTGCATGAAACCTGCAACGTCACATCTGTCTGACATGCTTACTAGGCATTATTGCCTTTTCAATTTATTCTCATGACTTGACTCTTTCACTACTGACTGCTGTTACAGATATTGGAAAGAGTTACCTAGGGAGGTGGTGGAGTCTCCATCCTTAGAAGTTTTTAAGTTGCAGCTTGACAAAGCCCTGGAGGGGATGATTTAGTTGGAGTTGGTCCTGCTTTCAGCAGGGGGTGGACTAGATGACCTCCTGAGGTCCCTTCCAACTCCAATATTCTATGATTTTATGATTCTATACCTCAATCTACCGAACTATGATAAAAGATAAACTTTCAGACATTATGACTCTTTGTGGCTAAACTTCACTCTTAAAGAACTAAATGTTAATAAGCTGATATTGACTTTTATAAAGGTAAAATATATTGAACTAAGAGATAAATATGAACAGAGGCAAGGCTGAGATAAATATTTTCAAGGGTCAATACATTTTATGTTCACTTACTCAAGTATCGATCTACCTTCTGTCTCCCATTACTACAATATCTAAACACCCCACCATCTTAATGTATTTATACACATAAAACCACTGTGGTTTTACTATTAACCCCGGTTTTATAGAAGGGGAACCGAGCCACAGAAAGAATAAGTAAATTGCCCAATTTCACATTGGAAGTCTGTGGCCGAAAAGGCAACTGGATCCAACTCTCCCACATCCCACACTAGCACTTTTAGTACTGGACTATCCTTCCTCTCTCAGCATCAGTTAGTATAGGCCTTATATTGCACCAGTGAAGTCAATGGAGTTTTGCCATTAATTCAATGGGTGCAGGATTAAACTCTGAGGCCTCAAGTTATGCAAGACATCGGGCTTGCCTACAGAGGGAAGTGATTATGCAGTAAACTAGGGCGTGAATCTAACATGCACTAGCTATTCTGCATTAACTTCCATGTGGACACTCTTGCTGCACACTAGCAGTGTCCTCAGGTGGGTTAGCTTATTACACTTCCAAAGGGTAGTAAGCAAATGTCCACGAAGGCATTCTTAATGCCCAGTAAGAAAGGCCACAAAGGTTGTTAGTGCAGAGTAGTTAGTGAGCATCAGCTACTGCTGGCATTTTCCCCATGTAGTCAGTCAAGCCCTTATACGTCTACTTAATGTATTGCTATTGTAATGAATGAGACTACTCATGTGCATAGAATTAAGGACATATGGAAATTTTTGTGAGGACCGGGGCTGCAGAGTTCAGGTAACAATATTGTGTCTCTAGGACTTGGGCCTGAATGTGTGTCTACTGCATAGAAATGTCTATTTGCCTTATGGCAATACTTTTCAAAGATATTTCTTCTAAACCACCATTCTTCTGGAAATATGAAGAGGATGGTCCAAACGTTCTGATTAGAATAAGAGCTACCAAAGAGATTGGTCATTTCCAGATCAGATAACTCCCCACGGGATTTAGTCAACCAGATGTGTTTGAAAATCCCACTAGACACATCTCTGCATCTTTAGACACTGAAATACCTTTAAATATCTGGTACTAAGTCCTCACAGGCAGGGGAATATCTTTTTCTTTTTCTTCTATAATGCCAAGCATATTGTTGAAGCTTAATGTATTATGATGCTTAAGATATTATACTATTACAAATGCAAGTGTTTCTCTGCACCGCTAACACTTTGTAAGATGGCAATTAACACAAGGTCAATAAGTATGATTCAGTTAATGATTAACAGTGCTAAATTATTCTGGTATATAAAAGAGGATTATCTTTTCCCCGCTAAAACAAGTATACCTGGTGGCTGCCTTGTGAGAAAATGCAAAATAAGACTTCTATGTGCTATCGATCTATATGCCTTTGTCTCCCAGCTGAGCTATCTGCAGAGCATGGTCAGTGCCAGTTGTCAGACTCAGGATGAGGAAAACTGAGGAAAAATACAAAGCACAATTTAAATGTCAAATGTCTTGTTTGTTTTTATGGAGCACTCATTAGATTGACTTGACTTTCCCATCTTTTGTACTCTATCCATGATGTGGAACCACAATGAGAAAAAACCCTAGTGTGACAATGAGTCACTTGTTTGCTAATTAAATTGTGACCACTGGACCTACCTTTGTTTGGCAGTGAGTTGAGGGTTGATCTGGCCCAAGGTGTTTGAGATGCTGAAATCATCCTCACCTATACAAATGAAAAGAGAAACTGTCACGACTACAGACTGAACTGTCTTTTAGTCCCTCTTGAGTGCACCCCTTAGGTGACAGTCCTGGCTTCCTAAACCTCATTCTGGGTGGAACCACATGGTATAACTACCCTCAACTCCTCCTTCCCCTCCCGTTTCCAAACCACATTAACATATGTCTAACTGTTTTTGGCACCTGTAAATCTTCTTTCTGAGGACCGGTGATCAGTGAGCTGTTTAAAACTACTCAAAATCAGCATTATTTATTTATTGTCCCAGAGGTACAAAGCATGTAGAGCAAAGGGTAAAAAAAATCAGAGACATATAGATAGATAAGATATATAGATAAGACAAATAGAGAGAGAGAGTTTTACTTATAGTTCAAACTTTCCTTTCCAGCTTCTGTAAATTTCCCAATCAGCCCAGCTAACCCTCATCTCTGGCTTGGGGAAACACTCTCCTGTTCGCAGAATGTTCTCTGTCTGTGTTCCCTGACCAGCCTGTCAGTTTTCATTTATACTCCCTGGCCAGCCTCTGGCCACCACTCAATTCTCCCCCCCAACACCTTTTCTAGGCCCAGAGACAACTAATGTTTTAGTGTTCCCTTTGATCTCTCTCTTCTCTTGGCAAAACATCTAGATCACTGGGATTGGGCCAAAGAGCTGCACCTCACCACAGCACAATAGGACCTTAAAGCCTTGATCAATCAGCTGTGGTGCAAAGTCCTCTGTCTACATCCTGGTTTGACTGCTCCATCATAGGTGGTGCCCTGAGGATGGGAAAGGGTATGCTTAGAGTGCACTGTGAGTGTAGCCTGAAAATCTTGGGAATTTAAGTAACAATACAACCACGTGAGCCTCTCTGAAGCAAGAACACTGACCAGACCAAAAAGCTGGGACCATAAAGTTCCAGAAGGTTACTCTAAATCTGCAGTAATCATATGTGCACATTATAATGTGGATAAAAGTGCCAAAAACATTTCCTAAACTATTTGACTTCCAAAGTTTTATTCTTTTGTTTTGTTTAAAATAAAGCTATAAATTAGTTTAATGTTGTAGAGGAGCAACAAAAACCTGCTTCCCATAAATTCAGAAAACATTTATTACCACTTATTAGTATGCAACATTTGATTCTACTGTGTTTTAGAATAAACAATAACAATCTGAAATTCAAGCTCCTTGATATAGTGACATAAACGATGAAGTCAACAGGATCTGCAGGTGATCAGCACGAAATAAACATAGGTTCCTATGGCTTCTCGCGTTGGGCAGCATAAACCAAGGTTTCCAAAATTAGTGGATGATTTTGAAATATACGGCTAAATAACATGCATAAGCTACTGAAAATCAGATATTGAACTAGAGTAGGTGTTCTCTATGCTTAGGCAACCAGATGTTCCCTCCCATCCCAACACCTCCTTCACTTGCTCTCCCTACTGCTCCAAAAAGGCAAATAAAATAGAGTTTTATAAATTGAGGGGATCATGTATAAACTAGGGGCAGAATTGCTTTAAGGGTAAATTTAGCCAGTTATCCATATAATGAAAAAGTAGAGCTGGTTTTACCCTCATCTTACCAAAAAAGTAGATCAACAAATTTTAATCAGTTTGTCCTAAAAACCCATCACCTTACTTGAAACAAACACAGAAAAAATAAAAACCAATGGGTTATAATGAAAGGCATAATGAAATGTGAGGCACAATTACTGTTAAGTAAATATTATAATTCACTTTTGTGCATATGTTCCCTTACTTTTTTAGGTCTTGTTTCCTCAGTTAAAATCCTGGCTGCACATTTGTCCAGACACAGAGCATATACCAGGTTTTCCTGTTCACAGGTTTGGGGCGAGTATATTAAGCTTCGTTATAGCTAAAATGTTTCATTGACTTTTTGTTTCAGACTGTCCAGCACATGATATTCAAAGGCAAGATTGTTTCTGGAGCACAATAATCCTCCAATATTGATTTTGTTCACTTCCCCATTTTCAAATATGAACGTGTTATATCTTCCCTTGGCTTGGTGTGCACAGCACGGTAACGTGGTGGGTGGCAGCGTTCTGAGGTAGGGGCTATCACGGTTGCATTCATACATATTTTTAACTGGTAGGTCACCCCATTTACCTGTTTTCTGATTTCACTTTATTGCTTAGGTAAACTGAATCCATTTCTTGGAAATATCCTTCATCATGCTTCTGCCATTACGCAATATTTATGATGCAAACACAGAAATGCGTCAGCCATCTTTTTCCATCTTCTTGTGTGTCAATGGCAGTATTGCCCTGTAAAAGCCTATCTATATCTTTGCAGAAATGTACGTCTATGCTCTTTAATATAAGGGGAAACACATGGGGGTTAAAATGTCCATGATGATCTTAAGAAAATATCCTTGATATTTTATTTCATTTCAAAGACTGGAGGGTAATTTTCACTTTTTTAAGATGAAACCCACCAAAATGTAACAGACTTCCAGCTCATTACTGAGTACCTCCCTCCACTGGGAATGAGCTAGAGTGGAGGGATGGAGCCAGTGGAGAGCACTGTGTTAGCCTGTTTAACATACATCATCAAATGTACGTATCTACTGAGGCCTATTACGCCAGCTAGAGTGACCACTTTATGGCATTACACCAAGCATTGTAGAGTGACGTTCCTAGATTTGGCACAACCCATCCTCTCCAGCATAAAGGAGCCGTAATTCCTGGAGTACAGGAAAAGGAAGTAACATGCCTGACGTCTTGAGGTCCCTTTGAGCCTTACATTTCTATATTTCTATGCTGAGAACAGAGAAGTTCATCTTGACTGAGCGCTACAGGCTGCATAGGAGCACCAGAAGCAGTTTGGAGGCCAAAGACTAGGAGCTGGCTCTGAGGAGAAAGCTGAGCAACAAGCTGTCTGAGATCTGGGAACAAAATTTGAAAGCCATGTAGGGAAATAGCCTGTTGATAGCAAGGGTCAGCAGCCACAGACAGCGGAGCAGCAGCCAGAGGCAGGTGCTATGCGATAACTGCATCTGTGGATGTGCGCCTGTGTGGCTACAGACAGAAGAACTGAGCTCTGGCTGATGGGTCTTCAGGCCACATTGCTCTCCTACCTTTTGGGAGATGGATGAAGAGGAAAGAGTAGCCCAGGTGCTGAGCTGCATAAGGTACAATTACCTTTATACCCCTGTCCTAGACTATCCCTAGGGAGCGAGTTAGGAATGCTTGGGTGGATCTTTCGTTGTATCTGGTGAAGTCCTTTTGCTGGGGAATTTGCATCCTTCATTTTCCGGCAGCCCAAGTAAAAAAATGTTGTGTTATTCAAAATGCGTGAGTGTTAATGGGGAGCCACCCACTAGAGCCTAGTGCTTTGAGCACCTACAGCGCTTGCTTCCAAGCTCCTGTTATAACGCTGATTGTGTGTCCATGTCTGTACATTTCTCAGACCAATGTTTACAGTAGATTTGCAGTCACTGAAGTATGCTGTTCTGAGAATGGAAAAGGGCATGAAGCAGAAAACTGCAGTGCCTCAAAAATCTTAATGGTTAATTTAAAGAGGAGCTGTTTGGGTTCTAGGGTGGATTAGTTAATCTACTGAGGTTCTTCATACTTCTGACCCAAATTTTGTAGTGAAGTTAAAGTGACTCCATATGCTTGTTATTGATTTTATTATATTTAATAAGCAAAAAAAAAAAGAATAAAATAATAAATCCCGTATCACTATACATGAACAACTAAGGATACTCAATAACAAGAGTCCTGTAGACCCCTAAAGACTAACAAATTTCCACAGGCATAAGCTTTCATGGGCTGTAACCCAGTTTGTCAGGTTGCAGCTGACGAAAACTTATGCCTGCAGAAATTTGTTAGTCTTTAAGGTGCTACAGGACTCTCATTGTTTTTGCTGTATATAGACTAACACAGCTACCCCTCTGGGAGGGTTAAACAATGTAATTATCAAACTAAATATCAAAATAATGTCAGTTCAACAAGTTAGCAGCAATATTGATGTTTAAATTTAGTCAAATCATTAAATTAACACATCAGATAACCACTTCATAATCCCAAAATAGGGAGCTCAAGGAGGTAGCTGTCAATTTCATTGAAACCATAAAAGAACTTTTACACATGGCAGTGATACAACCTCAGGTAAACAAATATTTTAGTATATAAGCCAAACTGGCTCATGTTTATACTGTGATCTGAAAAGCTAATTGAGGGTTAAGAGGCATCTCACTACCACCTGCTTTTAGCATGAGGAAGACTTGTCTTTGCCTGCCATAGGTCAGCTCCCCAACTCCTCTGGCCACAGGCAACACAAACACTCTCTGCTAGGCCTTGGAGGCCCCTCTGTTATTCTGCAAGTTGGTGATTGGCACTCTCCAACCCTCGAGCCCTCCAAATGTCTCCCTGGGTCATCTACCCCCAGTCCACTGGACTCTCACAGTATTCACTAATCTGCTGCTTCCAAAGAAGCAACACACCCCAGTTTACCAATTTCACCTCAGATCACGACTCCACGTGGCACACAGCACTTACATTTGTTGGCAGTGAAATCAAGTACAAGTTTAACAAAAGCACAGAGATTCAAGTAGTAGCAGGAAGTCGTGTTGGAAACAAAAGGTTACATATAAAATACAATTATAGCAAGGACTCTAGAACCAATGCTCAGTTAAAAAGATACTTTCATGTCTCATAAAGTATTGCTCACCCAAACTCTTTGAAGCACTCTATACTCAGGCTGGCTGTGATCCTTCTTTCATGAGACATGCACATTGTCAGTTTGCCTCCTATGTGAGGGATTCAGTGTGTCTCTTGGCACTCCAAGATATAACCAACTAAGCCTCTGTCTTTATTCATAAACAAGGCTTGCCTCTGCTGTTTGTTTCACCCTGTAGGTTTCCTGTCTTGTCGTTTTAGTAAACTCAGAATTCACACTTGACTCAATGCGCAAGTGGACATACAATGTGAGTCATGCAATACCTCGTGTACAAATCACCAGACAGGAAGATAGATATAAGTTACCTCCTGTCTGAAAGAAACATCTCTGAGGTATGTCACCTCCTAGTGACCTGCCTTAACTCCAAGATCTTAAAATCTTAGTTTTCAGCATGGGTACATAACTCCTTAAATATTATCTGTGCTTACATGTTGCAGTGAGTATCATCACCAGTGGGCTCCTGGCTGTCAGTAGAGCTTCTCATGCCACTCTTTGGGAAGCTTTTATAGAAATATCTGCCCCAGGGATCCCTGTACAACCCAGCCCTGTGGTCTCTGCCAGTTGTTGACACAGAGTCCCTAAATCACAATGTTTCCTCCTGGAAGTTTGCTGTTTATTGTATGAGTTAATCTATTGCCTTTGTCCACTCACCCCCCAACATAAAGAAAAGTGTAAGCTTTACTAGGTACTTTGGTAAGAGAAAGTCAGTACAGCTTCTTCACATAACAATCACAGCTTTGTTTTAGTGGTGAACCTGCACAAAATTAGTACAGAGAGTAATAACTGTAAGGGAAGATTTTTAGGATTAGTTGGGAATATTCATAGGTGCTTTTCCTGGGTGATCTTAACAGGATCTCAGACATTCTACAAGCATCTAACCACACGCTCACATCCTAGAAATAATAAAAATTAGGGACGTCTTCCCACCAGAAAGGGCAAGAAAGGGTTCAAAGTTCAAAGCTCAGTTCTTATCATCCTCAGCCTCACGTCACGTAAGGAGCTACACTGCAGTCCTGAACCAGACACTGGCTTCTAGCACTTAATGATTCTTGCCAGCAGCCTCTGACTGCCAGATTCTGGGATTGGATGACAGTGGATGGATTACTCGATGATTGTTCCGTTCAGTCCCTCTCAGGCATCTCACAATGGTTTGCTTCACAAACAGGAATTGGGGGACTGACTGATTAACTCCATGAACATTTGCAGGCTTAAAACGAACTCTCTCTGGATAAAGGCTCCCTAGGCCTTTAATGGGTAAGAGTTCACAACCCACTTGTGTTAAAGGTCAGGGCTAGAGCTTTCACTGCTTCTCTTCAGAGGTGGGCAATAGTGAAACTGGCATGGCAGTTTCATTTAGCAGGTGGCAGAGCTTCCAGGGCATGCAGACTTCCCTAGACTGGGGAGCTTAGGCTTCCGGACTCTTGAGCCAGCCGGCTTCCCAGGATGCCCAGTTCCCATAGCCTATAAGGGAGCTTCCTTAAGAGTTGGACAGCCTGGAGACAGCGGGGGAGCCTGGAAGCCCAAGGCGGTTTGAATGGCAGAGCTACCTCAGAACTGGACCTCAGAACTGGACTGAAGACGTCTGTCCCAGGACTTCAAGGCTCCGAACTCCAGAATCTGGAAGGCCCAGAAACCCACCAATTTAGCTGGCAGGAAACCAGGCAGGTTTCTGATGGACCCAGCCTGTGGTTCAACAAAAGTTTAAACCTGACATGTTTCTGCCAACTGGGATTTTTTCATCAGACCAGCTCCAATCACTGCTTTGTATCCCTTCTAGAAGCACAAAACTATTAAAACTTCAATGTAAATTGCATGTTAAACATGAAAAATTAAAGTTTATGCTCATATTAGGCTATTTCTCTCTCAAGTACACAGAAGAAAGGGAGGTGCCTGAGCTTTGAGACGGTAGCACTTCACAGCAATCCTCATATATATATATATATATATATATATATATATATATATATATATATAACTCTCAGTAACTTCTTATTCTACAGGATGCAGTGTGTGTGGCTGGTGCATTCCTGCTGCTAACTCCCTCTTCCCCTTCTCCCCCGCAGTTTCCACTTAAATAGAAAAGTTGCTGCAGCTACTCTGTGCTCTGAAATTTACATTAGAATTGCTATGTAACCCCCTTTTAGCCAGCAGCTGTCTGATTACTGTATTTGAGGAAATAGTAGAAGATTCTGACCAAATCAAATCATATCTAAAGAAAGGGTTCAAGCCATCTCCAGGTTTATTTATCTGTCAAAAAAAAAAAAGTTCAGGAAATAAATGTCAGTTCCTCAATTCTCAATCATCCTGTCCTTTCCCAAATCAAAACGAAATTGACAGAAGGGGCTGCAAACATGAGAGAGGAATGCCAGCAGACAAAACCTCTTTTATGAAAATGGTACATTCATTCATGAATAATAGCAGTGTTTTTTCAAGTTTCATCTTCCTCCCATGAAATTTGATTTTTGTCCTTTGTGTTTTAATTTGTAAAATGAGCAACTAACCTGCTCGGTTTTCCATGGTAATACATTAACAGAACAGAGGGGAAGTATTAAAAACAGCAATAATCTTTAGAATAAGACATTAATTCATCTGAGTTTAATTTAAACTACACACACAAGTAGGAAGAGTTTAATTCTTCTTCTGGATCCTTACATACTGATTTAGAACTTATGGGCTGTAGCCTGCATCTATCAGAGAGACAGCAAACAATATATGGTCAGAGGTTTATTTTCATTCAAACATTTCTGACCTTGAATTTTCCAGGAGCACCATTCAACAGCCTACCAGCATGTAATGGGTAAAATTCTTCCCACAACAGAGTTCCATTAACTAATGTTACATGCTTTCTACCCTTTGTTGAATTACATGCCAACTGTTCTGTACATCCCTACTGGAATTATAATATTTAAAACAAATATTTATGTAGTACTTTGTAACTGAAGGAACACAGTGATAATAGAAATTTGTGGTGAGCTAATGGTGACTGTATGTGATCTTCATGGGAAATTTGCATTTGACCGTTTACTCCCCATATACATAAGAATGAGATCCATGGAGATATACTTGCATAAAGTCTACAATCCATTTTTTCACCCAACACCTAATCCAGTTCCACCTCACTTTTTAAAAAATAATGTAAATGGAATTTTGGCCTCGATTTTCCTCTCATAGAAGTGTAATTCCAGATTAAACCAGAGTAAAAAGAAAATGTATCATGTATTTAGTGGAATATTAGTCCTTCATCACTGCCTTTCAGTGGTAAAGCATCAACTACTGAAAATATATTTAAAAGATTCATTGATCACGTGGTTTAGCCCTTAGCCTGCACTGAAGGTTGATCTCCTATAGTGGACGTCATTAAAAAGTCAGCATTTTTCATTAGTTTACCACACCCAATGTATCTGAAATAGTCTAAATATTTCTATGTTCCACACAGTGTTATAGCCAGTGATAAAAGCTGGGCAGGATTGACATATTTTGTACTCCATCGGACACACTATGAAAATGTTAAATAGTATCCATTTAAAAGGAAAACACAGAGCTAGTCTGCTTGCAATCTCCTGGATTTAACTCTACCATCACTCTTGCATTTGTTTTCAAAATCTTCCCTACCTCTTTACCTGATGTTTTTGTTTTAGCACCATTTGTAAGGGAACACAAGGTGTCATGGAACTGATATCAATAATACCTTTGTGACACAGTAAAAAAGCATACCCAGTGCATAATGAGTTAACTTAGAACCCTGTCACAAGGGAGATAAAGGTGGGGGTATAAAGGTAGGGGGACCTGACCATAGCAGGTCTCTTGCTGTTCTAAGAGGCTAGTTTTATGGATTGATACAAGAAAGCTCTGAGGAAAGGAGTTCAGTCTTTGTCACTGATGAAAGCATTATTCATCTTCCGCAACTGGGGTTCAGCCCACTAGGATGCACGCTTATATGGAAAACCACAGCCATGCTTAGCAACCACAGATGATAACTTACAGAGACTATGGTCTTATTGCAGACAACAGCAGTTTTGCAATTGATTTAAGTGGAATGAAGGTTTGGCTCTGAGCAAAAAGAGCTTATGCCATTAGGGTATCTCAGTTAGGTTCGTGATTGCAGAAATAATTTCAAGAGGAAAGACAATATAAGGCACACTGGGGATTTTGTTGCTACTTTTAAACATACACCAAATCCATGTTATATTCATGGTGGGTGAAATTCATCCTTGTGTAGACAGCCATCACAATGCCATGCATCTTGTGGCAGCGATCGGCAAAAGGGCAAAAATGTTACCTAAAATGCACTGATCTTCAAAGAAATTCAACTAAACATAAGGGGAAAGACTATACAGCTTATTATTTAAATGCATGAAAGTTAAAGATGAAAAGACCCTACTGGGATATTTTATCTGCCTCTTTATCATTGTGGTCTGGTTCCTTCTAGTATACATTAAAGTACCTTGGCCAGTATATTTGTATATATAAATGATAACATTTTCCATGGGACAGTTTATTTATCTCGCTGTTAGAAGATATTTACTGGTATATATAATAGAAAAAAGAAAGCAAACTATACACACCGATGAGGAGCATCAGTCTCTGTCTCAGAGAGGGAATAAGCTACAAGAAGGAAGAACTGAGCCTAGTGAACTGTGTGTGTATGTGTGTAGCTCCGAATGAAAGAAATCAATAGGAACTGGGAGCCTAAATATTCAATCTGTGCCTTGGAATATTTTGCCTTTGGTTTCCAAGCTCTTCAGGGCAGGGGCTATCTTTTCCTGAGTATTTGGAAAGCACCTAACACACTGTAGCTGTTACCACTATAATATCACCCATCATACACAATTATTTTATTCCATGTGTCGCATTTATATTCCTTTGAACCACCTTGTCAAATACCCCAACTCCGCACAACTTTGTTCCTGGAATCCACTAGCTTATACCCTATTTATTTATACCTGGCCAAGCTCACATACATAATTCTTTTCATCTCTCCTCCAGCCTCTTCTCTCTGTCTGTGTGTTTTTTTCTCGCTATTCAGTTAAATATGTTGACGTTCATTGAGCACAAAATGGGAAGACTTCAAGATGATCTAATGGGATGATTCTAAATTCGGAATTGGCCTGACAAAGTAAGGTAAGATAAACTACTCAGACTGACATGGTTTTTCCATTGAGGCAAGTGGTAGAAATCATCTTAAGAGATGGCTAGACACTTTTATATATATGGAGAAGATTGAAGTAGACAGTGACATATTGGAGGGGAAGGGCTAAGATAAACTTAAAAGAAACAGACATATTGGGGCAACTTGGCTTTTCATGTACAAGCAATTCCTTAAGCTCTTATGACACCTCTTACTTTACCCATTTATGCCATATTTTATATCATGGGAACGAGGCTTGAGCATATAAATTCCATTAAAAAAAAAAGCAGCAT
This sequence comes from Mesoclemmys tuberculata, assembly GCA_007922155.1. NCBI lineage: Eukaryota > Metazoa > Chordata > Testudines > Chelidae > Mesoclemmys > Mesoclemmys tuberculata. The sequence goes on from ML675624.1 coordinate 40,732,154, forward strand.
GGAACCGCATCCAGGGATCAGGGCAGGTTAAATGGGACACATCTGAAATTTAATATTTGAAAAACAAGCTATGCTAGCCAGAGATACAGCAGTTTTAATGTGTTTGATAAATCACTGTCACTGCTACAATGGGACTGACATATCAGGTGTAGTAATAGAAGCCCAAAGGAAACACAGGAAGTTGAAGATGAATGATATCAAACAATACCTTTAATGGAAAACAGCATGGACAGAAATGCCCTAAGCAGCTCTGATTCTTTATCACATCTTTTAAAATGCTGCATTCCTTCAGTAGTAATTTTGAAACTGATACATGGATATGTAACTGCATTGTGAGGGCTCTCTGGAATTTAGGTACTACTGCATGTAAGATATACTTAGTATTTTATTAACATTATTTGTGTTTTCTCTTTCCCAAATCTACTCCAAAATTAGATTAAATGAAAATGAAATGGTACAAATTGTCTGATTATTGACCCAGGTGTGTGTCAGGATGTTTTCTCTCGTTCAGTGAAAGTGTTTTATGAACCTATGATTATGTGTAAATATTAAATGGTAAGAGAGTTGCAATATGCTCTACAGAACAAGTTTGCTAAAGTAGTTATCCAATTTATGTTTCTTTCTCTATGATAAACATGTGAAAATTGTAGGCATTTAGTTATATTACAGTAAGATCTAGCAGTCCCAAAGAAGATAAAGGCCCCCTTGTGCCAGGTGCTGTACATATATATGGTAAGAGAGAGTCCCTGCCCCCAAAAGTTTACAATTTAAATAGACATGTCAGACAAATGAGGTATATGTTTTGCAAAGTGAGAACGCCAAGAAATTAAGTGACATTTCCAAGGTCACACAGTAAGTCTGTGGCAAAGTCAGAACTGACCACAGATCTCCTGAGTTGAAGTCAAGTGCCATTGTACACAAGAGGTGTGTGTTTACATTCTACAGATAGGCCAAAGGAAACTGCATTTGAGTTTTTGGTCCTAAAAATGATACTTTGTACCCTTTCTCCAGGCCTTGCCATTGATGTCATGGATTCATAGAATTATAGGAATATATGTCTGGAAGGGACCTCAAGAGGTTATCTAATTCTTTTATGATAAACCTAACTGACTGTACAATCTATAAATAACAATTGTCTGTCTGATTTGTAATGTATAGTGTGTTTTCTTCAAGTTTTTATGCTGCTTTTTTCCCATATGTCATAGAATTTTAGTCTCACAATGGAATCTCAGTAAATTGTAGATGATAACATTTAAAAGTGTCTAATTAAAATGCCATCTTTGGAAATGCATGTTCAGTTTAATTATCTAAAAAAATTAATTATGTTCTATTTTAAAACCTTTAAACCAAAAATAACTGTCTGCATATACACACACACACACACACTCTTTCATTCCTTTTTTGGGTGGGAATGGCAAAGGAGTACATTACTGTTAAGTAATAATTGTTAAGTCTGCCTTCTACTTTTTCCTTGGGGCTGCTTATGTTTTGAACTGGTATATTGCCTGTATATCAAGACTGGGTCTTGTAAGTATTGTGGCAAACGGCCGGCTTCTCCCTAGTGGGTCTCGCACTTCTGCCTCTCGTAGTGGGCCAAGACGTTGCTGGTCACCCCGTCTTCCCAGGGAGGGGAGTAGGGACCCGGGCCCACCCGCTCCTCTGGGTCCCAATCCAGGGGCCCTCTGAGTAGCAGCTATGTGCTGCTAGCACCTTACTTGCAGTTGCAGGCTTTTTCCCTGGGCTACTCTCCCACCTCTGTCTTTCTGGCTTCTTGAACCCAGTACCTTCTTCAGGACTCCACCTCTCTCCCACACACCACTGAACTCCGTTCTGTTCTCCTGCACGACTCCACACACCACCGTACTCCGTTCTGTTCTCCTCCACTTCACACACTCCTCTGCTCACCGCACACCTACTCCTTCAACTCCACACTGTCTCTCAGGAGTAGAGGGTTTTTATAGGCACCTGGGTGGGGCCTTAATTGGTGTCAGCTGACACTAATTATCTTCTAGTGCCTCTGGCTAGTCTATAGGGAATAAAACCCGGATCATTCTAGCACTTACATAACGCCTTTCCAGAACTTTCCTACTGCCCTCTGCCCTTGCTATATCACAGTATGAATATAGCAGTAGGTGGTAATGGGCTTAGTTTCAGTTTAGCATTAGTTATGTTCCTTAATGGGTTATAGTGTTTTGCTTCTACTAAATTATTTTTAAATTAAATATGGTGCAACTCCAGGAAGACTACTGGAATAAAGGAAAAATAGAAGAAACAATATAGAATCATAGTCTGTCTTCACTGTAGCATCTCTTCCACAATGGAATCACATCCCTCTAGGATATGATCCTGCTACCATGAAAGTCAATATTAGATGCCATAGACTTCAGTGGAAGCAGGACTCAGTTGTTCATGGGGTCTGGTCATTATATTAATTCATTAATGTTACAGATCTGGAAGTACTTTTTTAGGATGAATAAAATATGAGAGTCACAGTAAACTGCGAAGGTCAAACTTGCATAAAGAGCTAGCTGAATCCTTATGTTTCACTTAAGTTCCACTTTAAGTCAATTGACTTGAGAATTACTTGAACCATAACCCTTGAACTGGCCAATCTATACACTGGTGATTCTCACCATAGTAATTTACTGTGACTCCTATAATCTATTAATTGACCCTCCAGTACTCTTAAATATCTGCTGTATTAATGAACATTGAAAGGAGTTTGGTTTTTAATCAGAAGAGCCTAAAGTATACATTTCTAGAGTAAACTTAAACAGATAAGAAAGTAGACATGGTAATAGTTTTCCCAACAGACATTTTACATTTTGTTTTGTTTCCTTTAAGAAGATTGGTGGATACTGTTGTTAACATCTGACATTGGAATATGGTCATTTAGAAAAGTAAAAAATATATGTAGTCTCAATGACTGTTATGCACCTCTGCTCCAAAATAGAACCTGACCTTTATACCTGTATTTTAAGTGATTTGGGGAATTAAATGTACTTTTTCCCATCTCATTCCTCCCATCTCTTGAAGAAGCTTGAGGCCATCATGGGCAAAAACATTACATAAAACAAGGTAAATATAATTTACCCATAATAGAAATATGCTACATTTACTGTGAATAATTTTAGTGAATACCCCCTTGTGTTCTATGTTCTGATCTTGAGAGTACATACTAAGAGACATTTAAATTTACCAAGCATAGTGCATAAAATTACCATCTTCACTGAATAATTTTATACTATTGAGTGACATTTGAATCAGCATTAGAACCAAATATAAAGAGGTCTTAGATCTTAATATAAAACCAAATCAAGAAAAAATTGCAGGCCAAATTCTGTGCTGGTGTAATTCCATTAAAGCCAGGCCTCCTGTGAGTATGTGTCTTTCAGGGGCAACACATCAGGAGAATTAGGCATAGAGCCTAAGTCTGATATGTTATATATGGCATTCAAGCAGCAGCTATCAAAATGAGTTAATTAAGAAAGTATCTTATTCAACATGTCAGAATTGTAAACTTTGGACATAGGACTTGAGGTCTTCAAATCTCATTTTTGAGGATTTCAACAACTCGGTCATGGGTTCGGGGTTGTTATAAATGTGTATGGGTATGGTTTTGTGGCCTGCCTTGTGCGGGAGGTCAGACTAGATGATCATATTGGTCCCTTCTGACCTATGAGTCTATGAGTCTATGAGACTACCATTGATTTGGATCCAACTCTAAAAAATATTTAGAAGCGTAAAAAATATTGATTGTACTATCTTGGATTGGTAAGAAACTGCTCTGTGAACAGTCTAGATTTATAACTACTGAAGCCCACAAGAACAATAAATCTGAGTACCAGCTGCATGACTGTGATAACTAATGCCAAACTGGGGAACCGCTTCATCTAATGGAAAGGTAAACAGAAGATCTAATTGGTGCAAAGGTACTCCTGGTGTCATTAAAGATGCAATAAAGAATGTATGCAACAAAAAACCTCCTGAAACTGATGATCTCAACAAGATTGGATCTAGGGCAGAACTGCATGGTACAGTCCTAGTAAAATATGTAATCCCCATGTTCATATTATTGTTACTGGTTTTCTTCCCTTCAGTTTTTGTCACCAAAAATTGAATGAGCCAGATTGCTGTTCACAGTTGGTTGTATTTTTGACATTCTCCCTGTGTTTCTAAATTCTGAAGGTTGATAGCATCAATAGATACAATGAAAACAATTAGTTTTTGGATCGGCAAAACACCGGATGGTATTTTAGATTATGCTCCCTGCTTAATGTATAAGTTATCTGAAAATGTAACTCACTCTGTAAGAGTTATAGGTTTATTAATAAGGACCTCTGGGCTCTATCAACTGGCTCAATTTATTACACCCTTCTTCAGTTATTGTAACTTGCTCTTGTTATTTGTAATATCTAATTTTTTCAATTCTAGATTTTTTTTTTGCAATAATAAATGAGTAAACTGGAGATTAGATCTCCTCTTCTGCTTTTATCCAGTTGGCTACCCATTGGATGTCTCACCTCTCATGCTTTTAGATCTGAGTGCATGGGAGTTTCACACTCTTTGCTCTTTCCTCCCAGTGAGTAGCTGGGGCCTTTATTCCTCATCCACTCTTCTCTTCTTCCTGCAGTTTAGGGACTAACTAGAGTCCTTTCCTCCCTCTAATTCTCACCAAATCATATGAAAGCTAGCTGGAGCATTTACCGTCCAAGAGCATTGATTCCTTTCTCTCTTCTCTTCCCCAGAGGTGAGCTCCTTATCTTCACAGAAGGCCAGGGTTCTGCTCCTCTTCTGGTGGCATAGTCCCCGCATACGATCGCCTATTGTACAAGCCCTACTTCCATAAGATGCGAGGGTCCAGTACTCTTCCTGCTGGGAGAAGAAAACCATTATAAATGGGGCAACTGAGTAAAGTTGGTTGCTGGCTGGCTGAGTTCTCCCAACGGTGCCCACAGTGGTGAGATGGGCAGAGAAAAAAGTAGGAGCTGACAGACAGCTATGAGCTTGGGGTGGACAAACAGACAGACTGAGTTAGCCAAGAAAGCAGCTGGTTCGAGAGATCAGAGGTGGGACTACTCAGTGCATAAAGTTAATCACGTACTTAAACGTCTGCAGGACTAAGCCCTTCATATTAGCTGGCCTGTCATATTTGTGTGTGTTTACACATCTGTCTGTCCCATTCGCTTGCTGTGTCAAATCAGATGATTAAATGTACAAAAGTATAGAGTAGTTGATATGTGATATTTATTTTATCCATCATACCAAATCAAAAATCCAGTTGCTCTGGAACTGTGATATCACTGGAGGGTGGCCATGTTTCCCTATGCTGAAAATGGGGCACCTAGTAAAATTATTCATATTCAAGCAAGTTCAACAGCAATCAATCAGAAGTAGGCAGTACAAACATTCAAATTGACATCAAAAGGGGCACCAAAATGGACCAGAAACGTGAATGCAGCTGCCAGCCTGAGCTGCCCCAGCCAACAGAGGGGTAAGAGCTCCCTGCGATGGCACAGAGATGGCTGGAGGCTGCATGTATGGGGGGGCCAGTGGACACGCACATGACACGCACATGGGGGGGTGACACAAACCTCTACCCCCACAATTCTCTTGGTACCTGGTACCGCCTCTTCCGGGCCTCCACATCCAGCTTGAGGCCACTGCCTGCCCACAGTCACTGGCCACCACAGCTCACAGTGTGCAGCCAGTGTCAGCTGGTGACAGATCTGGGGCAGGGCCCTGCTGGCCGAGCTGGGATAGGCCCTGGAGCTGGATTGCAGCTGATGGACGGGGGCTGCACTGGCAGGGGGAGCAGCCTAGCCCTGCATTCTGTGGTCTTGCCCTATCAGCCTTGCACACTCCCTACTATAGGCCACTGGACCCCCCGCACTCACTGCTGGTGGGCGGGCAGCTTGTGAGCAGGGATCCAGACAGCAGGACCCACCACTGCACCATGGCCATCCCATTATGGGCCCCTTCTGCGCTTTGACACTGTTGTAAACCCAATACTGATAAGGAGACAGAAAATATGGGACAAGTTGAAAATTTTAAAGAAAAAGCGAGGACACCTGCAAGAGCTTAAATACAAGACTTTTCTGGTAAAAAACAGGATGTATGGTCACCCTATATCACTGCGTTTTTGCAGCTCTCGCCCAATAAACTATACAACTCACAAAACAATGATATTTAGGTACTTTTCTCTCCCTTCAAAATTCTACTGATCTTCAGGGTGACTGTTTTAATGATTAACTATCATTGCTTGGCTTTCTTGTGCATTACAGAGTCTCTTGTCATGTAAACAGAATAATATTTCATCTCTGGTTGAAACTTTGGAAAGCCATGTATAGCACAGCTGTTCACAGTAAATGCAAAAGGGTTGTGTCTTAGGCCTCTTGAGCCACAGATTCCAGCTAAGAAAGGGACCCGAGCCCACCCACTACTCCAGGCCCCGACCCAGGGACCCTGTGGATCACAGCCTCCTGCTGCACCTTAAACTTCTTTCCCTGCTGTTGTCTCCCTGGACCACTTCCCCCAGCCCTAGCACCTTCTCTGCCTGTCCTCAGGACCTGCTGCCACCCACTCCCAGCAATAACAGTCTCAAGTACTGCAGGCCTCTCAGCCTGCAAGAAACACCGCTTTCCCTCTTTGATCTCCAGGCAGTGACTGCACTGCACTGCTCTGCCCTGCAGCCCGTTTTATATGGGCCTGCTGGCCTTTGATTGGCTGTTCATCCCAGCCTCTCTTCTATTGGATGCCTCCTATGTAGACTCCCTAGGGCTGCTTTTAACTCCTTAAGTGCCAGTGTGGGGGCAGACAGCCATCACAGTGAGCTTTCAAGGTATCCAGCTTAGAGGAATATTTCTTAAAGCAAAGAGCTCTCTCTTCTCTTGCATACATATTCTCTCTGCTCAGAATAAGTTCTCAAAGAGATGTGAAAACAAAGCATTCTGTACTAAGGGAAACAAGAATTAAGAGTTGTGGAAGTTTTTCACCACTTATTTCCTGTTCTTTCCTTATTAAATGAAATTTGTAATATACATCAGAATGCAAGAGAACAAAGAGGGACTGTACCCTATAGGCATTTGGTAAAATGAGAAATAACCTTAGGGTTATTTTGTGGCTTTTGCAACTACCGCTGTGTTGGAAGCCTAGGGTAAGGAAGTGCACTTCTTGAGTGTCAGTTGCCAAAGGCATTCTGCCTGCGGAGGATGGAGTGTATGTTCAACCTTGTCTGTCTGTCATGGATAATACTCAATGTAAGAAATCTTGACAACTTAAAGAAAATTTATACAAATCCCTGTGGCATCACCATTCCAAACACTAAATGTTCCCTAAATCATTTAAATGCAAAGAATTAAAATAAGGTTACTGCGAACTTGATACCTGGAACAACATTGGCAGTGTCCTGAAAAACTTTTTTTCCTTTACAGAAACCTAGTGTGCCAGGTTTGAACCAGTAGTCCATTGTACCAACACTTCTCTGGTGGACCTTTGAGTTCTGCAGAAGTTAAACTTATATTTAACAAATTTCAGTGTTTAGCCTTTATGACTAAGAAGAAAATATTCTCAATTATTTTTACAACAGAAATGCATCAGGATCAGGCCCAACTGTGGTAGGCACAGTACACATTGAATCCAGAAATGTGACTGAATATAGTACTGTCTGATTGAGAAACAAACAATAGCTTTATTAAAAATGTGAATCTGTTACCACATTTAGTTCAATGGGGCATGAACTGAATCCAAAGGATGACAATTTAAATGGCCATCTGGAGGAGGACAGATCTAGTTAAAACAGTTGCTCCTGGCCGTAAAATAAATCTATTAATTTAAGAAATGTCAAAATAATAAATTATAAAATAATTGACATTTTTAGCAGAAGTGTTTAAATACTCTAGACTTCAGGCTGAGTTTGGAATTGTGTGTAAAACTTCAGTAGAACACATCTACATTTTGCTTTCCCTGATTTGACCTCTGGAAGAAAACCCTGACATGAAATCATGTGTGAAAAAATATACACAGCATTACAAACTTCCCTGGCATGTTCTCTTGGGAAATGCTGTCCCTATATATCTAAATGGGTGTGTAAGTATTCTGTGTGCTCTGAAAAACAATAAGGGCTCAGATTCATTTTCCACAGCATTGTAAGCACAGGACAATGGGAAGCAGCTATGTTATTGGCACAGAATATGTAATAAGAGACAATACCTACATATATAGCGCTTAATATTCACTTGTCACTAATTTCCTGTTTGAGAATCACAACACTACCATAGCTTAGCTGTAGCATCGTTATTTATTTTGTATTTCATCTATTCTGTCAAAATTTAAAATAATCCCAAATGAACTGTAATGGGACAATACATTCAAAATATCTACTGAAACAAGACGTATAATCCCTATTCTAATTGGAATTCTAATTGTCTGCCCAAGAGACACAACCCTCCCCTCCCCCCAAAAGCTGTACGAGTACATTTATGCAAACGAAAGACATTGAGACAAATGCAAGTTTTTTGCACTTCACTCACTAGAATCTGATTGGTATGATGTTTATGTTACATACACATTGAGTATGTCTACACTGCGGGCTTTGCAGCAATCCACGGGAGATGGGCTTGATGGTCAACAGCAGTAGTCCATCTCCCAGAAAGGAGGTAGGCTGCTTTGACGGAAGGGTGTCTCCCACTGATGCAGTGCTGTGAAGATACTGCGGTACATCAACATAAGTACGTTGACGGGAGATATGCAAGCTAGATAATGTACATAATGCGAATCTCCCACTGACTGCCGCCGCCAGCGTAGACCAGCGTAGACATGACGTAATAGAAGTTATTTCTGAAGACACCATTTCACACATTTTACCTGCCAAAGCAGGAGTATGGGCATTCCACCAAATACCATCACAATTAGGATAAATCTGAATTTACAGTTAAAGTTCAAAGCTCAGAACAAACAAGACACAGCACAGTGACTCTAAGGCATTTCAAATATTCCTTTCAAGTAAAAGCCTAAGGATAACAGAGGAGAGCTGCATGCATGGTGTACAGTAATTTATTGTGTCTAGTTGAGTCAGCGGCTGATGAATTTAACAGTGAGCTTAGGTCCTCGCCTGGGCCAAAGTTGTAATTGGGTACTAGTCAATAAGATACCCACACTACAGTATGTTAGTTGTGAAGAGAATGGTACCAGAGTGAGAAGAGTGGTAAATTTAACAAGCTTAAATTATACTGAAATGGAATTGCTTTAGCTAATAATAGAGAAGGGATGTTTTACAGTTACTGACCCATGAGCAGCATAATCAAGAAATATGTGCGCTTTCTGCACTCTGGCCAAGAGGTCCTTAATTTGCATAATGACTATATGGCTATTTATCAGTAACTGTATAGTATGCAAATGCCTATGTTTTCAGTGATCATATTAGAGCAGACAGAACATAATCAGTATAAAGTCATTTCTTAGCTAATGAATGCATCAATGGTGTAAAGAGAAGTTTGTATTCATGGAATACTGGAATGGCTTCTGTAATGAGAGCCTATCTGGATGTGGTCATCTCCACTTATGCAGAAAGGGTGTCTAATTACAGTTAATGGACGTCTTGAAGTGCCATTGGATTAAATCATTCCTGGCCTACAAAATGAGCTACAAGTGGAGATCAGTCTAATTTGACCACTTTCCGAATAGGCTACAAAACTCACCTTCTAAATAAAGTTTTCCCACCATAACTGGAATGATTTCAAAAAAGAAAATCAATTTATGTATCTCAAGCAGAACATCCTAGAACCTACAAAGTGTGAAGAACAGAATACTCCATTAAATTTACTCTATACTTTGCTATGTGGATCTAATTTACCTGTTCAGCACTTAGATACAATGGTCACAGGCACTAAAGAAAGCCATTAAATAGGATTAGGCTACTAACATAAGGATCTAATTCTGCTTCTAATATTTCATTTGAGATAGTAGGTTTCTCAGTATGAAAAGTCTGCTCAAACATAATTACATTTTTGCTATGATACTGCAGTATTTGCTTCTAGAATCACTCTACATGTGAAAAAAATAAAACCACCCACAATTACCACTACAAAATTCAAAGTTCTCTCTTTGCAAAATTTTCAGAGTGAGAACAGGTTCCCTTTCTCTATCCCCAGAATTTAGTGAGTAATTTATGGAAACGAAACCCTGGATTTGTGATATTTTGCCCTTGTGAAAACTGATAATATTTCCTGCCCCATTGGGAGAGTAATACTTGGCCCACTGCTTTTATTGAGCGTGAAGGTGGATCCCAAGGAAACATTGAAGCAAGAATGTTTTCCTGCTGGGATTATGCACCATGATCTTCTTCCTCCAACCATTCCCCTTTCCAATAAGTGTATAAAGGTGAAGATTTTCCTCTGTCCAGCATATGTACCAATGCAGGAGCAAAGAGGGCGTAGCTTGAACCTTCCATATTTGAGGGCTGTGGGAGGCAGCTGGCCCCTTGTGCAGGGTAGCACAATCCTCCAACCTGTCTTAACTTGCACCCTTTTTCAAAGACTCCCTATATTTGCAGAAGTGAGGGTCTATCCTAGCCATACACTTTTCCCACCCCCAAATTCTGCCACCTCCCCCCTTTTACTCATCCATGCCCATCCTCTGTGGCCTGGACTCCTGAAGAAACCCCTTACACCAGAAGAATTCCCAGAGGGACCTTATCCTACCTTTGGGCATGGCCCATTTGCCTCAGCCTCGCTAGTGTAAAGGGACTGTAGTGCAGTGATTAATTGGGCCTCATGTTCTTTCTTGAACAAAATATGCATGTCATTTTCAGAGATCATGAGCTTAGTTCAGCCGTAATATAAACAAGTTCTATTCCTGCTGACTTCAGTGGGAGTTTGGTCCACTCACACAAGGCTGAATATAGTCTACTGTTTGCATTCACATTCTCTTCAATGGGGGTGCTATAATTGGTGGGGGAGAGGGAAGGGGGTGGGAAGAGAGCTAGTAATTTACAATTACTTTCCAAAAAAAATCAAGAAAGTTAGTAAAATAGGAGGTTGGAAGGAGGAACTAAACTGATTTAGGTGAAGTTAGTCCTGCTTTGAGCATGGGGTTGGATTAGATGACCTCCTGAGATCCCTTCCAAATAACATTCTATGATTCTATGATTAACGCTATTTATTGAAAGAGAAATGAAGCTGAATGTTTTCCAACTGTCTGGTGGGCTACAAAACATTGCACAGCATCTCCGCTAATTGTCTTCCTGGTACAGAGTTGTAGTGCACTGACTCACAACTGTACTATCCTCCAGGAACCCTTGCAGCCTGGGTAAATTTTACTGAACATTTATTTAATTAAAAAGTCCAAAAAACCCCAAGCATTCCCTTCAGTACCTTCAGTAGACCATTAGTCAGGATCTCTTTGTTTCCAGGAAAGCATAGCCTCTCAAGGAAGAAGGGCTCAGGGAGAAGAATATTCGAGCAACCCTATGAAAATCTGTTTCTGAAAATTCTCTAGCTTTGTATCATCAGAGCTTAAAATGCCTAGGTCTTGCCCAGCTTTTTCACCCTGTAAAGGCAGTTTTACTTGCAATAAAACTGCCTCGCATCATTAAAAAAGCCATCCATTTTCACTGGTGTCATCAGTTGTCTGGATTTTGCTTTACTCTAAACTCCATTCTCTCTCTCTCAAACATTGCCAAAATGATGTGAAATATTTTGTTGAATCCCGCATATAACCTTTTCTCAATCCATGTTATGAGAAAAATAAAGCCATAATTAGACTGATGTTTTTCTTACGTGATGGGCAGAATTCCTCTACCCCCATTTCTTCTGCTTGGTAATGTGAAGAGCTGCTTTTCCTTCAAGCTGTAAACTCAAAATACAAAATGATCTCATTTGCAACAATCTGCTTGACCTTTCATTTCTTACCTTTTCTGTCAGTCAGATGATACAGAAAGTGAAATAACTCCTTGGGGTGTGAATGCCCCGTTTTAATCACCTGTCAATGGCAGCAGCTGAACAAGGGGCATGAGCAAAAATTAGGTACAAAATTCTTTGATAGAAGGTAAATTAAAGTTCATCATGGATCCAAGAACGTTCAATACATAAGGCATAAACCTAATGTCACTGACCAGGGCATGAGCAGCCAGGCCTAGCTGCTGGAGCTAGAGTCAGAGGGCAGGTGTTAGAACAGGAGTCAGGAAACAAGCATGACAGAAGAAGGCCTAGAGCAAGGCAGGGAACAATGCAGGCACAGGAACTTTCATCGCTGCTGGTGTAAGCATTGAGCAGCTGCTGGACTGGTGCTGCTGCTGGGCTCAAGAGCAGGCATGATGGCACATTTCAGCCAACCAAGGGGGTCTGATCAATCAGATGTTCATCTATAGCTCAACAAGCTGGTCCCTGGCTTCGCTGCAGGCCCGAAAGCCTGGCACCTAAGTGGTCACATAGTTAAAAACCTTTAAGCCCAAACAGGGCAGCTGGACATCGGAAAAGACAGTCTACTGTCAAATGTGGTTAGCTGTCGAAGGGCCTTTTTAAACACAGTTCACTTGGTCAATGGTCTTTGAATATGTAAGTTAAATATAAGCAACACTATACACAGTAAGGAAAACAGGATGAAATAAGACTGATATCAAATAAAATGGAGGCTACATTTTTATGTGTATTTAAGGCTGTGTCTACATGATAAATGCTTGGCTGGTATAGGTATATACCATTATATATAATGAATATAATATACTGTAGGGTAGGTAGGGGAAAAAACCTACCCCCTAATTGACATAGCTATACTGGAAAAACCCTCAGTATAGATGCAGCTATGCTAACAGTAGAGTGTTTCTGGTGGCATGGCTAATGTCATTTGGGAAGGTGGCATGACTATGCTGACAGAAACTACTTCTCTTGTCATACGCTGAGTCTATGCCAGGGGATTCTGCCAGCATAGCTATGTCAATTAGGGGGTAGGTTTTTTCCCCACACCACTGGCCAACATAGCTATTCTGACAAAACTTTGTAGTGTAGATATGGCCTATTACTGACAATTCCAGGAAAATCAGGATATCCAATATCTTAGGGCACTGGTTCAGTACTGACTAAAGGAAGAGTGTCTACCACTTCCATCATCACCACTTCCCAGAGCTCTAGTATTTTCTATCCAAGCCCATTCCATTTGGTATGGTATCAGCCACATTTGTTGTGAACAATTTTCCTGCATTTTCTGTGTAGGGACAACAACAAATCTCCATTTTTTGCAAGCTCCTCTGCCCTCTCCCTCGCACCCTGTATCTGTCATTCCCTTAGGGGCCAACCCTATAAACACATGATTATTCCCACTGATTCCTATACATAAGCATTTGCAGTCAGACCCCTTTGTCTGCAGAGCACCTTTAAAATCCAATTCTCAAAGGATATCTGGATTTCTTCAGCTATCCTTTCCCAGAGGATCTATAATTTTATAAGCTTCCATTCATGACAGAAAATGAATTTCAAGTTAAGATGCAGTTTAATGAATACTGACAATGCAATCAAACTTTTTGTATGCCTGGTATATCCCAGGGAACTTGACAAAGAAACCAATAAAGGTAGTTCTGAATCATAGTTCTTTTTTCTTTGCAGAATAAAGAGAATGCAAATTAAGAGACTGAAGAATCATGGGCTAAACATTTCAATGCATCACCCTCAAGAAACTTATCTTCTTTTCAAGAAGCTATTAGTATCTCCCCCCTGTTAATGTCACTGCAAGAATCAGTAGAAATTATATTAGTATTGAATTTTTCCCTTGTGATATGGAAGAAGTAAACAGTGGTAAGAAAGAATCCTGTTCATACCAGTGATTGACAAAAAACAAAAAAGGATTTGCCAGTAGGGCTCAGATAAGCCCTCAGTAACATCTTGTGTCAAAATATCCCAAGATAAGTTATGAAGTGTGCATAGAGGTATTGCTTCATCTACCACCGAAGTGCAAACACCTCCGAGATGCAACACAGTGGTTGTTTAGCAGTGCACAGCATGAGGATGCCATGGACTGCAGACAAAAGACAAATATACTTTAGTCAGTGGGACTACGCACAAGCTTAAAGGTACGAGGTAAGTGCGACAACTGAAAATAACCCACAACGAATCCCGCTCTAATAATCACTCACACTTCCCTGTTTTCAGATTCAGGGCACGGGAAAGGGAATGAACCTGCAATGTGACCTGAATGAAGGGCATCAGATTCAGGCTAAACTGAAGGAGGAACTGAATGCCTGGGTACATCTGCACAGCGCTAGGCCCAGGCTTTGACTCACATTTAAGCCAAAGTCCCGCTTCCATCCACACAGAAATTAGACATGGGCTAGGAACCCAAAGGTTGGTTCAGAGCCCAGGCATTTTTGCAGTGTGGATACAGCTCAAGTCTGCGCCACCAAACTTGGGTGTGGAGAGTCCACCAACACCTTCCCACAATCCCCTGGAGCTGTGCTTCCCAGACCTTCAGTTCCAAAACTTGCACTCACTTCCCAGGAGCCAGAAGCAAGGTCCTGGTTCAAATGCAGCTATGTGGCATTTAACCTTCTTTTTCATCTCAACTGGAAACAAAACTGTCAGTGCTGATGTGCATTAGCTACGGCCAGGAGTAAGATGAAGTCCTGCATCAAGCACGCTGCTATCTAGCCAGAGAAACACAGCCAGATCCTGGTTAACCTGTGGTTAGAGGCAAGCAAGGCATTCGACTTCTGCAAGAGCATGAGAAATTATGTCTACAAAACTGTATCTGAGCAGCTATCAAATCCCCCCTCACTCTTCTCTTCTGCAGATTAAATAAGCCCAGTTCCCTCAGCCTCTCCTGATAAGTCACGTACCTCAGCCCCCTAATCATTTTCATGCCCTCCTCTGGACTCTCTCCAATTTGACCACATCCTTTCTGTAGTGGGAGACAGGTCAGACAGCCCCTGTAATGTGGCTCCACTCACCACACTGGCACCTCTTGCTGGTCACCTTGGCAATTAGCTCTGCAGGTTGGTACGCCCTCTCCCAGTGGTGCCTCGCCCGCCATCACCTCTGCTCCTGGACCCACATCACTTCCTCATGGACGCAGGCCCACCCACTACTCTGGGTCCTGGCCAAGGGATCCTGTAGATGGCAGCCATGTGCTGCGTCCTCTCCCACTCCTCAGTACATTTCCCTAGGCCACTTCCCCTGCGCCTAGCACCATCTGTGCCCTTACCTCAGAGCCTTAGTTTGCCAACCCCAGCAGCCAGCCAGGATCTTGCTGTAGCTCTCTGGGTCCCTGCTAGCAGCACTGCTTTGTCCAGGGTGCTAGCTGCTTCCTCCTGCCTGTCAGGCACCCAGTCCTACAGAGTTTAACCAACCATGCTCATCCCTGCAGCTCTTCTTATATATGCCTGCCTGCTCCTGATTGGCTGCTCCTCTCAGCCCCTCTAATTGGCTGCCTCTTGTGCAGCGTCCCTAGGGCTCTATTAACCTCGTAGAAGCCAGTGTGGGGCCAATGCTCCATCACACTCCTGCATCTCGCCATCTGCATTTCATCCTGCATCTCGCCATGTGCCCTCATCACTGAATAAAACACTTGTCCTGTAATAAGGAGCAGGAGAAGAACCAGATCATCATCCAGTTTCTCCATGTCTTCCTTCAAGTTTGGTAGGAGGAAGAGTTGAACAAGAACTGCCATCGGCAGTGTATGAAGGGGTGGGAGGAGAGTATCAACAATGCACAGCAAGGTAGTTCCCAGAATGTCTCCTGGGATATCATCCCTGACATGGTAGCACCAACTTTGTGTAACAAAATGGGCAGTGTGGACACAAGTATGTATGCATGCACAGCACTATTCTGATCTCCAGCACCGTATATGTGGACACTTGGAGCAGGTAAGAAGAACATACTCAAATATGTACATGGTCAGCTGTGTACGTGGGTAAGTACTGAAATCAGGGCATGGTTTCCTAAGCCATGGCAAGAGGGGTTGAGTGGGCTGCCCTAGAATAATAGTAGGGCAGTGTAACATTTGTAACAATGTCATTCAATGGGAATAATGGCCCAGCTTGTCCATGAAGATAGAGTCCTGATATCTGGAACACCCTCGTACTCTGCCACTGCATCCCATGTTAGCGTCTATGTATTTGCCTCTCTGCTTGACCGGAGCCTGCATAATGATGCACTAGTACCCTTTCTGGGTAATGTATGCATGTGCTCCTTGCAGAAGGCACACTATAGGTGTATGAGTCCCATCAATGGCAGAGTTTGGAAAGCCCATTGTCTGAAAACCAGCAATTATTTCAGGAACATTTGTAATGCCCACCACTTTGAGTCCGCACAAACCTCCAGCACAACAACCCCTACATCTGATTTGTCAACTCCAAACCAGTTAGCCATGAATCTGTCACAGTCTGAGGTAGCCAGCTTCCAGATTGCAATAGTGACCTTCTGGACTGCTATGGCTGCCCTTCTGGGACTGCCCTCACACTAGAGGGTAGGGGCAAGCTGATCACAACCCTTCAGGAATGTCTGCTTCTTCATGAAAAAGTTCTGGACTCAGGCGGGTCATTCCAGGTCTGCATGACAATGGGATCCCACCAGCCTGTGCTTGTAGCCTGCTCCAGAAGCAATGGTCTACATGGAGGGAAATCCGTGGCTAAAGAACAAAAGGCATGAGCGGCATCAGCTGGGTCACTGACAGGTCGGTATCCTCCTTTGAGAGGTGCCTTCAGCAGTTCAAGAACTGCCACCCATATGTCTACCAGCATCTTGAATATTCACTGCTTGGGTCCCAAAATCGTACTATGAGCATGAGGTAGAGAAATTCTTCCTCCAGGGAGGGGATCCATGTTGTCTCTGGCTGCAGGGAGCATGCAGACAAAACAGTTCAGCTGGATGAGTTTGTGGGCTAAAAACACCACAAACACTTCTGGTCATCTCCCATGGGACAGATAGACAAATTCTCCCACAACCCACTATGAAACAATCCCCAGAGCAGCTTCAGCTGACATGCCCAGAGAAGCTGAAGTTCTGACTCGGGTCTGTGTACTGTGGTATTGACATGCCAGCCTGGTTGTGAAAGCCAGAGTTCTCATTGGTGTGTGGATACTTAAAAGGTGGGCTTGGAAACATGAGTCCACAAGCTCGGCTCCCACTATGTGCTGTGTAGACATACCCATACAAACACCCACTCAGCATTTCTATTCAGCATTTCAGCATACTGAGCATTTCTATTCAGACCAAAATAAACTCTAGCTCATGCACCTCACCTGATCTTAACTGTGGCGGTTAATCTCTACAACAATTGCACAGGTTTTTAGTTTAAAGCATGTTGATAAACTAGTGTATATAGGCTGAATTAAAAAAGTTATTATAGTAAACAGGGTTTTTTAGAATCAGTTTTGAGAACTGAAACTTTTATGCTATTTGAAGTTCTTCATGCATTGAATAACATTTTGTTCAGGAGAAAAAAGATGTTCTTTACAGTAACAAAAAAAGATATAAAAATATACAGAGTAGTTAGCTTGGAAAGTGATATTTCTGACCACCAAAATTTAATCAAGAGTTTTTTAAAAAACTCCTATAACCAAAGGTCTGTCAGGAGGTTTAAATTAATTTTGTGAGTGTCCTGGAACCAAACAAATATTTATATGATCTGATATTGCTGTATTTTAGTAGAAGTTTGCTAAACCATTCCCGCCCCCAGTCCCCCCCCCCCAAAAAAAGAAAAAAAAAACCACACAAAAAAATAGGCATGATTGCATTTGGCGGAAGAGTTTGCTATTTTTAATGTTATTTTGCAGCAGGTCTCATTCCATTCTGGGAAGCAAGAGACAACTTAGGAAGAATTCCTGAAAAGTCACATTGAATAAGTCTGTAGGTCTGGTAGTAATACTGTCATATATATACTCAAGTTTGAAAGCATTTCTCCCATTTCATTTATCACAGCAGTAAGCACTAGTGAGTTGACTTCAGTACATGAAACTCACATTTCTCCCAATCACAACACATCTTTCATTTCCTGTGTGCGAAGTTCAGCTCCAGCATACACATTCTTCTAGGACAAAATTTCCTTTCATTTGCTTTAAATGTCCTTGCTGCGCACAGTCAGCCTAGATGTACTTGCAGTATAATTCTTGGAATAGTGTCTGAGAAAATACATGCATGTGGACGAGGTTACTTTCAGGGGATATTAGCAATTTAGACATGATCCTTGTTAAATTATATAAGCATCTTAGCAACATTTATCTTGTTACAAGTAGAGCTGGTTGGAAAATAATGCCGATTCATCAAACCCCAACATTTCATGTAACCACATCAAGTTCAATTCATTTTTGTCAAATCACAGGCAGCGTTCAGATTCTGAATTTTGGCCAGCTCTAGTAACAAGTTAGCATCTGCAACAAAAAGGAGGTAGGCCCTCAGGCCCTCAAAGGAGTCAGGGAACCCTTTGGTCCTGCTGACTGTCATTTGATCAAAAAAAAAAAATTTACTGACTGTTGCAGAAATATTAACCTACAAACTTTGACAGGGGCTTTGACAGTATTGGTTGAAGGGCTACTGTTCTTAATGACTCATCTTATCACATTCCGCTTTGTCCTTTCCAGTCGCTCAAGAACTGTTCCTTTGCCCTGCATTTTCCCTGACACTTAAAAGGTAAAAATCAAACTACTCGCTCTTCCTCCTGTCTCAAAACAAAAACATGAAAAGACAAGAAATTAGGACAGAGCATATACTGTAGTCTACTGCACAGCTATGCCTAATTTTGAAATACCACTGACAATGATGTGCATACATTTTTAGAGGGTGTTATGGCTAGAGGACAAACTAAGCCTTAGATCCTGTAAAATGGGGGCTATCTTCTGGACACTCTCTTGTGGCTTCTGGGCGGCCCTGCAAGCAGCTTGCTTCAATTTCCCTCTTCTGAATCCCCAGTAACTGCATGCAAGCTTTCTGAACATAAATAGCCCTTTTTAGGGTTCATTTATTATAAAAGTATCACAATCATAATCCAGAATTCCCCACTATATTCCAAACAATACATTCAGTCTTGTAAGTCCTAACAATCCATTAGAATAGCTCAAGTATGGATCCAATGTCTCTCTAGATGCATGAGGGATGCTGAGGTGGTTCTCCACCTCCTAACTTCTCTGGAATTTTCTAGCTCTTACCTGAAGACATCAATGGGCTCAACTCTCCATCATTATCTAGCTTTCAGTCCCCTCTGGCTATCGATCTCTGGCCTGGAGAAGATTGTACGTGATCCTCTCAATTGATTTCTGCTTTCACCAAGCTAATCTGGCTCCACTGCACAACTCCTTCCTTCAGGGGCATCCTCTCCCCCAAATTCTCAACCCAGCTCTTTTCTTCTTTTGAGCTGTCTTTCCTGACTCTGGACTCCCTTTGTCTTTGACCTGCCTCTCATTTATATA
The DNA here is from genome assembly GCA_007922155.1 of Mesoclemmys tuberculata. Taxonomy (NCBI): domain Eukaryota; kingdom Metazoa; phylum Chordata; order Testudines; family Chelidae; genus Mesoclemmys; species Mesoclemmys tuberculata. Next base: position 40,751,544 of record ML675624.1, read on the forward strand.
TCCCAAGGGCAGCCCTGCTATCCTCATTACACCAAACTAGGGTACACCTGGACTAGAACAGGGTAGCTGGGCCTGATTTTATTTAAGGAGCCAACTACTCTGTTACACTGTTACTACTCTGTTAGATCCTTGTGGTAGCACCCAACTAGGTGACAGGCCTGACTGACAACACGTCACACTGGTTGGAACCCTGCGATCCAAACACTCTCAGGCAGGATCTCTGGAATCTCTAGCTTCGACCCATGCTAATAACACAGGCCCAACTCAGCATAATTTTGCAATGATATAGAAAGAGCATCTTCAAAACAAAGCATCCTTTATCCATTTCCCAAAGGTACAAAGCATTTAGGAAAATGGGTTAACAATGAAAATCCTAGACACATTCTTCGTTATCTAAGCTTAACTTCTCTATCCATAGTGCTGGGACATCCAGTTTATTCACATCTCTGGGTTGGATGAGCTAACCTGTCTCACTCAGAGCATGCACTGTCAGTCAGTCTGGGTGGCAGGTTCCATTTGCTCACAATACTCTCAAACCCTCCTACCCAAGGCCAGCATTTTTAAGCTAAGAATTCCCTTTCATGCTAGGCTCAGCCTTGCAAAGACTAAAGCCTTGGGAAAACTAGCCTGGATAGAGCCAGTTAAGAGATATTCCCCACAACAAACTGTCATTGTTTCCTCCAGGACTCTTATTTTACTTTATTTGTGTCATAGTTTCATTTACTATTGCTCCCTTAACAGGGATTTAACTCCTGACAGTCATGCCAGTTAATATCCAACAGATAATCTGAGCAGCATGTGATAGCTATAAAAATTATATTCAGCTCTCTCATTTTCCATAGCTAGGATCTTTCAGAGTGACTGTTTGGAAAGAGATAGCATGGAACAGTCCAGTTATTACAGGCCAAATCCATCTGTGTGTAACCACTGCCAACAAATGAGCTATATCAGGAATGAATGTGGCCCAGCAAATACAATCAAAGTGAAATGACTATCCACAGGCTCTGAGTTAGCCATTGGAGTGACTTCTATAGTACTTGGGACATAGTCTGATCTCATCTTTAGGGTACACAGAAAAAAATGCCATAAGCAGCAATAAAAAATTAACATGTTCTTAGAGTTCTAAAGTCCTGACACTTGTGGAATTTCAAACCATGAAACTTTTCCCCTCTATTTTAAGAGGGCAAATGTGCTTGGTGAGTTTTGCCCCTTTTTGGGATTCTGAGAAGAGCGCCAAGCTATTCAGATGCTCTATAATGCCTCAATTAGTATGAGTGTCAGAGGTGCACCATCTCCGTGTCCTTTGGCAAATACTCTCCAGCAAACATACATGCAGAATTAAATCTCAGGATGTGTATTTCACTTACCCTATTAATACTCTAAATAACTCAGCCTTCATTTTCTGTACTAAAACTGCAGCTCAAATTTTCTAGCTCCTCCTTAAAACTGATAGAGGTGGAGATTTTGATGTCTGGAGTAATATGGGTGAGGTGTTATTCTAACATTCTCTGTACTCTATGGGTTTTTTCTCAGTTTATTTAGAGCTAGAAGAGGGAAATGGACTGGGCTACAGAAGCTGCCGTGTAGCTACATTTCTCCTACTAGCAGCTAGCACTGACATTATACACTTCTTCTAAAGCAGTTCTTTGGATTTATTGTCCCCCGCTGACACTGGAGAAGAGCAATAGTGATGAAGATAGTAAGTCCATCTAGCCAATTGGGTTGAAGCATTTGCAGACCTTGTCAGAGGGTGATCCATGCAAGATGCTAAGGTTAACTTTCTCTTTTGTCATATTTCTTCTTTCATTAGGTGAAATTGAGCTTAACTAAACACGACCGGTTAATGGCAGCGGGATAGAGCAAAGGGAATGAGCTGAGCTCTGAAATACACACTGAAACAATGATGGGCAAGTTAAGTGATAGATAAATGATACTATTATGTTATATAATAGTATATGTGCCCAACACGCCTGTCAACATTTTTTGCTAAATATATATATTATGGCAAGAGTCTTAAAAAATGGCAGCTTAATGTTTACCTATGTTTAGGCTCCTAAATCAGTGGTCTGATTTTCAGAAGAGCTGAGTACTCAGCAACTTCCATTGTAATAATGAGTTACACACAGAGCCGGTAACTTGATGTCATGAGAGGGGTAAGGATATTACAAGGGGGAGCCGTTATTGGAACTAAGTACTTTCAAGGCATTCACAAATGCAGGGTCCGGACTATTGGCACTCAACCTATAAGTGGTGCTGCAGTGCAATAATAAAAGGGGAAATATCCTTACTCTTCCCACAAATAAGCAAGCATCTCCAACTGTGAAGGCAGTTGAACTCTAAGGTGATTAACCTCAACTGTATTCATCATTCTAAGAAGCATCTGACAGGATGCAATTTTCGTTTGAACATGTCACATTCAGTTTTGTGTCTTACTAAAACAGAGCTTTCACTTCACAGGCAGTAGAACACGGCATACCCAAGCTTTAAAATTTCATGAATGTACCCTTTGCAAGTGATTCTGGAAGCGGTTCAGACACATTAGTAATTTCAGTGATGTCAATCAAGAAAAGGAAATGCAAATGATGTCTTCCAATTTTATACTGCAATGGCCAACTTCAAAAGCTGCTACCCATGTGTTTGGAATTTCAAGGCCATGCCATATTTTACTTTTAGAAAAAGAATAAAAAGCAGCCAATAATTTCTTCTTCTTTTTTTCATTTGCAGAGTAGAGAACGTGGTACAAGTTTAGGATGGTCAATATTCTTTTTCAGTTAGATACTTCCATATTTTAAAAAATAAACCACACAGTTGTCACTTTCCAAATATGACATTACTATTCTTTACATATAACTTATTGGCATAGAATTTTAGTAATCAATCACTTAGTAATGAGAATATGGCCCTGAAACTGCAAGTCACCTATCTGGAATAATTCACAGCACTAATTTCCTGTCAAATACCTCAGCAGCACCTCCAGGACCAGGGTCTTGAATGATTTACTTTGCAAATTAACAGAGAAAACCTGTCTTTTTGTAAAGATGTTGTGTTAATTTATGATTTTATATATTAACATCAGTATATTTGATGTTTACAGTTCAAATAAAACAACCAGAAATCTAGCTATAACGCTGAGAATCTGCAACTTGCTTATATTTCCATGGCATTTACACCTCATTTGTGTGGACCAGGCCAGAATGTTTCATGCTGTTATTCTCCTGTTGCTGTTGGGACTGCACAGTATTTGAAATAAGTGAAACAGGATCCATATCTCTAACAGAGTAGAATAAATAAAAGCTGGTAATTTTGGAGGCCAGGCAGTAGCCTTATTTCTATTTTTATCTCCTTCTCAAGATAGTCAAACTTCCTATGAACTCAGAACCAGTCTTGCTGGTGCCGTACCACTCTAGAACAGGACTCTGGATTTAATTGTGTATTTGCTATAAAGAACCTATATCATGGACTCCATGGTGGATTCTCTGTAACTTGAAGACTTTAAATAATGATCTCAGGACTTCAGTAACTCAGGCAGATGATATGGCTCTATTATTGGGGGGGGTGTGTGTGTGTGAAGTCTGTGGCCTGCAGTGTGCAGGTGGTCAGACTAGATGATCTTCTGACCTTAAAGTCTAAGGAAATTTGAACAAGGAGAAAGGTACAGGCTCCACAGAGCTCTTCAGAACTTTACTAGACACGGTCAATTTCTAAATAAATCATTACTCTATAGTAGAGAGAACAAATACTTTATATCTGAAAGCATTCATTTAAGATGTCATCATCGCTCTAATAAGGAGGATTATTTATTATAGTTCAATACAGTTGATAGGATTGTATTCCCACATATGTAGGAGGATATATGCCAGAACTAAAAGCCAGGTTAATTCATTTTCTTATTCCCCCAAAATGCTTAAATTTAGATCATGCACACAAAAGTGAATTACTGTCTCTTCTACAGACAATAATCAGATTTGCTTCATTTTTTAATTAGCATTTTTTTACTGAAGGTAAAAAGAATTATTAATACTTCATAACATCTTTACGTCAATATTAAAGAGAAAATGACGAATGCTAAAGGTAAGGGAACACAATAGACATGAGACAGTAGCAGTTATGATTAACAGTTTCCGGATGCATTGTATCTGTAACCAGTTATATCCATTATGTTGGATTAGATCAGAGCAAATGCAATGCTTGGGCTACATATTAAGAAAAATGACACACAACAGATACAAAAAGAGTTATCATTTAATGGTTAGTCAAATCAGGAAAAAGATAATAGGAAATACTCCATGGATTTGCAATGTGTTGCTATAATTTTAAAGGAGGCACGCACTGTTATGGATGCAAGGTGAAGTGAGGTCAAAGGTTCTTAAAAACTGCACACAAATAAGAACCATCTTAGGAAATATTAATAATACTGTGCATGTACACAGAGCCTTTCATCTCAAAGTGCTTAATAAAGTAGGTGTTAGCTCCATTCTACAGATGAGGCACAGTGACATTGGTGGCTTCCGAAATCACATCACAATCAGTAGCAGGTCTGAAGATCGATCACAAGTTTATAAGAGATGTTACCCTGCTGTAAACCCTCATTCAGAAAGGTACTTACGCATGTGCATAACTTTAAGCATATGAATGATGCCACTGAATCAATGCAACCATTTTCTGAAAAATACTCACATATATAAATCTTTGCAGTGCTAGGGCCTAGAACATCTGTAGGTTCACATGTTATATTAGCCCTATTTTATCTTTAGAATCTAGTTATTTAGATGTGATACTTTTCATAATGACATTGAAAACCTATAATTACATGATTTTTGAGATAAAGTGAGATGCTTATTTAAAAAAAAAATATTAGTTTATTATAGGATTAAATTACACATTTACTAGAGAAACATTTTTCCATTCAACTCTATTGAAGATTACTTGCGATAATATGGTATATCCGTATAAAAAAGGATGAGATATTATTTGAATATTTTACTATTTGATGTTGTATAGGAAATAATTGTCAATAACAAAAAAGTAACATAGGCACTACAGATGGTGAGTGGTGTTCATTTTGCACGGGATGCTGAAATGACCAACAAGTAACTGACATTCTCTGAAGATAAAGAGAATAGGCAGTATATTCCTATTGCCAGTTGTGAAAGAGGAAAAATACACCTCATTTCATCTCACTACAGAAACTGTTTCCCAATGCCAGCAATTTGCCACCCACACACCTTTCCATATTTTGAGAATGACTAAAAAGTTTGCGCTTTCTGTGAACCAGGCACTTGTGTTGGGCTGAGATTCCTGAAAAAAAAGATTGCCCATCTCTGTTCCATGAATGGTGTATATATGTAAATAAAACAACTTGTATTTAGGTCATGTCTGTTGCAGGGTCAGCTGAAGAGAGAGAAAGATTGAGCCGGGTGGAGTGATAAAGAGCGTTTATTCGATTACAGCTTCTGGTCCATTCGTTCCCCTTTGCCTCGCGACCAACAAAGTGAGCCCCGAGTTCACTACTTTACAACTCTTTATCTAAAATAATATGTAAATACACACACTTCTGCAACACCCCATAAAATCCCTATCTGGTAGTATAGAAGATTATAAAATGAATATTAATGGCTGTAGAGGTGCATAATTATATCTGCCCATTTGTTAGTTCCCACAAAACTTGCACAGCATATACTTTTTATCTTAACAGCAGAAATGACCATGAAGCTTCTTAACAAACTAACAATAAGGGAAGAACTAGAGGGAGAGATCCTGAGCCTTCCCTAACAAGAATGCTGCCTGGGAAAGAAGAGATAACACCCTTTTATAACATTCTTTGTCCAGGTGGTGAGGGAAGGAATGGTCAGGGGATGACGACATAGTCCTCCTTTCCTAACTTCAAGGCTAGAAAGTTGCTGTGGTTTGCTTCTCCCCCCCCACCCTCCACCCTCAACTTCAAGGCTAGAAAAGTGCTGTGGTTTGCACATGATTATTGCTTGTGTAGTACATGGCCTTTTCAGCCCAAGTCAGGGGTCCCATGGAGGACAATTTGTGTCCAAAGCCTGGGCCCAACTTCCCGCCCCCAGGAATGTAGCCAAGCACTGACATCCTTTGTCCCCATGCCCATGATGTCTACAATACCACCTTTGGTCAATGCAAGTTATGACATAGCAGTTGACGTTAGTACATCGCTCAGGCACATTGGCTGCTTGCATCAATGCTGTACATACTCACCAGGCGTACTTGTGTCAATGTATAGTGCAGTGCACCCCAGATAGATATTCCAGTGTGCCCTGTGCCAACATCTGGTGAATCCCTTTTGGGAAATTTTTGCAACATGTTGGAGGATAGAAATGACTCATATGGGGATCTCTGGGAGCTAAGGGTCAAATTTCCAGCAGACAACTTTCTCCATCTCATAATGACATCAATATCCCATAATATTTGCTTTTTTTAAATCCCACAAACCCATGTGACACTTTTTGCTGTCCACTATCTCTGATTGAAGCATGGAGTCTCCAGAGTTCTGTATTATTCTCATGAACATTGTAAATACAGGATGCATGGTTCTTCACTATTTGCAGATCTTCAGGAAGAAAAGCAACAATGGGGGACATGATGATTTCCTCAAGGGCAGTTTGCTGCGGGACATAGAGAAAACTAATTCAAAGTTGGTGGCATTCACAGAGCAGCTGCAGAGGATGGAACATCACTTCTGGGCCTCAGAAATGAGCATTAACTGGCAGGATTGTATTGTAATGCTGGTTTGGGAGGAATAGCAATGGCTGCAGCATGTTAGGATATGAAAGGCCACATTCCAAGATCTGTGTGCTATGCTCACCTCAGTCCTGCAGATCAGAATGAAATTTGCATTGACGGTGGGGAATCGAGTGGTGATAGCACTGTGGAAGTTTGGAACACCAGATTACTACCAGTCAGTGGGAAATTCCACGGTGGGGGCTACTGCCATGAGAACATACAGGGCTATTAATCATCTCCTGCTACTCAGCATGATGACTCTTGGCAAAGTGCAGCAATCAGGTTCCCAAACTCTAGTGGTGTGATAGATGGCACCCATATCCCTATTTTAGAACCAGCCCACCTTGCCACATAGTACATCAATAGAAAGGGCTACTTTTCTATGGTTATGCAAGTGTGGGTGGATGACCATGAACATTTCACTGATATCAAAGTGGGCTTGTAAGGGAAGGTGCATGATGTTCACGTCTTTAAGAACACAGGACTGTTCAGAAAGCTGCAAGATAGGACATTCATTCACAGCTAGCAGATTACCATTGGAACCATTGAAATGCTAGTAGTTACTCTGGGGGACCTCGCCTAGCTCTTGCTCTCCTGGCTCATGAAGCCATTCATTAGCCACCATGACGGCACCAAAGAGAGATTCATCTACCAGCTCAGCTTGTACAGAATGACAATGAAATATACTTTTTGGCAGATTGAAGGAATGCTGGCTTGTTTACTCATGAGATTAGATCTCAAGTGAGAAAAATATCCCAATGCTTTTGTGTACCATTCTGCATTCTGCAATGCATTATGAACTAATACAGATAATTTTATTTTTTTAAAAAGAGAACTCTATCGAGGAGCAAATATAGTGCAGAAAAAAATTTTTTTCCTCATATGCCTCTCCTCTTCACAACAGAGATCTGTCTCAGGGTGTTGGCATGGAGCTTGTTGTAAAAGGGGCAGCTCTGTGGCTCAGCATCAGATCAGTTGCTGGTTCCCTGTCCTTGTGATATACTTTCTGCAGTTCCTTCACTTTCACATGGCATTGCTGCTGAGCCCAGTCATCCTCTTGCCTGCTTTGTCCTTGTAATCTTTCCATAGATACCTACGTTTCTGTGGCTGGTCTGTAGTTGTGCCTACACAACCTCTTCTCCTCACAGGCCCAGGAGCTCCAATGCCACCTATCTGCTCCAGGCAGGAGCATGTCCAGAGCATGAAGCTGGCATGACTTGCTAGACAGTTGCACACAACAAAGGAGAGTACTAGGTGTGCTCAACACGTTGTACAATTGGGAAACGGCATTTCAAAAATACATGAGGTGTTTTAAGGGGGGAAGGGTGGCTTCCAGTCTCCATGATGCCTGGGCAGTGGAATTCACCACAGTGACCAAAGAGGTTACTGTCACTGGGAATGGGCATTATGGGAGCACTACTGGAGGACTGTTTGTGTTGACATAGGTCACACAAATGTCAACATTCACACTTTAGCAGGTTGCCCATGGCTCAACACAGTTTAGGGAAAAGGTTTTACTGTGTCGCTGTAATGGGAAGCTTTTAGTGTAGACGCTGCACAAATAGGTCAACACAAGGTGACTTATGGCAACATAACTTTGTAGTGTAGGCCAAGCCTCAGAATATACCTAGACTCCATGTCACTGATTTCTCCTCCCCTGTGAAGCTGACCCAGTGTTGACAAGAGTTCATTAAAGTGGTGATGCTGGTATCAGAATAAAGAACAACAGTGTAAAACCAGAGTTATAATATGGCATCAACTTGAACTCAGTTTGAAGAGAAACTATGACAGGGCAGATAAACAAACACTACATCTAATGAGGCAAACAAGATTAGCTGCACAGGAATGTATTCAGCATGGAATACAACCTGAAGAATCTTAGCTGTAATTAAGTGTGGCACTATGTGAATAATGCCACCTTCCAACCCCTGGTGCACCCCTTTTGAAGTTCACAGTAGGTCCACAAAATTTTGTCCAAAAGTTGAAGTGCAGCTGCTATGGGCAATTGTCTGCCAGACATTTTGGTACGCTGCACCCTTCCAGCACCAATTTAGAGAGACTGTATTCAAAGAAGTTGAACTAGCTGGGCATACGCATATCACAGATAGGCAAGGTAGCAGCTGTGGCAGCTATTCCTGAGTTGGAGGTGCAGAGGATATATACTGTAAGGAAATTTAACCTTTTGTTACCTTCCTTTTGCAGATTTCCATTATATATTTGGGTATTTTGTCCTCTGTAAGGAGAGTGAGGCTTGGGCCAGCCAACCCCTGTTTGAAGGTATGTCCTTTCCAGGGTAGTAATTGATGGAAAGACCAGCAATCAAGCTAGGAATGGGGGGGTCAGATGTTTTACTTAGATGAGCATAATGCTCAGCTGGTAAAAAGACTGTGGAGGCCAGTGGGAGGAGCTTAGAATCTGGAGAGACTTGGAGCCAGGCTCCCTGGAGCAGCACCTGAGCCCTAGCAAGGGTGTGCTAGAGAAACTGGCAAAGATTATAGCTCAGTCCCAGGAAGGAAGGCATGGAGCCCTGTTCCAAAGGTACAGAAGTTTGAGTCCAGGAAGGAGGGCAGCTAGGAAGGAGAACCATGACAGCTTGTGGCTATGGGGAGAATGGCTATGGGGCTTGTGGCTATGGGGCTATGGATTATCCGCAGATAAGTCTGCTCAATGGTCTGTGGGAATGTTGGATGGGATGGGAACTGAGTTACTGCAGAGAAATCTTTTTTGGGTGCTGGCTGGTGAGTCTTGCCCACATGCTCAGGGTTTAGCTGATCGCCATATTTGGGGTCGGGAAGGAATTTTCCTCCGGGGCGGATTGGCAGGGGCCACGGAGGTTTTTCGCCTTCCTCTGCAGCATGGGGCATGAGTCGCTTGCTGGTGGATTCCCTGCAGCTTGAGGTCTTCAAATCTCACTTTTGAGGATTTCAATAACTCAGTCATGGGTTCGGGGTTGTTATAAATGTGTATGGGTAGGGTTTTGTGGCCTGCCTTGTGCGGGAGGTCAGACTAGATAATCATATTGGTCCCTTCTGACCTATGAGTCTATGAGTCTATAAGACAGCCCCATTATCAAATAGGGCCAGAAACCCTAATCGAAGTTGCAGTGACATCCTGCTAGTCAGGGGAAGAAGAGAGGACTAACTGGAGTCCAGAGGAGCTGGAAGTTAGACTTGGGAAAAAAAGGGCCAAAGGCTGTTGAGTGCCTGACATGGGTCCAGGATGGAAAATTAGCGTTTTCTTTGGATTGTGAACACCGTAAAAGCAGTGGAATTTTGCCACTTCACCAGAGGGCCCAATTACCTCAGTAACTGGACTGTGCTGAAGGATGAGAGCTATTGAAAACCCAGAATTTTGCATGTGAGCATATGCATGTATGCACATATTCCTATGGGAGGGAACAAATTACTCTTGTCAGAGCTAACTCGATAAAATATTCTTAACTTTAGACTCCAATAGATCTTTCAGAGCTATCAGCTCAAAGGAAAAAAACCCTAACAACCTCTATAAATTTACCCACCCCAAGACACATAACCTGTATGCTTCTGGCATTCCTGGCTTACTAATAAATAACAGCAGCCATGTCTTCGTGCCATTCATCCCCCTCTCTGAAATTTTTGCCAGCATGTGTCACTGGTGTGTAATAACTCACCCTGAATTCTTCCATTTTCTTACTGCATGCCTTAAGGGAGGATCACATAATGACAAAGAAGGGAAAATGTGTCAATTGCTGCAGCAACTAAGACATCTAATTCAACAAACTCATCACGCCTTTTATAATGAAATATCATTGGCACAGAGTGTTATTCTGCATCCAAAAAAGTGGTGACAGACAACATTCTCGGGTTAGTTACGTGAATATTTAACTAGAATCATCACAGTGAAGACAATGCAAGAAACTGTTCTTCATCAGCTATCTCTAAAGCTAGAGACCCTCCATTAGCTCTGGTAATTGTGAAAATATTCACCAATAGGACTAAACAAGTTTTATTTCCCCCATTGAGTGAACTCAGACCCTTAATTGTAAATATATACTGACACAATATACTTAGCAGAGTTACACAGCTTGGCATATTAGCTAGTGCCAAGTGCAAAGTTTTCCTGTGAGTGAGTGAATGTCATGCAGTTTAGGACATGATTCTAAATATTTATACATAGATTACAAATGTGCATATTATAACGCAGACTGAATTTCAGCTATTCCATTCAGCTATTCAGACTTTTGCCTGAAGCTCTCTCCAATAATGATTTACCTGGGGGCTTTTCTCCCTCTCTAGGGCAAGATGCCTAAAACAAAATCCTAACTATTAACGTTTTTCAAATTTGTGAACTTCTGAGAATCTTCTTCATTATAGTTGTATATTTTGAAATCTATTTTCAAATGAAGGGGAAAATACAAAAGCCAGTGTGGATCAGAAAAATGTTCCCTATTTATTTCAGGTAATCTGAGCAGCAGCATCTTGAGAACAGACAGCATCTAGTAATTATTAAGGTTTCTAACAGGAAAAAAAAAACAACCCTAAAATCTTTTAGTTTTGTATTATATAGTTCACACACAAAATTACAATCTAAATTGAACATGTGTAGTATAATCATTTAAAAAATATTTAAACTTTTTTAATACAACATTTGAGGCAATGAACAAAGAAAGGACAACACATACTTGGGAGGAGAGAGACTGGAATGACCTAACCTCTCTTTGAAATATTAACTACTTATTTTGTATTGTGCAAGTGGACAGTCCGGGATAAAATGAGGACTTGCACTTAATTTTCAACATAGATAGATGCAAAGTAAAGCCACTCATTATAAGCTTGTTTACCTGTGGATATTGGTTTTAGTTCATCTGATAACGATCAAGGAAGGCAAAAGACTGAGACTTAATTATTTTTTCCCCTTGTGGATAATAATTTGCTATATCTAATTCTTACCAGGGAAACTACAATAATTTCTGAGCCTGTAAAATATAGATCTACTCCACACCACCCAACCCCCTCCTCAAAATGGGGAGCTAAAAGGAGAATTACCTACCTGCAATTCTTCTCTAAAGATATAAGTTGTAATAAATCACCACTCTTGGGGCTGTGATCTTAGTGCAATACCGGCAGGAGCTCCTAGGACTCACAGTTTTAAATTTGTTGGCAGAGCCCCTGTTGTAGAACCATTGCAACCCCTACTGCTTCCAACTATCAGGTTCTTTACAATAGAAAAAAGCTATTTCCTGTAAGGTGGAAAACATACCTTGCTAAAAAAATCCCAACATTACAGAACCCTCATTTCTCAGTGAGCAAGGTGGGCAAGAGATACAGTCAGTAAACATTAATCTTTCAGAGATGAAGAATTACAGAAAAGTCAGTTTTTTCCTCTACTGGAGCCAGTTTTGAAGGATCACCACTCACGGAGATTCAAAAACTACAGGAATGTCTTTATAAAAATCTGTGGGGAAAAACTACTGCAAAAGGCCATGGACACACAGCAAGATAGAAACTCAGCATATTTTACATTTTTTGTAATGAGAAAAGGCCCTAATTCTGCAACTGACACATCTGCAACCATTTGGATCTCCAATGAAATCCACCCAAGTCAAACCTGATATTTTAATAAAAGGCCAAGTCCAAGTAATGCTAGGAAAGCTGTATATAAAACTCCATGTAGTTGTCCTGCAAATTTCTTTGGCAGGAACTAACTTGAAGTGAACTGCTTTAGAAACCAGTTTTCCTTGGAAATATATCTCATGACTCTGAAATTGCAGACATGCCACAAGTTGGCAACAACAGAACCATTCGCACACTTAGGCATTGAGACCTGGATTTTTAAAGGAATTCAGAGAGCAATTAGTGGGATTTTCAAAAGTACCATATCTGCATCTTTAGGCACCTAAATACCTTTACAGATAAAGCCATTAGTCTGCAAACACTTAAACACTTGCTTAAATTTTAAGAACTTGAGCAGCCCTATTGGCTTCAAGATCAGCATCTGTCTATTGCACGTGTTTCCTGCCTAATCTCAGTCTTTTGACTGGAGACTCAGGTATAAAAGGAACACAAAAATCTCAGAACTCATTAATACTACGGTCATGGTGGCAGAGACTGCAGTCATTCCAGTTGTAATAGTGATGCTTCATAAACTAGAATAGGAATATCTGCTCCAGGTAGGCCACCAAAAAAGAAAACTTTAGTCCCTCTGCTCTTATTTATAAAACTGGATGCCACAGAATATTATTTTATCATCTTAAAACAGGTTTATGTTTTCCTAGTAATTAAGAAAAGTCCAGGATGGTAGTGATGGTATTAGCCAGTCTTGTTGCTCAAAGTCTTGTTACTCAATTTCTTATTCCAACCTCCATCCACAAAGTAAACTCTACCCACAAGCCATAGTGTTGTAGATTGTGCAGATATTTAAAACACTGCCATGCATGCTCTCTCAGCTTGGTTCCCCCTCATCTGTGTCCAAATACACCCATGGGCTCTGCTGGGCTCCTCATGCTTGGTTTCCCATCAGAAAGACTTATACAAACTCAGCTGTATTGCTTGAGTTTGGTCCTCTTTTGAGGGCTCACATGCCTTAATGAGCTGTATTAGACATCTTCTGTTTGACTCTTCCTTGACTGAGCATGGGGTGGGGAAGAGGGGGAGGCATCTTAAGCTTACTCACCTGGGGACCAAAATAAAGTTGTCATTGATTGTGCAGATTTTCATAAAGTGATCCTTTTTCTCCTTTCTTGCATGTTTTGATGAGCACTGAAATGATTAATACTTTAAACATAAACACTTATCACTAGGCTTCTGAATTAGCCCCCTCTGCAACGAATAAGGTAGTTCACACCTCTCTGTTTATTGTTTCAAATTCTGCAGATGCAGTTTGACATCGCTGTATCATCAAGCCTCACAAATGAGAGCTCAGCATACCTCAGAAACCACAACAACTAACCCCAGATATTTACATGCCTACACATTCCAATTACAATATGTGGTGTGCTCATCCAGTACATTAGATGCCCCGACAACAACTATATGGGTGAAACCAGACACTCACTATGCTTTCAAATGAACTCACACAGAAAAATGATAAAAGACAAAAATACTCTATTACTTGTGGGCGAACACTTTTCCACAAAGCAATCACTCCAGATCAGAACCTCAGTCCTTGTACTGAAAGGAAACCCACATATACCCTGGAGCTGGGAACTTAAACTCATAACTCTGCTGGATAGTAAAAAACATGGACTTAATAGAGGCACTGGTTTTATGGCTCATTATAGGAATTTGATAACCCTTAGTTGCCAACTTCATTTTAAGTGGTCTCCACAGCATTTGTGAAATGCTTATGCTTAACAAACTGTCCCACTTTGGATTTAGCTCAGTCACTCTCTTTACCTTTTCCAGATCTTAAGAAAAGCTCTGTAGAATTCAATGTACCTTCCACCAACAGAAGTTGCTCACCTACCTTGTCTGTCAGTTATTTAGACATTGCTGTGCTCAGCATTGCATTACTTACCTGTTTGAAGAGCCGAATTCTCATTTTCAAAAGGGATTTAGGCATTTAGGAGTCAAAATCCCATTGATAATCAATTTGCAGTGGTGTCGTGGCAGTGTTGGTCCCAAGATATTAGGTGGGTGAGGTAATATTTTGTTATTGGATCAACTCCTGTTGGTGAAAGAGAAAAGCTTTTGAGCTACACAGCACTCATCTTCAGATCTTGAGAGTTAATGGGATTTAGGCTCCTTAGGACTAGATTCACAGAGAAATATAGGCATGGCAAGGCTGAGCATCACCATGTCCAACTTTTAGCCACCTAGAAAGTCACTGTGATTCACAAAGCTGGAGTTTGGTGCCCAGGCTCCCTATAAAATAAACGGAGAGAAACAAGTGCCTCAGGATAGGTTTCACAAAAGCCAGCATGCTAGGAAGCTCCCCTCCAAACCATGCCAAGATGAGGGATTTATCCTAAGCCCTGTCCTCTCTCACTCATATATGTGCCTAAGTCAGAGCTGAAGGAAGGTGCCTACCTTTGCTTGGGATTCTAAGCTGCAAACCCTTTATTGGGGTTAGATGCTTACGCTGTTTTTACAAGAAACTGGGGAGGACGACCTTCCTCATAACTTGTAGGCCAGTGGGTACAAGGTACTCACATGGGATGTAGGAGACCGCCCTGGGTTGAACCCTCTGTCTGCAAAAGAATCACTGGGCCAGAGAAAGCACAAATGAGAATGACTATAGCCTGGTGCCTGGCGCACTCCCCTGAGAGATGGGAGACCCAGAATCCAGTCTTCCTTCTCCAATTACTTTTTAAAATTATTTAACCATAGTGGAACAGCTTCAACAGGCGAGGTGACAGAGCCATACATGAGAATATCTCATAGCTCCGTGGCTACTGCATGTCCCTGAGAGGTAGGTGGCAGATACTTGTTCAAATCCCTTCTCCTCAGGTGGAGAGAGAACTTAGATTGGGGAGTTTACCCCATCCCAGGCGAGTATCCACACCATTAGGCTAAAAGTGATGAGGGAGGTCATTCTTCCCACAGCCATTTTGTGTAAGATCATCTATAGGGGCCTAGTCTAGTGGGTGAGCTCTGAGCATGCTTACCGGATCAGTTCTCACAGGCCAGATAAGGGAAGCATGCCTATCTTCCCCCAATTTGTGCATTGCTCGGGGGCTTAGGCCTCAGGACACTTGGTGTAGGGCTGCAATGCCCATGCCAACAGGCAGAAGCCTAGGTACCTGGGGAATTTCACTGCAAAATTTGGGCACTGAGTGAGGGTTTTGTGAATGCCTGTGAGGCTTGATTCTGGGATTTGGGTGCCTAAAATGGCCACTAGGGGCCTAATTCCATTTGTGAATCCAGCCCAAAGTGCCTGTCACTTTTGAAAATGAGATTTAGGTTCCTGAATCAGTTCAGTGTTGCAATACTAAGCACAGCAATGCCAAACGGCCTTTAAAAATCTGTGTCCTAGAAACTAAGATGGTGTTTTGTTTTGAATGAAATATTAGATTCTCAAGAATAAGAAGACAGCATTTCAAGAGGTGCAGGAATGCAATACTGGCTACGAGCAATTATGCTCTCTAGGTAAAGGAGAGAGACCTGGTGGAATATGCGTACTACAAATTGGTCCAGTCTATGCTCCTAACAATTACACTACAGAATGCAAGGTTCACCAGTCTCTTACTTTAGGACAGGAAATCATTTCCAATGTTTTAGGTCTGTACTCAGTGATGACAGAAGCCATCTTGTATAATTTGAGTGGGCATGAGTGTGGCTGATTTACAGCTTTATATGGTACCACATGGTGGCAAAAATTAAGTATCACAGTCACCTATTGTAATGGATAGAGGTCAAATGTTAGCTTGGATTTTTTTTTTCAGTTATGCTTTCTCATCTTGTCTTTTTAAAGGTGAATGGCATTCTGCTTATTTCCAGAATAGGTTAAGTGAGTATATTATTTTAACAGTTTGACAACAAAAAAGGAAGAAAAAGAGATGGTAGAACTCTGAGAAATAGCAGAGAAACACAGATAGGGCTGACTAGCTGAAACTAAAGGAAGATAGGACCAGAAGTCAAAGTTCCAATAATAAGGTCAAAAGGTATAGACTAGAATTTAGCAAGGGGAAATCATCTAAGGAATTTTCAAAAAATGCAATATATTGTTACAGAACAGTATGCTGTCTGGACTCTGATTTTTCTCTCTACATCTCACATCAGATAGCTGCTATAAAGGTGATATTTGAAGCTGTCAGTACTGTACCTGTTTCACAAATCTAAGATACAAAGTAGTGGGTATACATCTCAATTCCCATATTTGTCTAATGTCCACCACACCTTCCTCAAGAATAGGGATTCTCAACCTGGGAGGGGTGTATGTGTGAATAGGTGTAACAGGGTTGTGACCGCCCTCAACCATTCCCATGCTGCCAAAGGGGAGGGGAGTCCTAGGTATATGGAAAGGGAGTTTCCATATGGAAAAGATTGAACACCACTGTGCCAGAACACAGGGTGATTATTAATAGAGACAAAATTAGAACTTTCACAAGGTAGAAAATGAGCTCTCTAAACTCCAGGAAGAGCT
This sequence comes from Mesoclemmys tuberculata, assembly GCA_007922155.1. Taxonomy (NCBI): domain Eukaryota; kingdom Metazoa; phylum Chordata; order Testudines; family Chelidae; genus Mesoclemmys; species Mesoclemmys tuberculata. The sequence continues at coordinate 40,768,350 of ML675624.1, forward strand.
TTCTTCATTTTAAGACATCAGATAGACATAGAATAAAAATCTTCCCTCTTTCATGAATTCAATGGCCTTCTATAGCAAGAGAATTTACAAGTCCTGCAACATCTTTTCCTCAGTGTTGTTGATCTACAAAGCATTATAATTAACTATATATTTCTATCAATCAAAATCTGGAACCCTACTTTATAATGCTCAGAACCCATTGGACTGCGGTGACTAGGGACCATTGTCTATCACCTTCAGGGAGTTGATCTGAGACCGAAACTATCTGACAGGCTATTTGCTCTGGAGCCATTAATCCTCACTGATTATGGCTGTAACATTTGGGGGCGTAGGGTCTTTTGTTTCTGTCCCAACGGCAGAGGACTATGTCTATTTATATATCTATCACTATACATATACATAGTGTGAGTACTGAGATTTACTGGTACACTTCCAATAGTTTGATCCTTCAATCTGAATTGAATAAGTGTACAATCACTCTTACTTTTGGTCAGAATCTTCGCTGCTCTTGAGTAATCCAATTCCAAGAAACGTGTCTCTTAGATACTACAGTGCGTGAGGAAAAAAATAAGCCTACACAATTTCAAAGCTTGTTCAACATTTATTTTCTTTATTGTTCAAGTGGTACTAATAAATGATAATACAACAAATACAGTTTTCATTTCTTGTATGTTTTCTCCAACAGCAGTTTGGGGGGAGGATACGGTGTTTTTAAAGTGCATCTCAGGACAACTTTATAACACTTTCCAAAAAAAAAAAAAAAAAGACCCCGCCATCCATTTCCTTTTAGTTCCTTTACTAAACCACAAGACAAATTATAAATAACTTTCTTTAAATTCTGCACTACTAAATATACTGTATTTATAACAGTTTGCCATGCCTTCCATTAAGATATTCAACATTTACTATATATGTTTCTATAAATTAAATGGAGTATTCTTTATGTAAGGAATAAAATCACAAATTCTTTTCTCTATATAATACTAACTTTTCACAAACAATACAAAACAAAACAAAAACCACAGATGAACCAACAGAGGCATCTTGAATAAATGTAATATAGGTGAGCAGATAGTATCAGTAATAGCTTATCTTCATAGTAAACATTATCCTTATGCGCATCCCACTAGAATTCATTTAATTAAGAAACTGAAAAGAAAAGGGAAAATAAGATTAAATGCTGAAAAATGCATAGAAAATGTGGTGACACAAAATTATTGCAGAAGAATCAGCAAGGACTTTAAAACTTAAATCCATTAAATCATTCCATATTAGTAGGACATAATTTCATATCATACATTCAGTAATTAACAAAGCAAGTATGAAGTAAATTATCAAATTAAATAAAACCTGAATGACCGAATAAATGTAAAGATTATATCCCATTAAAATTATTTTAAAATACAAATATTAATATAAGCACCTGTTCTCTTCCATTAAGTTAGGCTTTTGATCTTAATATGAAAAGACAAAAGTAAATACTGTCACACTCATGAGGTGTCGGAACACTTTTATTCCGAAGATTTATTTATAACTGTCCTTCTTCACAGTTCAAGCGGCCCAAGAGTATGCAGAGCATACAAGAGTTGGCAAGAGTCAATGGGTCTGCAGATTTTTAAAGAACATATTTACTAAAATGTGTTGAGGTTCAGATGAAATTACTTCCCACACCATTTATTACTGTCCCATCTCCTTTGGAAGGAGAACTTCAAACACACTGATAATATAGCATTTTTCAAAACACATTACAAAAGAGGATATTGTTGGAAGCTTAGTACAATTTAGTTACTTGAGTACTGTTTTACAGGCCTTAGTTTAGTTTCTTAGTTGCTTGCTTGGCTATTCATTATCTCCATTTTACAGATAGAGAAACTGAGCCACATAGAGGGGAAGGGCTAAATCCACAGAGGGACTTAGGCAGCCAACTGACATTTTAGGCACCTGAATCCAACATTTAGGTGCTATCAGATCCTTAGAACACTCACTCAGCTGCTGCCTGTGGTCATGTGCATAACTGCCTACGTACTGAAGCCAATGAGATGCTCCACATCCTAGCTTACACCTTAGCCCTGGTAGGACTCATTGTACCCAATAGCTCAGTGGCTAGGGCATTCACCTGAAACAGGGGAGACCTATGTTTGAATCACCATTCTTTTGAGCAAGGAGTTGATTCCAGGTTTCCTTCCTCCCAAGTGAGTGCCCTCACCACATATATATATCCTGAGTAGAGATAGGTGCTTTCTTTTGGCCTGAAGTTAGGCATTTTACTACTTTTGATGGGCAAGGACTTAGGCCACACCCCCTCTTCTCAGCATTTTCTACTGGGTAACTTAGGTGGCTCTTTGATCAGCTTGTTGGCTTCTGTGAATCATATTCTTAGGCATCTAATTTTCCCTATACATTCTCTAAGGAGTTAGGAGGTACCTCTCTCAAGGGTGAGGATTCCACTGGGTGGTGGGGTGCCTAAAAGTTAGTTGATGAAGTGCCTAAATCCTTTCATGGATCTAACCCCAAAGTTACTAGCCCAAGGTCACACAGGAATAATAATGATAACTCAGAAATAAACTCTCCTTCCTGTTGGCCTGGTGACCTGTCCAAAAACAGAAATATTTTAGGTGACAGAAGGGAAGGACTTCTATAGTTTCACTATAATATTCCTCTTTAGCTTCTTGTAAAATATTATTTCTCAACTTCTCACAGATACATTGAGTTCCCTGGCACACCTACTATGTAGATATTTGAGGGGAATAATCAATTCTGTTTATGGCATTATTAATTATTACAACACAACTATACAACACCATAAAGATTAAGAACATTTACAAATATAGTTCCCATCAGAGAGTTTACAAGCTAAGACCAGACACATGACAAAAGAGATGGCAAAAAGTCAGAAGCTGCATTGTGAGGGGATTATTAAATCTTCACCTTGCTGAAAAGACAGAAAGATGATTTCATGAAGAGGTGGTGATTTAAAGGAAATACAGAATGGGCAGCAGATAAAACACCACAACTGTACTACACATAATATGATGGGAAGTGTAAAGCCAAGAGTGGGAAAAGGTGATGAAGAGAGGAGTAAAATAAGACCATAATTTAGCATTTTCTATGTGTTAAACACTTCTTGTTTATCCCTTGTTTCAGGATCACATGAAAATTGGTAAATGTATGTGTGGGTACAATATTGTATATTTGGTTGACAGGCAGATAGATGGCCAGTATGCCTTGGAAGTTCACTGCTGACCCTCAGCACTGAGGCATCTTTGAGTTGGCATGGTTGGAGGAGCACACTTTCGGAGCAACAGAATGGGTCATGAGGGTTGGTGTTTGAAACTATGGGCACTAGGCCCTCAAGCATGCAGTCAATTCCCCTTAAGGCTCACAGGTAGGCCGTGGTGGCTCACAGGTAGGCCTTGGTGGCATAGTGAATCGGAGTTGGCATGGCAAGAGGGGCAGTCAGGAAGCAGCCCCCTAAAATTATTATTATACACCTGGGTAAAAAGCTATTTGGGATTTTTAAGGGTGCTGTCATCATCAGGGCATAGAGAAATTTAGAGAAGAGGAGCAGTGGGGGCAAAAAACCTAGCTGACTTCAAAACAGAGCGTAAGAACTTTCTGGATGAAATGGTATGATGGGACAGTGTAGTTTGGCAATTGACTGATCCTTGGCTACTGGTGGTACATATGCCAGTGGCCTGTGAAGGGATGTTAGATGGGGTGGGTTCTGAGTTATTACAGAGAATTCTCTCTCAGGTTTCTGGCTGGTGAGTCTTGCCCACATGCTCAGGGTTTAACTGACAGCCATATTTGGGGTTGGGAAGTAATTTTCCCCCAGTGCAGATTGGCAAAGGCTCTGGGGGGTTTTCACCTTCCTCTGCAGTATGGGGCACAGCTCACTGCTGCTGGATTCTCTGTACCTTAAAGTATTTAAACCATGATTTGAGGACTTTAATAACTCAGTCATAGGTCAGGGGTCTATTACAGGAGTGGATGGGTGAGGTTCTGTGGCCTGCGTTGTGCAGGAGGTCAGAGTAGATGATCACATTGGTCCCTTCTGACTTTAAAGTCTATGAAGGGTGGTGAGGTCCCAGCAATGGGCTGGGGAATAGGTGTGGAGCAGTGGAGGCCTGACAACAGGCTTCAAACAGGTGGAGACAATTAAGGAAGGACTCATGATCAACACTGTATGAATTATTGTTGAGTAGTTACTAGATGAGTTAAGTTAATAAAGTTGAGGCCTAATTAAACCGCATCCTATGTGTCTTGTCTTCCTTCGTGTATCTCCTGGCCAATGGTCAGAAGATAAGATACCAAAACTGTTCAAGACATAGCGTGATGGAAAGTACAAAGACAAGAGTGAGAAATGGAGCTGAAAGGAGGACTAAGAAAAAGTGCTTAAAATAAGCAGTGACAATGAGAGGAGAAATAGAATAAATAGAGGCAGAGACAGGAAGGCCTCAGAATTTCTTAGGGGGAAAAGCATGAGTATGGTATGATAAGAGATTGGAAGACAATGAATGCTTTTAAAGAAAAGGGATGTGGTTAGAGCTATAGGAGGGAAAAGGTGAATTTAGCAGTGACAATTTGGACAGACTAGATGGGCAACAGGTAAGAAGAAGGGGGTGAGGTCAGACAGGAGCAGGTTACAGTATGAAGAGGAGAGATGATCCAGGTTGTGGACAAGGATTTGAGCAAGGGGAAGACTGAGATAAGGAATGATCTGAGAGATATAAAGCAGAAGATTTTAGATTCAAGGCAAGGAGCACTTGTTTATTAGATTATGTCAAGATTATGAACCTGTTAATGGTGATAAAAATCATAGAAGAGAGAATCAGAAATAAATAGGGGAGATTTAGTTTGGGGAGAATTAATTGTAGATGGTGACTGAACATCTGAGATGACATGTTGGAATGACAGTTGTAAATGCAAGACTGGATGGAGCAGGAGAAGCTGGAGACAGAGATTCAGATTTGGAAATCAGCATAAAGTTGGAAGCTTTAGAGGAAATAAGACAGAAAGTGAAGAAAACTGAGAACAGAACCGTGGTGGACATTAACAGCTGGAGGGAAAGCCATTAAAGGAAATAGTGAAGGAATGGCCAGGCTGGAAGAGAAGTAGGAAACTAGAGTAACATATACCATGAAATGTGATAAAACTTAAGATGAGAGAGGGAGCAACAGTGTCAAAGGTAGCAAGTAGATCAAGAATGATGAGGACCAAACAGTAACACTTAGATTTCACTAAGTGGTCTGGTACTGTAAAGTCCGATCAGTGGAAAAGCATACTCTTGCATAATTTAGGATCTGTGTTACAGGGAAAGACACCAGGTATCCAGAACTTGCAAGCACTGAAAGAATGGAGCTTTGCTACCACAAAAATTAGGAGCTTTGCATGAAGGAAAAGTATCTGCAATGCAGATCTCCTAACCCCACAAAAATTGAATTCCACTTTTGGGTGGCTTAAGAGCCCCAATGTGGCTGAGTTGCTTTCTCAAACAGTCATCTCTCTGTGCTGCTTCTTTCTGCAAATAAGATGGACAAGCTGAGGAGTTGGAAGAAAAATGGCAATTTGTGTGTTCAGTATTCCTGAGAGTTTGCCAGATAAGAGGAACATAGTCTGTTTGACAAGTTTGAACATGAATCTCAGTAAATATTTATTAGAAATAGATTTACCAGTTCATAAATTCAAAGTAAATCTATTTAATTATGCAAAACGTCAAGCTAGAAATAACTATTGACTAAATCAGCTGAACATAAAAGCCTGTGGTCAAAGTCATAAACAGATTTCACCTTTACTTTTACCCTTTGTCTCCCTGTACAAATATTCCTTCTGCTAAATGCTAATGTCTTACAAAAATGTTACAGAACATTGCCTGCCATGCTAATAGTAGATTACTCAATTCCCCAAAAAGAATCCTACTAAATTTCCTTCAGCTTGTATTGACCTATTGAAACAACTTTGTGGAAATGTAACCAGGGTTAATATGGAGAGCATAAAGGATTCATGTACTGAAATGGACTTTTGCAACGTCAAAGGACATTTTTTAATTGACATGATACTCATGTTTTCTAAGTGTACTTGAGGAATTTTTCAGGTACTGGGTATTTCACCATTTGTCTTTGTTTTGGTTGAATGAACTGGTGTTCTACAAGCAATCATCCAACAGTTCCTGTTTGATTTTATTTCATTGTATACATATTACAAATCTGCAATGTGGTATGACTTTTTTATATTTATAATGCCATTCAGTAGATTAGCTCCTCTGGTCTGTTTGTCAGTGCTAGTTAGCCTTCCCTTCTTGGTTTCTTCATCTTTTCTCCTAGGTTTATGTTTTTCAAATAGCTCCTGAGTATAATGGCTACTAATGATAACAGGCTGATCACAAAACATTATTTTACAACTATAACCACCATATAAAAGCATACATTAAAGATAGCACTGACAGACATCCAGAGAATTAGAGAAAAATATTTGTCACCATTTTCACAGTCATGGAAAACATCTACAATCAAGCAAATAAAAAAGAAAAGAAATCAGGAATCTCATGAAGACTCTGAATTTGAAGGGACAGTTAAAGAATTCCAAGTGAAAGTTAATTGTTTAGCTGTTTTTGAGATTGAAGACCTTTATTTATCCCTCAAACAGGTAAAAAAAAGGGAAGAGGCAGTGCCAGTTATTCTATAAGGGCTTGATTCAAACCCCAAAGACATCAATGACACTTGGATCAATATGTTTTGGATCCAGCTTTCAATCTGCCTCAACCCTATGCTAAAGAAATAAGTACTAGGATTATTAAACCTCCTCACCTTCTTCAGCTGAGACTGCTTATACAGGAGCTAATTAGAACCAAATGTAACAGTAATGCTTTGTGACCTGGACATCAGAGTGCAATGGACTGTAACTCCTTTTCAAAATAATTGGCTGAACTGAACAACATATCAATCAATGCTTATCACTTCATCACCAAGTCACAGAGTTTACAAATTAGCTTTTCTATTTCTTTTCTTGGGAAAAACTAAACTGTTGCCAAAAGTATAATTATATAGGGACACCAAGTAAGCATTCACTTAAGTGAATCATCATTGTTTTATTAAGCTGCAAGTATCTCTTTGTTTATGTGGTTTCAGTAATTTAAAGTGACACTATCAACTTGAAATGTATTCATTTAAAAAACGTTTCCAATAGTTTCTGTTGGTATATTTGCCCCTGCCATATTTTTATAATTTTATAATTGCATTCTTCTGTTTATTTAAAAATGTATGTGTTCAGCCTGCTGATAGGTAACAGAGCCACTCAAATAAAAGGGGAATGGGGAAGGTGGGGTACTGACTAACAAATAGTAGATTAAATGATTTCAGACAAGTGTAAACTCAATGTTCTAATTAATCTGTCATCTTGTAGTCAACTATATTTACTCTCAGCATAATTCGCTGATGGCAGTGCTGATAAAAAATGGCAACTGTTTTAAAAAAAGCGGAATCTAATTTAATATGGTTGATTTCCCATTATGATGGTCAGGGATAGGTAGCTGAAGAGCCTGCTGACAGGGGATGGTATCCATCAGTTGATCAACCAGAGAACCAAGTTTAATATACCTTCATGTGGACTGTGAGAGAACTCAGCAAGTGTACTTGTGCAACCCTAGTTTAGAATACACTGTCACATACATGTATACACTCTGTTTCTGGCTGTGTGTGCAACTGTGAATCTCATTTCACAGCCACTCAAACTCATCCCTTAGTCATTCAAACTCCTATTCTTCACTGTTCTTGTTGAAGACAAATATAAAAGAGATTTTCAGTTTCTCACTCTTTGCTGAGTCACTAATTTAAACACTCTGCTTATTAAGGCCTAAATTTTACTTTAAGCCAAATGTAAATGCATAATAGTCCAAAGAACAGACCTGGCACTAAACTGGTCCCAAGAGGAGGGGAAAATAATGATAATGAGCCACCAAACTTGACAGAGATTACTTCCTGTGCCATGCATGTTGGTATATTGGAGGAGAAAGGACCCACTGCATGCCCACTCATACATACAAAAGCCACATGCTTTTTCTCCTCTGTGCCTCTACTCATGCCCCTGACCTGCAGCATTAGACTAGTGGCAATTTAGCCATTATTCATGGATTTACTTTCTTTCTTGCACTTGTTTCTTTAATACATTCATAAAAGCCTCTATCATCTGCTCATGAGAACAAAGACTATGAAAACTCTGAAGGCCTTCTGAGTAAGGACCATGCCATTGCAGACTTTTTCTTTACTTCATTGGTGAATGTAAATCCAAAATATTGATAGAATTAGGCTAATAGTTCTGGATAAATAGCCACTTTGAAGAACGGGGAAGGACAAACAGTATGTAGAGTTTCAATATTTTTGTCTTCTTCATAAAGAAATGGGGGGAAAAATAGGCAAGAAATCTAAATTGAGAGGTGGCTTTAAAGGATTCAAAATTGTGGGGCCCTAGAGCAGTCTGAGGTACTGTAGTGATCAAACCAAGTGGGGACATTGGTTTGATTTCAGTAAACCAAGGACTGGTAGTGTTAAAGAAAATGGGAAGCATGAAGAATTTAGGGATGCATGGAGAACAAGCAATTAGACAATAGTCTTGAACAATCTGATAGTTCATTTCAGGGAAATACCCAATGGTTATCTGAATCTTATTAAAACCTCTCGAGATTGAAAAATTGGGCAGGAGATCGAAAAAGAAAAAGACTCCTTCACAAGACTTCCTATTTTGGGGGTTGACCAAAAATACTGTGAAAACAGCCATTCCAGTCATTGAGCTTCCATCTTGATGCAGGAAGTGTAGAGATGTACAAAAGTCTTTAAAAATAGTGAAGCCAAACTTTGAACCAACAATACATTCAATTAAGGTTCAATTTGACTTTGGGGTGAAGGGTGGTTTTATTTGTATTATAGGCAAACATCACTTGTTGGTGGATTCTCTGTACCTTGAAGTCTTTAAACCATGATTTGAGGACTTCATTAACTCAGTTATAGGTTAGGGGTATATTACAGGAGTGGATAGGCAAGGTTCTGTGGCCTGTGTTGTGCAGGAGGTCAGACTAGATGATCATAATGGTCCCTTCTGACCTTAAAGTTTATGCGTCTTTTTGTTCATCTCCAGCCTACATGGAGAAAAGAGGGAATCGTGTTTTGATGGGGAGGCAGATGCATGTATACTGGTAATAAAATTTAAACAGTGTAAAAGTGGAATTTATAGGACGTAATGTAGGCCCACATTCATGAACAACATGTTATTTAACTATTTATGGATAACAACAAGTAGCATGGCAAAGCAAACAATAGCAGAAGGCACATCCATACAGTAAATTGAATAACTCTATATTGTGCATATAACTGAAAGCTGGCTGGTAAGTACAAGTAAATATGGAATTTAATTGCAAAGGAAAAGTGTTCCATAAGAGGGACAGTCAGGAATGGAAAGGAAGCAGCATTAGTGAAAGAGAACTCATCAGAAATAGAAGAATGCATTTTGGGAGAAACTAATATCACCAAAAAAATCACTATGGACTCTCAACAAGAACACCAGCATTGAAGCTGGAGAGAGACCCACTGTAATAACTCAGAGTATATTCTTTAAATTGCATTGCCTTAAATCATGCAAGTCAGATCACATGATGCACTTGTCATCTTACCACACTGTATTAGATTCTTTACTGTGCTTATTGTACTCTGCACAGACTAAATTAATAATTCCCAATGTGACTGAAATACAGTAGCTCAAGTCATTTTTCTCTCATATGGTGGGAACATACTAGTTTAAATATTTTTGTGAGCAAGTTACAAAACAGTGTCCTGACATAAGAGAGCAGCTTCTAAATGCTTTCTGGGTGTGGCAGGAAAGACAATGTTCACTACAAAAGAAAGTCTAACTAACTATCTCAATATTAAATGCCAGCAATTAAAAAACTATTTCAGCAAAATGGAGAAATCACTCCACTCCACTGCTAGAAAGGTGAAATTAGCAAAGGCATGAAAAGTCCCCTTTGCTGAAAAATGACTAATTCTAGAAAAAGTCCTTCAGTACATATTTAAGCTAACTGCTTTTTTGTTTTTGTTTTTTAAATTATTGTTATATTTACCCAGCAAGGAACCTTTATGTTAACCTCAATCATGAGCATATCTTGTGATTTGCTTCTGGTCCCAGTTTGCCTATTCTCTCACTTTTTTTCATGGTGTAAAAATTTATTGATATCTAGAGTAAAAATGATAAAAAGTGCATTATGGCTGAGATTGGTGCAGCTTCAGAAGAAAACAGTACTTGCAGCAATACTGTAAATTCAGAAATTAATGTATTGCACAAATAATGGAGTCTATTATTTTTTCTGCAGTGAAAAGAAAACCAAACACACACGCCCTCCCCCAATTTTCAGTCATTCTATGCATTCATTTTTGTGATCAAAGTGATCAACAGCTGGAGTAACAATGGCAGAGGAAATATTGGGGTCAGGAGACAGCAGCACTCCCCTATTTTGTTTTATGTACTTTTATAAAAGGAAATAACCTCCATTCTCTAGTCCTTGGCAATTGATTTATCTTCATTTGATTTCATCTCAATATATCTTCATCTCATTGAGGTAAGTGATGGCAGGAGAAAGGATGCATGCAAGGAAATGTTATTTCTTAAATCCTTTATTGATGCACACTACTTCAGTAAAGATTTATATTGTTATTCAGTGACAAACAACACACAAGTAATTTAGTATTTGTAACTTTCTCTGAAGAGGGACGATGGTAGATTTGTGATGTTGCTTGTAGCTCTGTTTATATAGCATGAAAGTTATTTCAAACATTACTTTTAAATGCATGTAAATATGAGCTGCAAAAACAAACCAAAATGACCACCACCCTACTTTTTTCAAGATTGTCAAATGTTACAGTTACCATATGCCATTATCGGCTGCATTTTTAGGGCTAAACTCTCAGCTGATGTAAACTGGCTCCCTCTGAACCTTCATATTTATTTGCATTACCATCTTAATATTCATTGCACAGGTGATATTTACCAGCTCAAAGAAAACTAAAAGATAACCATTTATTATGTGAAGAACTCAAAGAAATAATGGGATATTTTATTGCTCAAACATAAACTGGACACTATTCAACAAAAGAAAACAGGTTAGATACAGACTTCCTATTTACATGTACATCAAATACAAAAAAAGAGTGATATTCCAATGAGATACTATACAAAGCAGAATAGAAGATGGAATGAAAAGCAATGATCAAGATCATTTTAGGCTTAAGGATTGAAACAAAAATGAAAGAAAAGAGAAAGCAGAAATTTAAGGTAAATTTTTTAGTGGATGAGGGATAATTCTATTATAGTCGAATAGATAGAGGCACTGAACAGAAGCAATACAGAAGAAGTAGAAGGTGTCTAGAGAAAGAATTTTCTCAGTCATCTGCAAACTTTGCTTCTATTATTCTCTTTTCTCAATCATTAAAACAAAAACAGTCCTAATATCAAATCTTGAACTACTCACTTTGGCCATCCAAAAATACTGATAATTTATTTTTAATCTGATTTATTTTTCTTATGTAATTCTAATCCATGACAGTACTTTACTCCTCACCCAGTAACTACTATTTTCTCCAACAACCTCAGCAGGCTTTCTGCAAAGTCTTTTTGAAAATTCTAATAAACTATACTGAATTCTTCTAATTATTACTGTTTTACTAACAAACTCAAAGAAATCTGGTAAGTCAGCAAGACATGGTTTTCCTTTGCAGAAGTTTTGCTGGTATATTCATGTCATTATGTTAATCTAGTTGTTTTGTAATTCCATTTTTAAAATAAAGTTTTAACCCATTTTCCTGGTACTGAAATAAGGCTTATTCATCTGTAATTCCAAGGATCACTCCTTGGTCTTTTCAAAAGGTAGGTCTCATATTTGCTACCCTCGAGCCCTCTGATAGAGTAGCCAATTTTAAGATTAGGTTGCTGAAAGACTGATGTTACTGGGTTTGAAAATCCCCATATGAAGAACTGAATAATTCTTTCATTAATATATTTTTAATTTCTCTTCCAAAGTATCTGTCTACTTCATTTTCACTGCATTGTAATAGTGTATTCCAATTCACGTGGTAAATGGACGGAACTATGGTTCTAAGATGACACTCTAAAGTCTATGAATATGTTCACAGAACAAACTCAGCAAACCAGAAAATAATGCAAAAATTAGTTACACTGTTATTACAAAAACTATTAGAAAGTATTTTTTATTTTTCTCAAGAAAGAAAGAAAGAAAGAAAGAAAGAAAGAAAGAAAGAAAGAAAG
>ML675624.1:40780665-40809803 GCA_007922155.1 Mesoclemmys tuberculata
AAGAAAGAAAGAAAGAAAGAAAGAAAGAAAGAAAGAAAGAAAGAAAGAAAGAAAGAAAGAAAGGTTTGTTATGGAAATAGATTGTTAGAATAGTGTGACAGGCATATGGTTCACAACCATAAAGACCTTGCTGCGGAATATATAAAAAAACAAATTAAACTGAAAAAGGCATTAGTGTAAAATATACAAATGTTCCATAAATCATCCAGTCACATGGCTTGTATATCAAAGTGGCAGAAATAATTTCTGTTGATTTGTAACTGTATTCCAAAATAGAATGTAAAAAGGCTCTTAAAAACATCTAGAATTGTGATACTTCATCATGCTAATGATTGTTTATATCACACCAAAATTGTTCCAGACACTTTAAAGATAGGTGAGTAGACAAAGTCCCTATACAAAAGGGCTTACAATGTTAATAGACATAGATATGGGAATATAGCACAAAGCAAATGATTCTGTTAGTTTCAAGAGCTGTCTACTTATTATTTTATACTTTAGTAATATTTGTTGGGCCACATTGAAGCACACAAACAAATCCCTTTTTAAAAAACACCATAGTGGATTAACTTTCAGAGTAGTCTTACAAAAACAGTTAGATAAGGCTGCAGGTATAGCAACACCAATGGACACCAAGAGTTTTAAATTGTATTGCTGTGTAGCAAGCCAGATGTATGTGTTATCTAACTAACCCAGCAAAAAGAAGGTATAGGCAAGACCACAGGAAACACAAGACTCCCAGAGTATCTTTTCATTTGGGATTTATCTCATGACATGGTTTATGATTTTAAAATCCCTGAATAATATTGGCCCTAGCTATCAGAAAGATCACATGTCCTGTGATGATGGCATCACGAGACAGATTTGTTCCATGGCAAAAAAAATGTGTCACTAAACAAGGAAGACTTGTATCTGGCAGAGACATATCTTCCAGAGTAGGTAGACCAAGGATGTGGAACTCACTGCTCATTGCCATAAGAAAGTTCACCACCAAGACCACCTTCAGAAATAAATGCAAAACCCATTCCTTTAATTTACCCACAACAATGGTCTCCATTACACCCCCATCCTCATATTGATATATTTATTTTTAAAAATAACTTTAAGTTACTTCCTGTTGGTAGGGCTGGACTAAATAACAAAAAATAACAAAAGTTCTTTACATTTGTCAATAAACAATAATCAAAGAATTTAAGCATGTAATTTAGATTAGGTGTGCATCCTTTCATGTTTGGGCAGCGGATAGTAGCAGTTTAGGCTGCTCTACTTCAGAGTGTTGTCATTCCTGGCCATGCATGCCTCTGGTTGATAGTACCTGATAAGGGCCTACCAGGATAGGCTCAGGGTAACAAGTGAAGGCCAATGATGAACCCAGTAGATGCGGGCCAAGTTCTCCAAAGGTAGTGAAGGTGGAAGAGCCATGACTATGGATGTGTGAACTGCATAGGGTAGCAGAACCAGATATTCTTAATGGTTGTTCATGCCCCCAGGAACCAGTGGCATCTCGTGGAATAGTTCCTAGGAAGTAGGACAGTTCTCAACGTATAACATCCCTCTGCTATAACAGACTGTGACAATAGTACCACCGTTAAAACCCCTGCTAAGGGAGGCACATTCCCGATGACCCCTACTTCATGGAAGTCCAAACCAGATTTTAGAGGCATGTTCTGTGTCACTACATGGAACATATTAACACAGAATGACACTGGGTACAAGACAGCTGTTGTCAAAGAACTTATGTTTGAAAAGATTGTAATCACCAGGATTAATGAGGCCTGACTATCAGAAAGCAATCAAGTGACAGTAGAAGGAGCAACCTTCTTCCACTCTGGTTTTTCACACTGAACTCAAGGTATGGCACTCATTATTAGACAACTGATAGCCTAGATTTTAACCACATGGAACTCCATCTCTCCACGCTTACACTATGCTTGGCTCTAACACCTTTGTGGACACATCTGCCATTGTGGCCTATGCACTAACAGAAAATGCATTACCTGTGGAAAAAGATATAATCTATCACCAGGTAGCAGCAAAAATCCAGTCAATTCAACCACATGATATACTTCTAGTGCATGGAGAATTTAATGCCGTGAGTGGCTGTTATTGACATGGTATGAAACTGTGGAAGGTCCATTGGTCTGAATTCCTTAAATAACATCATCCAGCTTTTGACACGGCCCTGTGTCAGGGCCACTCAAGGCTTGTCTGTTATGGGTTTCTGGTTTAGACCTAATCATTGCTGGATCCTAATTTCAGGTAATGGACATTCATAAAGGAAATTGACCACATCCTCATCAGAAAGTAGTCCACAGTGACATCCTCACCAGGTCTTCATGGTGCAGAAGCACCAGCAAAATCAAACCATAGAAGTGTTGTTGCTCAGTACTTGCTGCCTTTTCCAACTCCTTGCAAGCCAGACATCTACCAACAGGACAACAACAAGCAGCTATCAGAAAGTCCTTTTAAAACTGTGAAATGCATGCAGGCCATTAAGGATCACATAAGTAACCTTGGCACTCTCTTGGAAAATATGGTGATCACATGGAATAGGATATGCAACACTGGTATATGTAACATTATATCACATGCTGCTGTTGGTAAAATCAGCTTCAGATGGTTGCATTCTGAAGAAGCCTTTGATATATTTGTGAAAAAAGTAGACATCTGCAAGCAGTGAGATGTGCAAGAAGATAAACAGCTTACAGGCATTTTCTGGGCTATGGCAAAACATGACCATGAGTCAGTTTCCTGGCTGATAAAACAGAGGATGGCTTGAAGTACAAAAATCTATCCTGCCTACAGAGCCATTATTTGCTTGGATAGTAGCCATAAATAGCTTTTTAACATCCTCATTATGAAACCAGATGGCTCTCCCTCATCAATGGAGGAGATCCTGGACAGATGGAAAACAGCTTATGGTCTTTGCTCACGTTCTGCTTGGTAGGATGCAGCTACTCCTTAACCGACACCATCGTCCACAGCATTCATGTTTCACTTCTCGGTGGTTGACAATCGATGTTGTCCTTATCCTCCAGCTTCTGGCTAAGCTGCACCAAAAATTTAAATGTCCCTTTGACATGACATATACCTACATCAAACTGGCTTTTGATTTGGTTGATAGGTCATCATTCTGGCTCACAGTGAAAGGAGGTGGTGTTCCAGATGTTGTTCTAAATCTGGTGCACAATCTTTGCATTGGTACTAGTGAAAGAGTGTGCATTGGTTCACAGATTTTGCCACATTTCTATGCAATGGCAGATGTGTGGCAGGAATGTATCCTTGCCATGACTATTCTGTCGAGCTATCGACAGGATACTAGGACTTGCTGTACCACACATCTGAATCAAGATTGTCAAGAAGTGTTCACAGATCAAGCCTATGCTGACAATTCTGGCCTGCTTGTGGAAGTCAGAATTTCAGCACTGCCCTCCAAGGTTTCCAAGATGCTGCCCCTGCTATGCGGTTGAATGTCCCAAAGTGGAAGACCAAGGTCCAGAACCTTGCAACTAGACCACCAGAATCCCTGCTGCAAGTGGGGTCGAGTACCATGGGAAGCGCTAAAACCTTCATCTACCTAGGCTGCAAGAAGAGTTCAGTCACAGCAAATCAGATATGTATTGATGACTAGGTCTCTCTGCTTCCTGCATGAAGTCTATGCTTATGGAAGCAAAAACATCTTTGTGCTGAGATAAAGTTCAGCATCTATCATACCTGTGCACTACCCATATTGCTATAAAGGTCAGGAACCTGGACTCTCTTACCGACAGACTTGGAGCAGTTAGAGACATTCCATATTCACTGTCACTGCCAAATCCTGAGCACAGAGTGGTTGGACTTTGTGCAAAATGTCATAATCCTTGCAGAGCTCTCCTTTAGTCATTCATTCTATTCAAAGGTAGAGTTACATGCCATTCCACCATGTTACCAGGATGGTCAAAAACACCCAGCACACTATGATCTCAAACTTCCTATTGATGTACGAAGATGTGCACACCCCGACTCTACCTGATACCTATTGCAGGGTGCCCAGAGATTTGTGAATTCACAGGATTGAGACAGATCTGTGAACTTCACTACACAATGCCTAGTGCAATGCCATGGTCACTCTGGCTGGTGCAACGGTTCTCAGTAGACTCTGCATGTTTAATAATATGGAAGTTTGTATCAAAGTAAAAACAAAACAAAATTAATAATCTGCAAATCAGTTGAGGTGATATGTACACATTGTCTGTTGAAAAACAGTGACAGATGTACAGTGTACACATTTCAGTGAAGACCGCACAGCAAAAAAGTTGTTTCTACATTTATTTCTAGCATCTATATTATTAACCACCCACTCTTGTATCATTTTGAAGCCTTCATATATATGCAGCACTAGTTGTATTTTCTTGTCCCAAAGGTGGGAGGAAATTCCACTCATCAGTTTGTGTATTCAGATCTGAAGTATTTGTGGTTTTAGTTCATATGGTATGTGAAGTTTCTTATGGAGTGTTTTGACAGGGTGATTTATCTATTATAATAAATAAGGGTAATGCTCATCTGTGCAGTACACAGAGCTTGTTTGGGGACTGGTCTGAGATGTGGAAAGAACTCCCACGGGAACTATGGACCATCACAAACCTCACCACCTTCTGCTCCAGGTCCATTATCTCGCACGGGTCGACTACGAAGAAATTTCAGTCAATCAAAACATTTTGACCTTTAAAGTGCAGCATAGCTGCTAAGAAAACAGATCAGCTACTTTCACGTTTGTTCAAACATCACTGACTTCTTACTCATGGTTTGCTCCTGCTCCCATAGTTATCTATCACAAAATCCTCATTAACTTCAAAGACAGTAGGATCAAGCCCATCTTTTTAAATTTTTTAAATGCCTGTTCCTGATTATAATGTAAAAATGGATTTAACATAGAAGTTTACCTGTATGGATAGCCATGGTATTTGGAACGGAATATTGACAACAGGAAGCTGAAGAAGAAAACCACCAGACCCAGTCCTACCAGGCATATTACTGCAAAAAAAAAAATTAACTCTGTTTAGAAGCATATAAATAAACACGGAAAAGATTAACATCTAGAGTCTGTACTAAGAATAATATTATTTATGTCAATCATTTACAAACAAATTTGGCATAGCTAAGTTCTCAATTTTGATCTATTGTCTTCTGATGCCCAGTATTTCCTGGCAGGACATCAAAACACACATGGAAATAATGTATATTAATGAGGCAAAAGGAACAGCAGTTTGTAACTTGTACAAAATGTTTGTGGATACAAACACCTTGTTGGAAACTGTGGATATAGAAATCTTTGTAAATAATACATTTCAGGCAATGTCATCTCAGATACTTGTTTGAGCATCCTTTGAGTGATGGTACCGTGTTCACATCATTCTGCTACCTATGGTTAAAGTAAGTAGTTGTGAAGGAATTGCCTCATTTAGCTCTTATGTGGTTAAAAATAATTTTATAGTCTTGGGCCCGGTCTACATTTAAAACTTAGGTCTACATAGCTATAGAATTCTGGAGTGTGAAAAATGTGTCTCTGTACACACTATGGTGTTATGGCAACCCAGGCACAGTGCCATTGCTATGCTGCTATAATGCCTGCAGTGAAGATATGGCTTAAGTCAGGTTCACACAGAAAGATTGGAGGATTTGTGTAAGTAGTATAGACTTTTTAAAAATCTGTTTGAATAAATAGCCTTTTATAACCTTAGTAGAAATTGTTGTGCTCTGTTGATAGCCAATGCAGCACACCCTTACTTATCTGAATCAGATATGTTCCACAATATTTATTAAATACATTGATTCCTTTGATTATGCAGAACAATCAGTTAAACACATGAAATATCCCGGAGACAACTGGAAAAATAAAAAATGTCCAATATAAAGTGGAATCTGAACAATCAGTTATTTGAAACAAAAATCACACTATTCTTATTGAAATTAATGGAGGATTCCATTTGTTTTAGTGAAAGAAAGAGACATAGAAAGGAAGAAAAGCGAGAGAATAAACATCTCATTAAATTCAGGGAAGGTCTATGCTACAAATTTGCATGGTGCAGCTGCACCAATGCAGCTGCGCCGCTGTAGTGCACATGGTGAAGGTACTCTAAGCTGACAGGAGAGAGCTCTTCCGTTGGCTTAATAACTGCACCTCTGCGAGAAGCTGTAGCTATGGTCAGTGGGAATAGCACTGTCTATGCAGGGAATTATGACAGGTATAACTATGTCGCTCACAGGTGTGGATTTTTCATACCCTGGGTGACGTAGTTACATTCAAGTAAGTATGCAGTGTAGACCAAACCACAGAGTCATAGTTAGAGCAGGAGAAGGAATAATCATTTAAAAATAGTTGAACAGAGAGCAAAATGTTCAGCAATTTTTATTTGAGCCAAAACATTGGTTAAAGGTATCTCTCTCTGACAGGCATTAAAACTCTTGTGATCTGACTATCAATTTGATGCAGCATAAATCTTTAAGTATTGAAGATAAACTTCAAAAATAATCTGTTACCTATGTTGAATTAACTAAAATGATTTGAAACTCACCTACTGTAGAAACAGTAATACCTGAACAATCATGTTAGCTGGTTGTTCTGTAACCAGAGACACTAAGCAACACCATGCCCAGCTACATTCAGTTATACTGTGTCTACATTACTGATAATACCTTTTTCCTAGCTTATTTTTAGGCTATACAGACTCTTTGATTCCAGACGACATTCCTGTAGTTGAGCTGCCAATAAGTATTGGCATTGATTAAAAGCAGATAACCGTCAGTCCCTGAAACATAAGAATGACAAAATCTTTTTCCATACAAGATAGTATAAGGTGGTAATGGAGACAGTCTCAATTAAAATATACAGCTGTGGTTACTAACAAGAATTATTTTGAGAAAATAACTACCTTTGTAATATTTTATATATAATAGGACCACTACATCAGCTCTCTCCTACTCCCTTCTTGACACTGTCCAAGAATACAGGTTCTGATCCAACTCCAGTTTAAGTCAATGTAAAGATTCCTACTGACTTCAACAAAAGTAGGATCAGGCCCTTGGAGAGAAATAATTGGTGAAATATCATGAGACTAATCCAGTGACACTGAAGTCAAAGGTCATTTTGCCATTGACTTCAATGGGAGCAGGATCACGCTCCATATACCTTAAGTCACATTGTGGAGGTCAGACAGGAGGCTATCTCACCAGCAGGCATTCCTGACGGAATTCTTGCTGCTCAACATTTAAATGAGAAACTGAAAAAAGGGCCTGGTCCTGAAAGATGATGATCACCAAAAACCGAAAGCAGTGGGAGATGTAGATACTCAGCACTTCTCAGAGTCAGGCTCCAAACATGTAGAACTTCAGAATCTTAATTCAATTATGACTGAAGCTATTAATGCCATATCAGGCCATGATGCACAGTAATCTCTTTTTGAAGGCCATTTAAAGACATCTACCAATATTTTCATCAAGAGGCGCTGCTGCATGGACTGCATACCTGCCCTCTTCAAGTCCTCATGCCTGGGGTGGAGTACATTAAGAGCTCTGTGTGAGTACTGGAATTTCCACAGTTCAGTAACTTTATAAAATTAAATCATTATCTATTATTTAGGATTGCATCACAAGATAATTAGTCTTTTCTATAAAAAAGAAGTTGGTAAGTGTCAGTTTGATAAATATAATGAGACTGTCAATGTAATGGATTTGATGAATCCAAATAGGAATTTTAACATTTTCCAAAAAATACTTTCGCAATTATGCTATAATAAACTATATAATTTGGATGTTACAATTGACATGTCAGCTCTTTAAATGGCAGATGATAGCTAACAACTTTCATTATTTCCTCATTTCCTTTTAAACCAGAAAACAAAATGTTAGTACATTTACAGAAACTGCTTCTCCCCACTATTTTAAGGGCCAGATTTTGCTATCCTTTCTCAGACTGAATAACACTTTACTCTGGGAGCATTAACATTTATT
This sequence comes from Mesoclemmys tuberculata, assembly GCA_007922155.1. Classification (NCBI taxonomy): domain Eukaryota; kingdom Metazoa; phylum Chordata; order Testudines; family Chelidae; genus Mesoclemmys; species Mesoclemmys tuberculata. Next base: position 40,788,655 of record ML675624.1, read on the forward strand.
TCAGTGGAAATGCTTGTAAAGTAAAGTACTATTTCATCACAAGTAAGGAAGGCAGAATCTGGGCCTAATAACACAGACTCAAAAACCTTAGAAATGCAATTAGAGCTACAGTCAAACTTAAATCAAGCTACTGTCTCTTTTAACATTGATGGTAAGTTAGGGACGGAGGATACGTTTTTCAAAAGTGCTAATTAACTTAGCCGCCTGCGTCCAATTGAAGGAGACCTGCAAATCATTGTAGACAGGTTGATGAGAACGTCTATTCAATGTGCAACTGTGGTTAAAAAAGCCAACATGATGTTAGGATGCCGGAGGAATGAGATACAGGGAATATTATGATAGCTTTGTGAAAAATCAATGGTGTGGCCTCACCTGAAATTCTCTGAGAAGTGGTTATTACTCCATTTGAAAAAGGATACTGCAGAACCAGACAGGTTCAGAGAAGAGTGACAAGAATGATTGAGGGCATGGAAAAAAAACTCTCATATGAAGAGAGATTAAAACAACTTGGATTGTTTACCTTATTCAAAAGACAAGTAAAAGGGGATTGATAAAAGTATATAAAATAATGAATGATCTAGAGAAGGTAGATATTGAGCTTCTCTATTTCCTGCCTCATAATACAAGAACTAGGGAACTATAGTTAAATTAAAAGGTGGGGAATTCAAAACTGATAAAAATAAACATTTTTTCATACAACATGTGATTACTCTGTGGAACTGTTTGCCACAGGAAATCATTGAGGCCAAGAACATAACAAGGTTTAAAAAAGGGATTGGATGTTTATGTATGGATATCAGGAACACAAGGAGATTGGTTACTTGTACAGTAATGGATATTCTTTGAGCTCTGTAGTCCATACACATATTCTACAGTGGTGGTGATTGTGTGTCCAGTGCCATGTGTTGGAGAACTTTCTAGTTAGCAGGGCTTATGGGGTAGTGCACACACCCTTTGACTCATTGTGTGTTCAGTGAGGGTATAATACATGGAGGCACCACATCATGCCCTGTTCCTTTGCCACTCATAGAGCTAGTGGCTTGTGGACTCCAAAGTAGCAGGAATGGGGGACAGGTCATGGAATATGTATCCAGATGACATCTCGATATTCATTAGTTAACGTACAAGGACTTAACCCTCCTTTTCAAGTAATAATCCATGTCATATTCCACAGCTGGTGACTCCCAAGCAGTGACCACCTGGATGCAGGTATGAGCCTGTGCCAAACATGGTATCATTTCTGTTCACTTGCACTAGTGCATAACATTTTGTGAACGTGTGATTAGATGACCAAATTGCTGCCCTACAAATGTCTTTTGGGGGTAGCCTGAAAATGCTGCAAACTAAAGAGGCTGCTGATGCCACCTGTGCCCTGGTGAAATGTGTTAGCAAAAACTTGACCCTCTCACATCCACTGCATTCGATTTCTGTCCGACCCTTCCCACATGAGGCTTACACCAGAACACTGGCATAAAGATTGTTTTGTTAACATGAACATCTGATACCATCTTCGGCAGAAATCTAGGTTGTGGTTTAATTGCTATCTTGTCCCTATGTATGATCGTATATGGCAACTCTGCTATGAGTGTCTGAATTCCCTCATGCACATACATCCTCATGTAATTTCCTGGAGAAAGGAAACCTCCCTGGAGAGAAAGGAAAATGGCCATATTGCCAAAATCTCAAAGGGGGCTTCCATGAGCCTAGAGAGGACCAGGTTGAAGTTGCACGCTGGGGCAGGATCAGAGGAAGCACAGCTGATCTGGCTATTAGGGACACCTGCAGGGAGCTTAAGAAGATTTCAATTGGTAGAGATACATCAATATATCCTGGATGCTTACGTGGTCTCCTACTGGCCCAGCTGGAGAATATCATCCATTTTGGGAGATATGAGGTCCTTGTTGACTCCTTCCTGCTATTTATCAGTAACACTGGGCCAGAAAAAGCTAAGGAACTTTAAAAATTGCATGGCCTAATCTGACCTTTAAAGACATATTAAAGGAAAATACAAATGGACACGAGGGTCATTCCTTACACATAGTCTAGACCTTTGATATGCAAATGTATTGTTGGTAGTTATTTGATGTTGTTTACATATATCTTGTTAGAGGTTAACAATGTAGATAAACTGCTTTCCTATCTTTTACTGTTGTTCTAAGAGGTTAAAAGGGAATATTAATATCTAGATGCATCTTTGGTGTAACAACATCGTTTGCCTGTATTACTCTTTGAGGTTTAAGTAAACTGTCTGTTAACTGTGCTAATGCAGCTAATTACATATTTGTACCTAGGAAATGAAGGTTTTATTTCAAAGGACAATGTAGATTACTATTTTCCACTCATGGAAATATCTGTGGACTGCCTTGATAGGTTAAAGGCTATTGAAAATGACCTAGGAACTTCATTTTCATCTGAGTATGTATACAGAGCTTTTAACCATTTCCATTTCTCTTTCCTTTTTAAAAAATAATATTAGTTTAATTAATTAGCAGTGGCTTTAAAGCATGTATTTGGGTAAGATCTGAACTACTGACCTGTTTGGTAATGTGTCCAATCCTTTGAATTAATAGAACATTTTTACGTATGATGGATAACGATTTTCAGTAATCCCCATCATATTTGACTTGGCTGTCTGGGTGCTAGCCAAAGGGCTGGATAGTTTTAAGAAAACTGTGTTTTGTCTTCTGAATGACCAGTGAGGTGATCAGAAGGTGTTTGTTGCTGGGTTGGCATATGTTATAAAAAAAAAAACACCAGTATTTATGGCTGTACCTGCTCCGTTTTCTGCAGTTTGCCCTGCTTAAACTATCTCAGTAAGGCTCCCCTGGGGGCTAGCGTCATAATCAGTATCTCCTCTGCTGCCTTATGCAAGATCTTTGTGACAGCTTCAACCAGTGACCTGTCAGGTGGAGAGAGCATTGGTTCGAGTACAGTAACTCATGTTCTGAGTCAGTTATTTGGATGGAGTGGCCCTGTATGTCCAACTGGATCGTCTGCAGGTATTGTGCATAGCCCTTAGTTCCAATACATTTATGTGGGAGGACATCTCCATTGAGGACCTTGGAGACCACATGGAGGTCAGTTGTAGTGACCAGCTTTCCTTCCAACACCAAAGTTTAAAACTCACCCCTGAATTCCTGTCGGAAACCTGCAAATCATTCACAGCACTCCATATTTTGCCAGTATTGCCTGTTGTTCCATATCCTCATTTGGAGGCTTCAGGTAGAATACGATTTCCTAACAAGTGTAACCCTTCCGCCAGACAGAGTTCTATATTTAGGGGTCTCTGTCAATGATACCACACCAAACTGGCTTGAGCCCCCACACAGTCACCTGGGAAATCACACACTATCCCCTTGGCACCCCAAAGGGCAATACTTCCCCTCTCGTAAGCACAGAGTCTGAGTATAGAAAGTGAACCTTTTAATAACAGAAGGGAAGTAACATAGCACTGGTTTGGGAAACAGTGCAAACAGAATTCATGAACTCAATGAGCCAAACCCACAGTACGGGGCATGTCGTTTCCCTCTCCCTTTTTGCTTTCCCATTGTAGTTGCGATGTTCACCTCTCGGTTGGGGCTCAGCCACTCCCCATCTGCTAGTTCTTGTCAGACACAGGCTTGACCAGGCCTCCTCTACTGCTGCCTCCTGCCACCTCCAGGCCTCACTGAGTCCCCGCTTGCTGGTTCAATTGTTTGCCGGTGTCAACTGCTCCTGGCTCCCACCGTTTGTGGCCACCCCCCGTCTACAGATGCTAATCGATCCTGGCATCTGCAGGTTCTGGCCGCTCCTGGCTCCCACTGTCTGCTGGCACTGACCGATCCCACTATTTGCTGGCATTGACCACTGTTGCTCCTGTCATCTACTGGTGCTGACTGATTCTGCCATCTGCAGGTGCTGCCTACTGCTGGATCCTCTCTGGTGGTTGTCAGTCAAGATTTCCCAGTCTCTCTAGTGATTCATCTCTTAGTGAATTTCAGCTCATGGGAAACCTTCTGCTGACACAAAAGGCTCCAAGAGGAATCATCAATTCTACCATTTAACAGTGGGAGGAGATTGTCAATCCATGCCTGAGGGTAGCACTTTGCCAGGGCTAGTGCAATCTCAATAGGAGACTTCTCACCCCTCACTCTACCTTGCAATGCTGAAACATTTGTCCGCCACCCTTTTTGGGCTCTGTTTGGGTGAGAGTGAATTTTTTATCAGAACAGGCTAAACACAGATCTGATGCCGTTTGTTCATACCATCGCAGGACATTTCATTACCCCTGCAGTTAAGACAAAAGTGACTTGTAACACAATACCAGACACATTGACCATTTCCTATCATGCTCAACACCTAGTGTGCTTATGCAATATGCTAAGTACTTATTTGTATTTATGCAAATAGAGAGCCCATGCAAATAACGTGCCCTCCTTTCAGCTGCTGAGCAGGGAGAGTGCCACTCAGACTTTCCTACACAAGGAAGTCCATGCCCTTCTGCTCCTCTTTCTTTGTCAATGATTTCTGCTGGCCCTAATGTTTTCTTTCATTTGTCACTGTTACCAGGTGTGAGAAAATCCCAGTACCAGGTGTGAGAAAAATTGCTTATAGTCCATAGTCCATATCTGGTACCATCTATTGGACTGCTTTGAAGTTGGAGCTACTGATGCACACCATATAGTTCTCCAGTTCAGCTGATGTCTAGTCCAGTACCAGGGCTTCATCTGATGGATGCGGGGATGTTCTGGGTGGTACCAGCTGAGACATCTCTGACTTCTGTGGTTGCAGCTCCTGCAGTTCCTTATCCTGGCTATGCAGAGGAAATGGTGCTCTCCCATCCACAGGGAAGTTGAACTGAACCTAGAGTATGCTGGGAAGGCCAGGCCCAAGGTATACCGAGGCACTCATAGCATCCACACAGTTCACAGTTTAAAGTCATACAGCACCAGAGGCCATAGGGCTGGGTCATGGCTCCAGTACTGGCATTGCAATCTTTCTGAGGCGGAGACCCTCTCCTCGGTGGAAGTGATGTGTGTGTGTGTGTGTGATCTTGCTGAATCTCTGGATCTTGTTAGGGATAACTGTGCTGTCCTGCAAGTCCAAGGATGACAGGTAGCCATCTTCTGGGAGCAGGGGAGCTTTCTGTGCTTCTTCTTTACTGAGGACCTCTGTTTGGCATCCAGCTGTCCCAGTGTTTTACCAGCACCAAGATCAACTTAGAGGGTGCCTCATTTTGAATATGTGTGGGTCATGGACTTTGAGGATCTACAGGACCTCTGATCTCCTTACAGTCTGGAGGCTTGGTATCTGAATCCCATTTAATGGTCTTCCCAGAAGGAATGCCCTCAAGCAAGACTCCCTCAAACACTGGTTCCATTTTGAGAATAATTTGTAGACTAAGCACAGACCCAGAATGTGCCCCACACCAAGGCAGAATAGACACCATGTATGGTCGTCACTGAGAGGCATGATGGCCTTGCAAGAGAGGCAGTGCTTGAAGCCCAGGGACTTTTGGTCTGCCATGCAGAACTGAAGGTGGTATTGGTCCTGTTGACGAACTCTGGTCCTGTTGATCCTGAAGACTATCTAACTAGAGAGCTAAGTAACTCTTAAATGAGCTGCTATGACACACACCATGGGGGTCAGAAGGAACTGAGGGCAGTTGTAGGGCAGCTCCACCCTTTATACACTTCCTGAGTGGACAAGTAAGGAAAGGATGCATGTTCTGCCTCCCAGGCACAGCTATCTAGGAAGTTCTCGAACACAGCTATACTGGATGTGCACTCACCATCAGCTGTGGAATATGATACTTGAATCACTCCCAGAGTTCTCATAATTAATAACTATACTTTTTTGAATGGATGTTTGTAGGCTGGTGGCACGGTCCAGCTGGGGCATCGCGACCCTTCTTTGGGCCCGGGCTCTGAGGAAGGGCATAGCGCCTTGGTCTAGATGAATAAGCTTAGCAAATTACAAACCTTTAGCCCTAGCCCCAGGCAGGGTGGGCTTCTCTCGCTGTCTTTGGCCCCCTGGCCTTCCCATAGGGCAGAGCTGGTAAGGAGTCTGGTTCCCCCGGCCCTCAGACAGGGTAGGGTAGGCGAAGGCATCTATAGCCCTGGACTTCCAACAGGTGGGACAAGCAACATAGTCTACAGCCCCTGGCCTTCCAATAGGCGGGGATAGCAAGCAGTCTGGGATCCCGGATTTACAACTGGAGGGTCAAGCAAGCAGTTTACAGCCCTTGGCCCACAAGCCAGGCAGGGCTGGTGAGGCGGTCAATTGCCTTCGGCCTGCCAGCAGGCAGGGAAAACGAAATAGTCTGGAGCCCCTGGCCTTGCAGGCAGGTCGGGCTAATAAAGCTTGGTTGGACCAATTCCGAGGAAGCTAAGCACTCCTGAGGATAGGGAAGGGGGGAAAAGGGAATGCAGGCCCACTCAATTCCACTGCGTCCCATCCTAGGGCCCTCACCGGCAACTGGCGGCAGGTCCAGGAACTCCACAGGGTCGTCAGCGGAGGGCAGCTCATCCAGGTGGCAGGGTTCCAGGGGTCCTCCAACACCCTGGGCTCAGTCTGCTCTTGTGGGTCCCTGACGTTGGGCAGCTCCTCCAGGTCAGAGCTGGCCTTAGGGGTTTTTTCCCACCCAGCAGTCTCAGATAGCTTCTCCCAGCCACTAAGGTCTGGTGGCCCTACCCAGTCACTAGGGTCTGGCGGCTCTCTACAGTCACTTGGGCCCAGTAGTCCTTGGAGTCCAGCAACCCTTTCCAGTCACTTGGGTTTAGCGGCCCTCCCCAGTCACTTGGGCCCAGCAATCTGGGCAGGCTTTGGAGGCTCCAGTCGGTGGGGCAGTTGCTCTAAACAGCCACAGGGCCTGGGTCAGGCCGAGACTGCAGCCTCTGGGAAGGCATGTCTGCCTCCAGCAACAGCTTCCCCCTGACTGAGCTGCTAGGCCAGCCTTTTATACTGGCTCTTCCTGTCCTGGCTCCGTCCCATTTCTCCTGGGCTGTTTGGCCTGCAAAGCCTTGTTCTGTCCAGCAGGGGCATCACAACCCTTCCTTGGGCCCAGGCTCTGAGGAAGGCCACAGCGCCTTGCTACAATGTTAAACCTTAGGCTTTGGGCTTTAAAACAGTCTCTAACTATTAGAGACTATTGTGGGGGCAGATTATCTGATATCTGCCTACTACAAAGTACTGAAGCATTTGGTAATGGTTGGAGACAGATTATAGTGAACTAGTTGAGTCTGATTTGGTATAGAATTCCTATATTCCAATGAAAGTCAATAGGGACTCTCGAGTCTAAATGCCTAAATCACTTTTGAAAATAGGATTCAGGGTAGCAGTTTCAAAAGCACTAAGTCTCATTATCTTGCAATAAGATTTAGGCTCCTAAATTAATTAGGTGCTTGTGAAAATGTTACCTTTTGGTTCCTAAGTCACTTAGGACTTGTGTATACAGCAAAATGGTACTGTTTTAACTATTTCATTATAGTAAAAACTGTGGGTAGACCAGGTCTTAGGTGCTTTTGAAAATTTTAACCTCAGTGGTAATTCTACCTTTGTATTTTCTCAAAATTCCTACATAAGTAAAATTCAAAGATCTTACAAATTATATTAAATAACTTACTTCTCCTTTTTCCAACATCCCCTTTGGAGGTGGCAGCTTCATTCAGAAGAACCATTCCCATGGTGATAGCAGCATCTATACAGGTGTTGTCAAGGAAACAGCAGAAATATGGATGCCTCAGAAATCCATGAGAGTGCATCTGTGCAGTAAGGTTTTCATTTTATATAAACCAAAAATACCAAATTTTATATAATATCAAAAATGTTCTATTCCATAATTTATAGACTGCAAATTTATGCAAAACTGTGAGGAGACAAACATTTAAATATAGTGATAAATTCCATTGTGTAATCTGCATTTCATAATCTCCTTTTTGTGTTATTAAAGTTAGGAACATGTAGCTTTATATAACTCATAAAACATTTTTAAAAGGAAAAATAGTTCAAAGTTTGTAAAGGATTCAAGTTGGAGCCATGACGTTTTGGTATTTATGTAAATATAATAAAACCACGAGACAAAATACATGAAATCTTGAAAGTAAAGTGATTTTGGCAGTGCAGAAATGAACAGTGGCAGAAAACACATGCAGTGTGCATACAGATAATTCTATTAATTCACTGATTAACTGATGCAAACTGAAGCAGTTGACCGTATGCAGCACACGTCAATGCTTTCAGATATACAGGTTCTCTCTCTATGCTGAAATACTGGATATTTTGTTCAGTTTTGAAAAATCTCAATCAAGAAAGTCTTCAGTTACTTGCAGTTTTTTTATTGTCTAATTACAAACTTTACAAATGCAAACAAGCGCATAATGATAAAACAATTTAACTAATTTAGCATGATACTCAACCATTCACTTAATTGTTTGAAACTGTATCAGTGAAAAGGAAGTTACTACTGTACTTAACATCTGTTCTGAGCAGAAGGCATGCATGAATGCTATATTGAATGTTGGAGTGTATAATGAATCATGGGAGTTGTATTTGTAATCAACCCATTTAAAGAAATAAGAACTTCACTGGTACACTATGCACCTAAAGATATTTTTTTTGCCAATATAATGTTTGCTACAAAGAGCTCTGGTTAACTTACTTCATCTGTGGGTAACCAATGATCATCATGTTTTACTGTTTAGCAATGGCATATTAGTATGCTACAATCTCCTTTGTGTTTTTTATTCCAAAATACAATTGAGAGCATTTTAACATCTGTTGCCCATGCAGCAGCATAACATGCCTCCACCCATCTCCAACTCTCATGTTCTTCTGAGCCTTTGCTTGTCTTGCTGCTCTATAATTCTATTATTGCTACCTCTTATTGAAGAGATCACTTCTACAGAGGAGTTCTCTAGAAGATCAATATTTTGCAATTCTATCTTTTGACTTTTCAGAATAGGTTCTTGTGTTGGTACTATGGCAGCCAGGAGTATGCCATCACCTCTGAAGTTAGTGTACTGATTTGGATAGCAAAACACATTACTTTCTTACATATGTCTGGAGGGGCAACCCAATTTTAAAAGATGCTTACATCTCTAATGAGAGAGAAAGAGAATATAACACTAAGGATAACTACCTAATACAATTTGGAAAAGAAAGCAATTTTATAGGGCTAGGTGTATAGAGACTAACTATAAAATTAAAGAAAGGAGAAATTGCTACAGACCTACGGGATAAATGTACAATACTTATTTCAAACATGCCACATCTATGAATAGCACCTTTATCTAGTATAATATAATAAAGAAGAGCATCTATCCCCTACTGATTCCATCGAATACACACCTTGGTATATCTTCATACTTGACCTAAGTTTTATTTCTCAGAAATAAACCACATCTGAAGTTTCAGTTACAATTCCTGACTTCAAGGGATATATGCACATGCTTAAGTATTTAGCTGAATAAGCCTGTGATTGTTTACATGCTAAATGTTTCGCCAAGTTCCCATTATCAACAATAGAAGAAGGTTTAATGGAAGTTGGAATTAAACATTATGACCATACAAGCCTCTACTGTGTCTGTGATAAAAAGCAGAAAGTATTGTGGAAGTGCAAAGAGCATTTGATTGTAAAAACAAATTCTAGCAAACCATCAGGACTAATTCATGTCACATTTTATTATGATGACACTCTATTACTATTTGGAGATAACAGTGATGGGATAAAATACTGCATCTCTCTTAGCTCCCAATTAAGTTTGCACATATGAAGTGGTCAGCTGCTTTCAGGAACAATCAGTAAAGTGGAATTAAATTCCTGTAAAGAAAAGAAATAATACTGCCAATGCATAATCTCATTATGTAGATAAAAGAATTGTATTAAAGTATTAAAAGCTGCACATATTAAATACTGCAGTTTTCCAAATTTCAGCTTAACAAGCTCTCCCTAAGGGTGCAGAATCTGGGCTGTTTCACAGTGAACCCTACTCGAATCATTGCTTAGCTTCTTATCTAATAACCATTACTCTATCTAAATACAAATAGCAAAATTGAAGTTAAACTCATATCCCAGGTCTGATTGAAGCTGGAAAAAGCAAGGATATTCACAGATAAGACTGTTCTGACCTTAATTCACCTCTTTGTGCACAAGAAGTAGCAAAGAACTCAAAGTAGTATGAAATCTTACATTACATATAGACTGCAATCGGTGTGAGGTAAGTAGCGGCCATTACTCTGAATTTCTTTCAGAATTAACGTTATAAGATTTTCTTCCTATTCCTTATTTTTTAAATGAACAGAAGTGAAAATGCAAAAGAAAAAGAAAATCAAAATGAAAATCTTCTGATCTAGTCCATGAGTCTGTTGGCCTGTGTGCTTCAGTTGTTGAAAGTTTTGGTTTCTTATACTGATGTTGAAAAGGTTCTTTGGGAACTGATATAGTGTCAACCTTTAGCTCTAGTTTTGTGCATGTACTTGACTACTTAAACACATTAATCCGTTTGCTGAGGGTCTGTAGACTAAAAGCAGTATATACCATGAACAGTCAGCAATTTATTTTGCTCTCTATCACACTTTGGGACTGATCCTGCTTCACTGAAGTCAATGGAAACAGGACTGTACCTTTTTGGTAGGACTGTCATTGAAGTCCCATTGATTTGAATGGGAGCAGAACTGGCCAAAGCTGAGTGCTTTTGAAAACAGCGCTCTTAGAGCAACACTCTTGAAATTGTGCACTGATCACAGTTGAGAAGAAAGCTGGCCACGCTCCTCACAACACTTTGGAGAGCACAAAAAATGGAAAGGATGGAAAAGAGAACTAGTCGGTTGTGAGCTCTCACCTATACTTTTTAAAGCAGAGTGGGAATGAGCCAAGAAAGATCAAACACAAAGGGCTTGAGAAAAAGATGCTATTTGTGTTTCTGCTCTGATTTTTTTCTGCAAGTGAAAAGACTGATGTTGTTTCTGACCTTGTAATATTAGGTCTGGTAAGGGGTGATACATGCTTAACCAGATACAGCGCTCACACTTAGAGACCCAGGAGTGCTTTTAGTATCTTTAACTTTTGCTTGGTCAGAAAAACAAAATACAGGGCTGGTGATGGGGCAAATTTATCAGGAGCCCAAAGAAGGGTGCATGTAGATTCCAGAGAAGTGGACCAGGGATTCAGCCAATGCATCATGGTCAATTAAAAAAATACTGTACATTTGCTGCGTGGCCCACTCAACTCCCCACACAAAATGAAGTCTTACATGGTCAATACTAATCACAAAAACTGAAAAACAATTACAGTGCCCCCAGCAAATATTTTTTCTAAAACAGAGTTCATGTTCCTTGCCTCCTTTTACTTTTATTCCATTTTTATACAGTTAGGACGAACTGTTAGGTTGATAGGAGAATCTCTTTTGTGCAAATCAGAATTCTCTTTGGGTGAGGTAATGTCAAGGGAGTTCTTTTGTTGTGGATCTTTAGCCAGCCTTACTTTTTGATTTTTTCAGTCTCACATCATTGCCTTTTAAGCTTCACTTGCATTGTTACATTTTTGTTTCAGCTGTTGCTTTTTAGCTGCAGTCAATATTGTTGCGTTTCGGCTTCACTCGACTGGCTTTTAGCTTCAATGACAGTAGCTTCACATCACCACATTTTAGCACTGGGCACATCATTTACTTTAACTCCTCTGTGATGAGTGAAAAATTCAATCATATTGAATTGTGGTTTTAGTGCTATCACTGGCTTCATATCACAGAATATTAGCTTCTGTCATTATTTTCAGCCCCTATTTCCAATATTATTCCATGTCATCTTGCTTTTTTTAAAAAAAACATGCCACAAAGGAGAATGTCAAGTCTACCTTTTTCTGCAATATAATTTCCTTCTAACACAATAGAATTTAAGTTTGGTAGTCATTCACCTATTTCTTGGACAGTTTTCCATCTGAAAAAAGATGACATCACAAGCTATGTAGATTTTCTTGTTTTCTTTATCTTCTTCACAGTGCATTGCAGAAATGTTACATTGATCTTATCTTGCCAGAACATACAGATTAATATGGCTAGCAATAGTTCCAAATTCTAATGTTCATGGTCTCCGATAAATATACATCTGCACAGTGGTGTGTGTGTGTAAAATTCAATGTAATCTTCTCCTCTACACATTTCTAATTTAGAATGGTTTTAATTTTAGATATTTTTAAGCTCCTGATACCCATTTTCCCCGTGGATGGAATCTGCTTACAGAAAGTGATATGACATTGTTCAGGTAGTGCAGTGAAAATGGCACTGAAATGTTTGATGCCAGAGGAGGAACATGTTTATATTGGGGTAATGATAAGAAGCAGGCTTGCCAACAAAATCTAGGGGGAAAAAGGTGCCATTCAAACAGCCAGGGTTTGTATTTGAACCGACATCCCAAAATACGGATGGCAGATAAAACGTTATCTGGAGTATAGAAATAATAGGGGACAGCATCCATAAATGTCCCAAATATACTGAGACCATTGGCCTTATTAGTAATACGTTTTAGATATAGTATGGGAATATCAACTAATAGACAATGTCATAACTATTAATTTCAGCCAAAATGCTCAAGAGGCAGATAACTGGATGAGTCAGAGGATTAGTAATATCATTCATACCTTTCTACTTCCTGCCCAGATCAGCAGTGACTGAAAGAAGTCACTAGGAGTGGGATACACAAAGATACTTAGGTACTTAAACCCCAGATCCACCTAAGTCCCCACTGTGATCCACAAAACTCTTCCTGTACACTATAGATGCCTAAACTCACTTGGCATCTAGGTTTTCCAAAGTAAAAGTTCCCTAGAAAGCTATGTTTGGGCCTATGAACATGCACACTGCTGCCTCCCTCTAGGCATCTAGATGCCTATCTCACACCCTGTAAGAGCAATCCATGAGCTCATATATGGGCCCTGATCTGGTAGGTGTGTTCAGAGGCTGCATGACACTGGGCCAGAATGGCACAAACTTAACAGGTTGGAATGGCCAAACTCAACCTTTAGAAACTGATACAAATGGTAATTAGAGCCATTCCTTGTAAATAGCTAACAGCCACGTGAGATAGGTTAGAGCTTTGAAAGGCAAGTGTATATTATTAGGTCTCTATTTGTCTGTGCTTACATATATCTTGACAAGCAAACTGCTTTTCCTGTCTATTACTGTGTTCTATTGATTCAAGAGATCAAAAGAAAATATTAACATTTAGATGAAGCTTTGGTATAATAACATGATTTTTTTGTTTCTCTTTGAAACGTGAAGTAATCTACTTTTGAATTAATATAATCATATGCTAAAGTAGCTAATTATCGATGTGTGCCTAGGAAAATAGAGAGGTTACTTCAAAGCCATGAGTAATTACCTATTTTTGATCCAAGAAATGCCTGCTGTGATGCCTGCCATCAAGTGACTGTCATATGTTGCTAAAAGACTATAAAAGAAGCTTTGGACCCAAGCCTGTTCATCTTAGGTCTGCTTAAGCCTTCATGGGAAGGTTTGGGTCATAAGATTAAGATCCCGGCTCCAAGTCTGGATTTACACTACTTATTCTCATGGAAGAAATCATACAGACTATAACTTGTGAAACTGATCCTGAAAGAAACTTATGCAACATACTTTATCGTATTTATTTTGAAACTGACCTATGGACTTTATTCTCATCTGTATGTATAGGAACTTTTAACCAATATTCTCTCTTTTCTTTTTTAATAAATATTAATTTAATTAATAAGCATTGGCTTTAAGCATGTATTTGGGTGAGATCTGAAATATTCATTGACTTGGTTGATAATATGTCTGGTCCTTTGGGATTGGTAGAATTTTTTTACATATGATGGATAAAGATTTTCAGTAGTCTCCATCATATTTGATTTGGCTCTCTGGGTAGAAGCCAGAAGGCTGGATGGCTTTAAGGAAATTACGTTTTTGGTTTCTGGATAACCAGTGAGGTGATTAGAAGCTGTTTGTGGCTGGCTGTGTGAATCTAATATTTAGAAATAGACACCAGTATTTGGGGGTTTGCCTGCCCCATTCTTTGCAATTTACTTTAAATTGATCAATCTCACCATGGCACCCCTGGAGACCAACGTCACAGGCTACCTACTGGAGCAGGTCCATGTCAAAATCCAGGATGCAGTGGGGGAAGTGCCGCCATCTACCTTATAACTTTTAGGCCAGTGGGTACAGCACTTGCCTGGGAGGTGGGAAACCAGGTTCAATTCCCCAGAGTCATTCTCACATGCTCTCTGGCCCAATGACTGTTTAAGTATTTATCCATGGTGAAACTATAATTTGGCCAGAGATAAAGGGAATGAATTTGTAGTCGAGCTGTTAAGGAACCAACCTGGGAGGTGAGAGTCCCCATGCCCAGTCCCCCTGCTCCAACCACTCTTTCATTATCTATCCACAGTTCAAGCAGCTTCAACAAGAGAGACTGAGGGAGCCCCACAACAGGATATCCCATAGCTCAGTGGTTAGTGCACACTCCTGAGAGGTGAGAGAATCTCATTCAAATCCCTTCTCTCTCTCAGGCAGACATGAGAATTGAACCTGGATCTTCCACATAAGAGATGAGTAGTCTAACCCCTGGACTATAAATTGGGACCAGCACTAGCACCACTATTCTGTCCTCCTCTCTCCATTCTCCCCTTCCCTATTTCTTGCAGTCTAACTCACTCCCTCAAAAAGAAGCTTAGGCTCCTAAGCTGCCCTACTCCAGGTGGTGGATTCCTGTTCATGGATCTCTATGCTGATATAGGCACATCCCTGCAACCCGGATTTAGGTGCCTAACTTCAAGGAACGGGTGGGGCTTTTCACATCCCCCTCCTGTTAGGAGACCAGGATACATGCAGTCATGCCTAATGGTCAGTCTGAATACTAGAGCACAAAGTCAAAGCAGAGTCAGACCCAGGATCAGGACCGAAGTCAGAGTCCAAATGCTCAAGCCAAAGTCAGAGCCAAAGTCAGACACATACTGTCAAGACTGGCTCATGACTGTGAGTGCCTATCTCAGGACAGACTGACAAAAGCACGGTAGAAACCCCAAACTGGTGGTTTGTTCTATAATTAGACTTCACCATGATAGTGCTGTGGTATAGCAAGGACAGAGGGCAGTAGGAAAGTTCTGGAAGGGCGCTATGTAAGTGCTAGAAAGATCCAGGCTTTATTCCCTATAGACTAGCCAGAGTCAATAGAAGGCAATTTGAGTCAGCTGACACCAATTAAGACTCCACCCAGGTGCCCATAAAAACCCTCTACTCCTGAGAGACAGGGTGGAGTTGAAGGAGTAGGTGTGTGATGAGCAGAGGAGTGTGTGAAGTGGAGGAGAACAGAACGGAGTACGTTCTGTTCTCCTTCACGATGCCACACACCACCGGAGTACAGCGGTGTGTGGGAGAGAGGTGGAGTCCTGAAGCAGGTACTGGGCTCAAGAAGCCAGAAAGACAGAGAAGGGAGAGTGGCCCAGGGAAAAAGCCTGCAGCTGCCAGTAAGGTGCCAGCAGCACATAGCTGCTACTCAGAGGGCCCCTGGGCTGGGACCCGGACGAGCGGGCGGGCCCGGGTGCCTACCCCCCTCCCTGGGAAGATGGGGTAACCGGCGACGCCCTGGCCCACTATGGGAGGCAAAAGTGCAAAACTCACTAGGGAGAAGCCGGCCATTTGCCACACGTGGTGTCAGAAGTGGGATTGATCGCACAGTGGGCTTAAACCAGGGTAGTTTTAGCATACCCCATCCTCAAGATGGAGGAAGTGGTAAGAGCCCTGGTGCAAGCCACAGCAGCCCATCAGGAGGCTACCTGAGTCCAGGCGGCTGCCCAGCAGGAGGCTGTAAGGCTACAGCAGGAGACTAACCGCCTGCTGATAAGCCAGGCTGCCCAGGACCGCGTCCTACTCCAGGAGGTGGTATGCCAGTTGAAAGTCCTGGTAGGGCGAAGTGGCAGCCACGGTGGGGCGCAGACCATCTGTGCCGGCAATTGGCTGCAGAAGTTGACGCCGGAGGATGATATAGAGGCGTACTTCCTGGCCTTTGAAAGAACAGCCCTGAGGTAAGCCTGGCCCTGAGATCAGTGGGCCAGCATTCTTGCCCCTTTCCTAGGAGGAGAGGCCCAGAAGGCCTATTATGATATGGCGGTGGAAGCTGCTGCAGATTACCCCCAGCTGAAGCGGAAATCCTAGCCAGATCTGGAGTGACGGTAGCTGTGCGAGCCCAGAGATTCCATGAATGGCGGTACAGCAAGGGTAAAACACCGTGGTTGCAGTTGTTTGATCTGATCCATCTGACCCGGAAGTGGCTGTGCCCTGAGGTCCTCAGCACCAAGAAGATGTTAGAACTCCTGGTGATGGACCGGTATATGAGGGGGCTACCGTCAGACCTCTGTGCCTAGGTTGGTCAGAATGACCCCTCCACCTACGACGAGTTGGTTGCCCTATTTGAAAGACAGCTGGCAGCCCATGAGCTGGCCCCAACCCTCCAAGAGAAGACATGGTGGGCATGGAAGCCAGTCCCCAAACCCAGTTCCTGGATTGCTGGGGGACCCAGGAAACTGGGGACCAAGCACAAGGGCGCTGAGGAGTGGCCTGACACCGGGAAAGGGCCGGGGAAGTCAGGGAGTAAGGACACGATAGGGCGAGACCAGCTAACCCGGGCCAAATGCACATGGGTGACCTGTGTACATGGGACTGTAAATCTGTACCCCTCAATCCCAGTACAGATTGAGATCCAGGGGAATACCACCCGGGTGATGGCAGGGATGGTCTCAAGGCTCCTCTACCCAGTATTGATTGGTAGGGATTTTCCAGGTTCGAGAACCTACTCCCACCCATGGAGTAGGGGCTGGGCAGCAAACTCTAGGTGAAGATCAAGGCACAGGCAACCAGCCCTGCCCCTGTGTTTGCGGAATTTGCCCAAGATCTATTCTCACCCCCCCCCGGAAGACCCTGGAAATCTCGGTGGGAAAGAAGGGCAGATAAAAGGTTAGGAACCCAGATACTGGCTGGGAACCAGAAAGCTGCCCTGGTGGGTAGACGAACCCGTTTGGAGGCCAGGAGACCACTCAAACTAATGAAGACCCAGGGGCGGTACCCAACACTAGTAGGTGTGACCCCGGAGATGAAAATGAGGTTGGGCCTATAGAGAGAGGCCAGTTAGGTCCCCTATGGGGAAATTTTGGGCAGAACCAGGCCATGGACCCATTATACACGAATGTGAGGAAGGAGGTAGTAGAGATTGATGGTGTTCCCGTGGAAGGAAAGACTAAGGGTCCGGGGCCCTATTACATCTTGAAACGGGACCTGCTGTACCGTGTGACCCCAATACGGGGGGAGGAAGTAGAGCAACTCTTGGTGCCATGGAAGCATATAAAGGCAGTTCTTGAACTGGCCCACAGTCTTTTATTTGGGTGACACCTAGGAGCAGATAAGACCCTGGACCGAATTCTGAGAAGGTTCTACTGGACAGGAATACAGGTGGAGGTCCAGCGATACTGCCTCTCCTGCCCGGAGTGCCACTTGCACAGTCCCTGACCTCACTTGCGAGCCCCGTTAGTGCCCCTACCCATTATTGAAGTTCCCTTTGAAAGGATCGCCATGGATCTGGTGGGGCCACTAGAACAATCAGCACACGGTCATCGAAGTGTGCTAGTCATTGTGGACTATGCCACCTGGTACCCCGAAGCCATTCCCCTAAGAAACCCCACATCCAAGGCAATTGCGGAGGAACTGCTCCAGGTCTTTGCTAGAATGGGCATCCCTAAGGAAATCCTTACAGACCAAGGGACCCCCTTCATGTCCAAATTAATGCAGGATCTATGTACCCTGCTCTGCATCCAGGCCCTGCAGATCTCAGTGTATCATCCACAAACTGATGGCCTGGTTGAGAGGTTTAATCGTACCCTCAAGAGTATGATACGGAAGGTAGTGTCGCAGGACAGAAAGGATTGGGACGCCTTACTACCATACTTGATGTTCGCGATACGGGAGGTCCCCCAGGCATCCACTGGATTCTCCTCCTTCAAATTATTGTATGGTCGCCATCCCTGGGGTATCTTAGATATTGCAAAAGAGGACTGGGAGGAACAGCTCAACTCAGGAAGAAACGTTATTGAGCATGTTGCCCAGATGCGGGAACGGATAGCCCGGGTGACCCCCATAGTGCGAGAACACCTTGAGAAACCCCAGGAGGCGCAGCGAACCTACTACAACCAACGGGCAAAGGCACGGAGGTTTCAGCCAGGAGAGCGGGTAATGGTGCTAGTGCCAACAGCAGAAAGTAAGCTCCTGGCCAGTTGGCAAGGCCCGTATGAGGTTGTGGAAGCCGTTGGTGACGTGAACTACAAAGTGAGGCAACCAGACCACCGAAACCGGTACAACTATACCATGTTAACCTGTTGAAACCCTGGCGAGACCGAGAAGTGTACCTGATCGCCCAAGAAGCACCCCCCCAGACATATGTCCCACAAGGGGAGGTGAGACTATCAACAGAGCTGACCCCAGAGCAAAGGACAGAAGTTATTGACATGATCCAGAGAAATCAGGATGTGTTTTCCAAGCAGCCCGGTCGTACAACGGTGGTCCACCATCACATCATCACCAACCCTGGGGCGCGAGTAACGATAAAACCCTACCGGATACCAGAGTCCAAGAGGGAGTATATTAGGACTGAAGTATGTCGGATGTTGGAACTTGGGGTTACTGAAGAGTCCCATAGCCAGTGGTCCAGCCCTATCGTCCTAGTCCCGAAGCCTGATGGTACCCTGCAGTTCTGTAACGACTTCAGGAAGTTAAATAAGGTATTGTGACAGGTCCAGGCCAGATGGCTATGCAAGGGTGCTAGAAGGCATGTATATTAGCCCCAGGCTCAGCAAAGCCTTATTCCCCGGGTGATCCAGTTGGGGCTGCTTTAAGGTAATTAGGCCACCTGGGGCCTATCAAGGAGATTGCCCCAGCACTTAAAAGCCTCCAGTTCAGACAGGCAGGCTGTGGAGTGAGGAGTGTGGAGGTGTGGAGGGTGGAGTTTTGGAGTTTACAGTTTGGAGTTTACAGTTTGGAGCTTGCAATTCGGAGCTTGCAGTTTGGAAGCCTGCGGCTTGGAGTTGGCAGTTTGGAGTTGGCAGTCTGCAGTCTGCAATCTGCAGAAGCTTGGGACCGACCCAAGGGAAGGTAGCAGAACTAAGGGGCAGAGCGGGCCCCCCCCCGTCTCCTCCCTACCCCCCAGCTGCACCACCGGCCGGGCCGGAAGAGCGCAGGACTCACGAGGGTGGAGTACATCTCCCCTCCCCCCCTGCTACAGTATCTAAACTTGATGTTTACCCGATCCTGCGTATCAACGAGCTAGTGGACCGATTGGGCAAGGCTCGATACCTGACCACCCTGGACCTGACCAAGATCTACTGGCAAATCCCCCTACCTGAAGATGCCAGGGAGAAGACTGCCTTCTCCGATGGCCTGTTTCATATACCATACTTCCCTTTGGTCTCCATGGGGCCCCCACAACATTCCAGAGGCTAATGGACCACCTACTGAGACCCCACACCAGGTATGCAGCTGCGTACCTCAATGACGTTGTCATCCATCACCCCTACTAGGAAACGCACCAGGGAAAAGTAGAGACAGTGCTCGACACCTTCCAGAAAGCTGGCCTCACTGCCAACCCCTCGAAGTGTGCAATAGGGCTAGCCGAGGCCAAATACCTGGGATATGTGGTAGGGAGAGGTCTAGTAAAGCCCCAGTGGGACAAGATAGAGGCCATCCAGGCCTGGCCCCGACCAGTCGACAAGAAACAGGTCAGGGCGTTCTTAGGGATCGTGGGGTATTACAGGAGAATCATCCCCCACTTTGCCACTAGAGCAGGGCCCTTGACTGACCTGATAAAAGCTCGGGGCCCAGATATGGTGAAGTTGACTGAGGCGGCTGAGAAAGCATTCATGGATTTAAGGACAGCTCTTTGTAGCCACCCAGTGCTCATAGCCCCGGATTTTGAGAAGGAGTTCATCCTCCAAACAGATGCTTCGGAGACAGAGCTAGGCGCTGTCCTGGCACAGATAATAGATGACGAGGAGCATCCCATCCTGTATCTCAGCAGGAAACTCCTCCCTAGAGAGCAGAGGTATATGGTGGTTGAAAAAGAATGCCTGGCAGTGAAATGGGCCATGGAAACCCTCAGATACTATCTACCGGGGAGGAAATTCACCCTGGTGCCAGACCACGCCCCGCTCCAATGGATGCACACTAACAAGGAGAAGAATGCCAGAGTGACCCGATGGTTCCTCTCCTTACAGCCTTTTCACTTCCGGGTGCAGCATAGGGCCAGAAGCCAACATGGCAATGCTGATGCCCTTTCGCGCCAGCACTGCCTCACGTCCCAAGTAGCCCAACCCTGTGGTGTTGAGCAAGGGGGGAAGGGAGAGTGTGGTATACCAAGGACAGAGGGCAGTAGGAGAGTTCTGGAAGGGCGCTATGTAAGTGCTAGAATGATCCGGGCTTTATTCCCTATAGACTAGCCAGAGTAAATAGAAGGTAATTAGTGTCATCTGACATCAATTAAGGCCCCACCCAGGTGCCTCTACTCCTGAGAGACAGGGTGGAGTTGAAGGAATAGGTATGTGATGATCAGGAGTGTGTGAAGTGGAGGAGAACAGAACGGAGTACGTTCTGTTCTCCTTCACGATGCCACACACCACCGGAGTACAGCGGTGTGTGGGAAAGAGGTGGAGTCCTGAAGAAGGTACTGGGCTCAAGAAGCCAGAAAGACAGAGGGGGGAGAGTGGCCCAGGGGAAAAGCCTGCAGCTGCCATTAAGGTGCCAGCAGCACGTAGCTGCTACTCTTGGCTGGGACCTGGAGGAGCGGGCGGGCCCGGGTCCCTACCCCCCTCCCTGGGAAGACAGGGTAACCGGAAATACCCTGGCCCACTACGAGAGGCAAAAGTGTGAGACCCACAAGGGAGAAGCCGGCTGTTTGCCACAGTACCAGATGTGAACTCTTAACAGTAAGAGTCTTACCATGGAGACACAGAGAGTCCTTAGACTCTCCTGACTATTTTGCCACACAGACAAACTGAATTTATGATAACTAGTGTGGAGGAAAATTAAAATGGAGTCTCTCTGCCCTAGATGCGGGAAAAGATGGATTCTCTTTCCTTACTGATTTTTAGTCTGTGAGTA
>ML675624.1:40814803-40830166 GCA_007922155.1 Mesoclemmys tuberculata
GCTAACCTGTTGTCTGGCTAATTTGGACCATCCGCTGGGCAATGGACGTGTAAGTTAGGACCCCTGAGTTTGGGTTCCTCGACACTAGTCATTTATATAAAAAATAAAATATTCTAAGTTACACCCAGTCCCAAGAGACCAGTCACTCATCCAGGTCAAGTTGCATTCTAGATGTCCCAAAGACAATGCTAGTAGCCAATTCTGTAGTAAACTAACTATAGATTTATTAGCTAAGAAAAGGAAATGAGAGTTATTGAGAGATTAAAGCAGGTAAAGTATATTTTCAGGTGAGTCACAGTCTATAATTCCAAATGGTGACATAAATTTAATAAACTTAATTTAATAAACTTATTTAGTTGTCTAAAAAGATAGGCATCTTATATTCATATTTAGGGAGCTAAATAAATGCCATTGCAATGAGGTGTACAAACCCCATACTGGACAGCAAGGGGTTAAGGACCTGCTCTGGGCTCAGCCAACCCCACCTCACCACACTCATAGGAAATGTTCTAACTGGAGGAGGGGTTCAAAGGCAGGGGAGCATCTCACTTGCTGAGAGACCAAGGAAGACCTGCAGCTCCATCAGAGAAGGGATGAGGGAAGGAAGAACCTCATCCTAGAAAAGCTGCCCAAAGGCCCCTCCCTGTGGGAAGAGAGGGCCTGCTACAGAGACAGCCTGAGAGGGAAGCATTCTTTCAGACTGTCACGTGGATTCTGTTATTTTCCTTTTACTTTGTTTGGACTACCCCATCAGGGGAAAGCCTAAGGACTGATCTGGCCCAGGAGGGTGGGCCATGCCGCAGGAGGCAACAGTTGCTGCCCAAGAGAGGAAGAGAGCTACAATGCTACATGGAGCTGCCAGAAGGTGCCTTGTGATGAGGGACACTCTTCATGTCACCTAAACCTAGACAATTGCAAAGGGGGGTGACAGGAAGTGGCCCATGGATGGCAGCCTTAAGCAGCTCTGGCTGTCGGATCACACATAGCTCTCTAAGAGCCCTGGGTCGGAGCCCAGTGGAGTGAGAGGACCCAGGCTCCCCTACCAATAATCCCCCTGCAAGACACAGGCCTAAGCTGTGACCACAACATGATGCAACTGACCCCCCTGAGCAAGGACAGTCAGGGTCATGATTTTCAGAGATGCTGAGTACTTTGCAGCTGTTACTGAAACCAGACCACTTTATCTGATTTAGGCAGACTAATTTTAGTAACCCACGTTTAGAAATATTGACTTTAGTACACAAGTTCATTTTTCTACCCTGTTAACCTCATTTTAGGATAACTATTCATCATCTATTTGGTATCTACTGAAACAATTTTCAATCATTCATATGAGTGAACTGGATAATATCTAACACAGGGGGACTCTAATGTGTCTTTGTGGTGGTTATTAGGAGACTAATCAAGTCAAGATATGTGGGTCAGGCATAAAAACCAAGAGGTTGACATATTATCAGTCCCAGGGTCTCTTCCATGACTTTGTTTTAAGATACTGAAGCAACAGTGAGCAATGATTCTAACCTTCAGCTCATGCTATTTAATGAGCAGTCAGCTGTGAGTCAGATCATCAGCATCCCTGATGGATAATTCAATAGGCCTTGAGGATTTGGGAAGGAGGCTTGGCTATGATTTAAAACTAAATATATCTGATCCCAGTGAAGGATGTTTCCTCCTCCAAAAATGGATTAGTTTGAGTGTATGATTCCTTTGAGTCCTAAAATTAAATTAATTTGGAAACAGTAGTGATATATTTCAATATTTCCCAAACTGACTGAGTTCTAAGAGACCTTCATGACTTCTATCTTCACACTGACAATGACATATGCTTTAATATTGTTCAGGATTGTATGGCCTCCATGACAATCATAGGGCATTTTCAAGAAATTTAGGATTTGATACATAAGACGTCATATTCTGAACAATGCCTTTGGCATGGAACTGGATATTCTGGGTGTGAAATACACCTTTATTTTTGTCAAATCACAATCTCTGCCAGGCTGACTATTAATAGGCTGACTACTATTTTCTAAGTATTTAAGCTTTTATCTCTTGCTTAGCAAGTGAATCGCTGTGTTAAACTTCTGAACCATTTATTATCTTTCCCTGAAAAATATGAACACACAGGTTACTTACATCTACTGAGTTTGTCAGTGTTCAGGAAATTGTGAAGATGCTTGTTTTCACAAACCTCTAGTACATCTATTTAGTGTACAAAAATATTGAGTGGCAGCATCCAAGAAACAGGAAGTGCCAAATGGAGAGCACACAAAGTGACTTACTTGGGCTAGTTTATAACCAAATCAACCAATATGTGGGTAACTACCAAAAACAAGTAAAATTAGTTTTGCTTGTACATAGCTGGTCTCTCTGAATACCTCTTGATAACCAAGGATTTGTTGTGAAAAACAATAAAACTAAACAGTTACCATCAGGCTTGAATGGCTCTGTGTATACCAGATTTTATTTAGAAGCTGAAAATTAACTTTAATTTCCGAATGTTATTCATTGTTTAAAATATTTTAGTTACCTAGAAAACCAAAAGTTAATAGTCTGAATAAGTATATAATAAAGAGACTCTTGCCGTACATTTCTGTGGTCAAAATTCTTATTTCAGATTGCTATTTCAGAGATAGTATCTTTTACAATAATAACAAATACATTTTAAGTGTTATTTTAATAAATGGATTTTCTAGAACAAACAATGTTAGAATGACCTCAAAACGTAAGATTAAAATAATTTAGGCACCATTTCTGGTTCTATTTGTTTTACAATATTGAAAAAAGGTTATTGCTAATAAATGGTAAAGAGCAATTAGCTTATAATATTTATTATTTATGATTTTGTAAATAGAGAATATATATAAAATTATTAAATGACAATTTAAGTTGAATACATCTACAAAACTGGAAGACAGCTTTAGTCTGTGTATGAGGCATTACCAGCCATGAACCTCAGAAGACCTGGGTGATAAATATGGTTTTGGTCACTCTCAATTAATTTGGTAGATTCAATGGGCCGGTTTCTCCACCTTGTCACATTAATTTTTACATCTGTGTAATTCTATTGAAGTTAATTGAGTTACACAGATGAAAAACTAGTGTGATCTCTGTAGGGGAATCAAGCGTAGTTTTTAGTGGATTTATGTCCACATCACAAAACCACCACACACTTCCTACATTATCAATAGTTCTCCCCATATTTAAGAGATGTACTGTGGACTAGAATAATAGAGAAGTTGAATATTGGAACTGAAGTGTATCAGCAGAGTTTTATAGAGGATGCAAGAAGGTCATTTCTTGCAATATGGCTATGATCTGTTAGTGTGTTCATTACCTTTTCACTTTATCAATTTAAAGCTACTTTTGTTTATTGTTTTCACTTTGCCATGATAGAATGAATGGTGAACTTGACAGGGTTTCCTGTTCTAATTTTACTTGCCTTGAAAATCTTCCTGGCAGAAATAATATGAAGATATCCAGAAAGGTAATTGTAGGAAATTCAGCATCAATTATGAACTGTTCAAAATAATTTTAAAAAACTTTATATGAAGAGAAGGTTACTTACTCACCTGCTCAGTAACTAAGGCCTGGTCTACACTACTGCTGGCAGTCAATGGGAGCTACACAAGCTATACAATGTAGCTTGGTATCTTCCGTTGATTTACTTACGGTGCCATACTGCAGCGTATCCACTGTGCTTCATTGATGGAAGATGTCCTCCAGTCGACACAGCCTTACTCCTTTCAGGGAAAGGTGGGGGGATTGGATTAATGTCACCAACCAGAGAGCACTTCTCGGATCAACTGGATGGGTCTCCACAGCCCACTCAATTGATCGCGCTGCATCAATCCCTGCAGCTCTGGCAGTGTAGATATATTCTGAGATTCTTTGAAAGGTGTGTCCCTATGGGTGTTCTACTTTAGGAGTGCTTGCATCCCTGTGTCTAGGATCATAGATCTTTGGTAGCAGTGCCTGTTGGGCTACATGTGTGCTCCTCCCCATCTTGCAGCGGCTATATAGCATTGTAGTCAACCGTCCTCAGTTTCACCTCTACTTCAGAGTCCATGTTTGAACTTCAAAGCAGAGGGGCAGGGGTGGGTAGCGGAACACCCATAAGGACACGCATCTTGAAGAACCTCAGTTACTGCACAGGATGACTAACCTTCTCTTCTTCTTCGAGTAGTGTTCCTGTGGTTGCTCCACTTCAGGTGACTGTCAGCAGTGCCTAGCTGGAAGGCTGGGGCCTTGGAATCGGATTTTTTAAAGAGGATAGGACAGTCCGTCCAAGTATAGTATCTGATGCCTAGTTCTGGTTGATCATGTAATGTTGTATGAATGTGTCCACTGATGATTTGCTGGCTGATTTACAAATGTCCATAACTGGCAGACTGTTCAGGAAGGCTACTGAAGTGGAAAGAGCTAGAGTATAATGTGTTTGAGTTCCCGGTGAGGGTTGCAGATTTTGTTGCCAGTAGCAGAGATTAATGCACTTGGAAATCCATTTTGAGAGTCTGTTTGGATATGGCAGATCCTCTTGATCTTTCTGCAACAGACAGGAACAATCATGGTGACTTTCTGAAAGGTTATTTAAAGATATTTCAAGCGTCCTTCTAACATTTAAGATGTGCAGTGTGGCTCCTTGCTTATTTTCATGTGTTTGGGGAAGAAGGATGGAGGGTGAATAGGTTGGTTCAGATGAAATAATTAGGGTACTTTGGGTAAGAATTTTGGGTGTAGTTGTAACATGACCTTCTCTTGAAAGAGAACTGGGCAGGTGGATAAGAGATAAGGGCCCCTATTTCTTCACCCCATTGAGCAAATGTGATGGCTATGAGATACTGTCTCCATGGATAGATGTATGTAGGAACAGGTTGCTATGGGTACAAACAAACAGGGAGCTCATGAGACAGCGTAAGACTAGGCTGAGATCCCAAGATGGGTTGTGATCTTGGTCTTCCGGTTATAAGTTTTGAAGGCCCTTGAAGAATCTTTTTGTTATTGGGTGGGTAAATACCAAATGATCATCAGTCTTACTATGGAATGCCATAATGGCAGCAAGATGTACTGTAATGGAGCTTGTAGATAGTCCTGATCTTTTGAGTTCGAAAATGTAATCCAGTATAAATGGTAAAGGAGCAGTCAGCATTGTGACAATTTTGTTGTTACACCAAGTCTGGAATCATTTCCATTTGTGAAGGTAAGCATAGTGTGCGGAACAGCGTCTGTTATTTAAAAGGATCTCTTTTACCCCTTCTGAACAGATCATTTCAGGAGACTAGAACCATGGAGGAGCCATACCTTCTTATGGAGAAGCTCCAGTTTCAGGTGTGAATCTGGCCTGTGTCCTGAGAAAACAGGTGTGGAGCAAGCTGAAGGGTTATTAGTGGACAAATCACCATGCACAAGCGGTAAAGATGGCATATTTGTTGGGGCCATGGTGGGGCTATTAGGATGACTCTGGCCTGTTCTACTTTTATCTTGTGTATCAACTTGAATAGTAATGGAAATAGTAGAAATGCATAGAGGAGAGGTGTATTCCATTTGATAAGGAAGGCATCTCTGAGATTGGTGACCCAATCCCGCTACTGAACAAAATCATGGGCATTTGGTGTTTTGAGATGTTGCATATATATTCAGGAATCCTCAATGGTTGAAGATTGCTAGTAGGGTTGTTGTATCTATCTCCCATTTGTGTTCTTGTAAGAATTTCTTGCTTAAAGAGTCTGCTGTGGAATTTTGGTGACCCGATTGGTATGTGGCAGAGATATTGATGCTGTACTGGATGCACCAGTTCTTCAATTTTAGTGCTTCAGTGCACAGGGATTGAGACCTCGCGCCCCGTGTCTGTTGATTTAAAATATGCAGGTAATGTTGTCTGTCATTATCCTTTTGTTCCTGTTTATTGGCAGAAAGCGTAGGCATGCATTGCAGACTGCATTTAATTCTAGGAGGTTGATGTGCAACTTGCCCTGTACCATATGGTTCTTTAGGCATGCTCCCCAGCTGAATAGGCAGGCATCAGTTGACTGTATCAGGGATGGTAGTGGCTAGAGGAACAGGACTCCAGTGCAGACATTACGGTGTTTCGTCCACCAGTCTAATGAATCCTTGAATTTGACTGGTACTGAGAGAGATTTTTTGGGCTGTGTCTGTGTGGCACATAAACTGTTTGGAGCCAGGTCTGAAAGCTGCGCATATGGAATCTGGCATGTTTTACCATGAATGTGGTTGCTTCCATATGGCCGAGCAATTGTAAACAAGTTCTGAGAGACCTGTGGACTGATTCATATGGTGGTAATTAGACTGACTATTCTGGCAAATCTGTGGGTTGGTAGGAAGGCTTTGGCCTCTACCGTATCCAGTTGGGCCCCAATAAATTCCAGTTGTTGTACCAATGTCATCATCAATTTTAGCATGTTTATTTCAAGGCCTAGTTTTGAGAAAAGATCCACCATCCTTCATATTGCTACACGCATGTTGGCTTGAGAAAGAACTTTGATTAGACAATTGTCTAAGTATGGGAATATTAAAACTCTCTGTTTGCAAAGGTGTGCTGACACCATTGCTAGGATTTTGGAGAACACTCCGGGTGCTGTGGAAAGGCCAAACGGTATCACCTTGTACTGACAATGGTCTGACCACAGAACAAATCTGAGGAATCTCCTATGATAAGGGTGTATGGTGTTGTGGAAATATGCAACTTCATAGAATCATGGAATATTAGAGTTGGAAGGGACCTCAGGAGGCCATCTTGTCCAACTCCCTGCTCAAAGCAGGACTATTCTCAGCTAAATCATCCGGTGTGGGTTTTGTCAAGCCACCACTTAAAAACCTTACTTGGAGTAGAGAGCCAAGAATCAGTCCCCCTGTTCCAGTGATGGAATTATTGTTGATAATATGACCTTCTTGAGCCGTTGTAGTTTGATGAACTTGTTGAGGTTTCTCAAATCTAGAATTGGCCTCCACCCACCATTTATCCTTTCGGATTATGAAGCAGTTAGAATAAAATCCTTTCCTTCTTTGTTGAAATGGGACTGGTTCTATGGCACCCAAAGGTAATTTATTAAGTCTCACAGAAGGTGCTTATGAGAAGGGTCCTTGAAAAGGGATGGTGGAGGTAGGCAGGAGGGAGAGAAATAGAATACAGTACCTGTTGCTGATGATTTCCAATACTCACTTGCCAGAGGTGATCTTCAGCCATATTGGATGAAATGGGGTCAAATGGTTGCCAAAATAATGGAGTATTTCTAATGGTTACAGCACGTGGTTCAGTGGGAGACATCTCAAGGCCTTGACCAAATTTTCAAAATTGGTGTTTTGAGGTGGGGGGAGGGGGCATAGAGGACTGTGTTGAGGTCTGTCTACGTTTGAGGAGAGGGAAGAGGGAGGCCTCTCTGTGAACTGTTTTGTGTTTCGTACTGTCGTTGTGGGAGGGAAGATGAAGGTTGAGATCTTGGGGTAGGTTGGTACCTATTTGGTCTTTTTGTTGGCATTGGTGTATAGATGCAGAATGATTATAATGTCGCTCTTGACTCCTTTAGTAAATAGAGATATTCATTAGTTCACTCAGTGAATAGTTGGAAGCTTTCAAAAGGAAATCTTCCACAGTGGTCTGGACTTCTTTCAGGAATCTGGAGTGGTGTATTCAGAAAGCCTGTCTCATGACCACCAATGGTTCTATGGAACAAACCATGGTGTCAACAGCATCTCAAGAGGCTCACAGGGCTGATCATGCCAGTAATTCATCTTTAGCTACAAGTACCTCAAACTGTTGTCTTCCAGGATGCGTTCAATAAATTCATTGAGTTTGGAGTAATTTATGTGGTTGTACTTTGACAAAGGTGCCTCATATCTGATGATTCTAAACTGGAGCGTAATTGATGAGTACTCCTTACGTCTAAAGAGATCTAGCCTCTTCCAATCCATATCAGACGGGGTTGCCCTGGAATGATGATGTCTTCTCTTCTCATTTACTGAATTAATCACGAGGGAGTTCAGGGTAGGGTGTGATAATAAAAAGTCCATGTCTTTTGAGGGGACATAGTACTTCTTGTCAGCCCACATGCACAAAGCTGGTGTCTGCCAGACCACCTTGGCTGCGTCTAGTAAGGACTCATTGACCGGAAGTGTGATTTTAGCTGATGTGGAGGTGTGTAATATGTCTAGCACCTTGTGTTGTGGTTTTTGCACTTCCTTTAATGGGATCTGGAGAGAGTGCTATTCTTTGAAACAGTTGTCCTTGAAAGAGTTAAGGTTACCTCAATTTTAGAAGGGCTGGACACAGAGGAGAACAGAGAGTATCTATGTTGGTCCCTTTGAGTAATGGGCAGTTTGGGAAACTGTTGTCTGTATGCAGCCCAAGAATCCCAGTAGGGCCAGAGTGGGGGCATAGGCATATGGTATGGCATCCATGGGTACCTGAACCAAGGTTCTAGGTCTCAGGTCATGGTTCTTTCGGGTCTGTCCCTTTAAATTGAAGCAATCTGTGTACTTTTGTGGTATGTGCCCTTCTCCCAAGTAACGAATGCACCATGAGTGCCTGTCGCTTATGGGAATGGTTTCATGGCAGGAAAGGCATCTTAAACCTGGTGGATCAGTGCATAACCCCTTGTTGCTATTAAACTTTAGTAGGGAAAAGGCCAAATTGGATGAGTAGCAAAACACCTGGATTCTTTTACGAGGATTCTGAGATTAATGGGAAAGAACACCCCAGGTTGAATCAGTGAATAGCTTTATTGACAATAACACAAACAAACAAGACAATTTACAATACTTCTCACAATCAAACAATTTGGCTATTAACACACTGATCAGTACTATTTATGGGGGCTTCTCTATTGATTATCCTTATCCTCAACAGATGGTCGCTCGGACAAATCCTTTAATTTATACACAACTTATGCTTGATCCTTAAACCTAAACAAACCTAACTATTTCCCTTAATTTCCTATTAACCTTTATTCCTTATAAGCACTCTTGCAGTTGCCTAAGGGAGACGTGCTTCACAGATCTCCGTGAAATCCCCTGATTCCCTTAGTCCACAGACTCGTGAACTATCCGGATGCTATACTCACAGCCAGACTCTGCCTCAGCCTCTGGGTCTGGATCCTTGCTTCAAAACCCTCATCCTTGACAGGTGGTCACTGGGATCTGGTGCTTGCATGCTTCTTAGGGTTGGTGTCCTTTCAATAGACTCAAGAGTAGACACCCCCCTCTTGAGACGGGCTGCAGTCCACTGAACCCTGAGTATTTATTTACTTCTCTCGAACAATTTCACATGGTTTAGCTGTCTTGCAGAAGTCTGCCTAAGCACATCCGATGTTCTGTGGGTGCTCACCTCTGGCAGATGGACTGTGGTTGAGCATATTTCTGTGATTCCATCTTGCTCAACTGGTTTAGCTCAGTTGTTGCTCTGTTGCAAGTTCCCTATGCAACGTCGTTCTTTTGTAAGTTCCCTATGCAATTTGTTCAATCTCTATATTTTGCCAGGCCTTGTATTTTATCAGGCCTGCTGTCCAATTTCAATTATATCACGAACCCCATGTAGGAAGAGCTTCCCATAGGGAAAACCAGAAAAATTACTATTCTAATCTAAGAAGTAAACAGGGAAGAAAGAAAAAAAATCCAGGAGGGGAAGGAAAATTAAAGACTCAGAAATAACTATCAACTATATATTTTTAACAGAAACACTAAGATTGGTAAAGTCGCTATGACTTTCCTATGAAGAGCTCTGCTATAGATTCCATCCCACACCAAGTACAGTTGAGAAGGAACTCATGCATGTATGGCCCAACTGGTACTGCTACCGAAGATCTCCAATCCTAGAAACAGGGGTGAAAGAGCATGTAAAGTGGAGCACCCATAGGCATGCTACTCAAAGAAGAACATCAGAAATCCAAAAGTCTCATGAATTTACATGATTTTCTTACTTTTATCTTTCTAGCTATTCTATTGCTACTGTTTCTGACATCAGGCACAGCAAGGATAGGATGGATAGATGATGACTGGAGTAAGGAGTTTGACAAGAACGAGTTACAATTTTATGATTATCTGAGAAGAAATATGGAAGAAGAAATTCTTGACTTGTAAGGTCGAGCGAAAAATTTGCAGAGCCCATTCTGACTGTTAAATGATTAAAAGTTTTCTTCAGCTTTATTTTTGGTATTACAGTAATTCTGGAAAAAACTGGATTTCTTTTAAAATGGGTGTGTTATGATGTCTCTCTTTACTCTCAAGTTCCCTCTTATAATTTGTTAAAGGTATGTATCTTTATAAAAATGAGGATATGGACAATACTAAAAGTGAATAACCAACAGTACTGTTTAACGGTGGTGGCAACCCAGACTGCTGGTCATATAGTTAAAAGGCAAATGAAACCTAGCATAGCTGTTGATTCATTGTATGACTATAGGTAAGACACTTGACCTCCTTCTGCTTCTGTCAACTCAGCTGGAAAATTAAAAAGCAGGATCTCAGCAAAAACCAGATGCTACATCTGAGCTGAGGCATTCTGAAGAAATACATTACAAATAATAAGTATATAAAAATCAGGTCAGTGGTTCACAATAATTATTCAGCTATCCCTTTTAATTTTCATGAGAAAGCAGATAGGCTATGCACTCTTCCAAACTAGTTTGAGAGTTTACAAAGAATCTATAAAAAGTCACCAATAATGCTGTTGAATGAAATCATTAATATGGTAATCATCTAAGTGTACTGAGAATGACTTGTCCATTTTCTGTGAAGTCAGAGAATCTCCATTTCAGTGCCCTAATTAAAGAGTTTTTGTTTATTTCTTACTTGTATTGCAGTAATGCCTCGGGGTCCCAAATAGAGGGCCACTGTGCTACATGCTGTACAACATTCAATAACATACAGTCTCTGCCCTGAAGAAGTTACACTAAAATTAAGTATAACAAACAATGAGGATGTGGGGAAAGGAAATATGGGTAACAGTAATAAGATCACACGCAGCAATCTTAGGCATTCTAGTAGTGCTGGAATTTGAAGAAAGAGAAGGACAGTGTGACTTTACAGATCAGTTCAAAAGCAGCATTTCATGTGTAAGGTTATTATGAAAGAAAGCGTGAAGTTTGTTGGATAAGGACCGAATCAGGCTACTGGAATTTAAATATGAAATAAAATATAATTAGTAAAATTACAAGGAAAAAAAGCAAAAACCCAAAAATCTTTTGAACTTTGTCCATTGTCTACTCCCTTAAAAATGTAATTAATTTCAAATGATGCTGGAGAGAAAAAAAGACAAAAGGGACTGTTAATTATGACACAAGAAAGATTTGATCTAACAACCCAGAAAAATCAAATGTTATTTCTTTAAAATGACACTGGTTTATATTTATATAGTGCCATAAAAATGAATGACCCTTTGTATTTCATTGCAAAGTTTATTCCTGTGAGATGCTGGAATGAAAAAAAATATAGACAGACACTTTTACTGTTGAGTGCAGGGTGGTAAAAAATCTCTCTCACTAACACTTTACAGCTCTCTCCAATTCCTAACTTCCCCCTCCCCAATCTAGGTCTCACTCTATCATTCCTTTTCTGTCTCTCCTCCCACCCCACAGCCCATATCAAATCACTCATTGCAATTGACTCCATTCTCCTCTGCATTGTACTAGCCTGTCCCTCTTTGCTCAGAGCCCCACTAAGCCCTTTTACCTCATCCAATTCAAACCACACCCCCAGCTCAGAAACAACTCCTCCACACTCCTGCTCACTGAGACTGAGACCACCCTTCTTCCTACCTGATCTCTCTAGCTCAGCAGAAGGCCCCTCTGAATCTTCTTTCATGTAACAATCTCAGCATCACAATTCCTTCAGCACATACCTCCACATTCAAAAACTTTCCTTCTCCTACCCAAGAACCAGCAAACTCAGAAGATCCCCTCTTCCTCTGCTCACAATATTCCTCTGCCGACTTGTTGGATACAGCTGTAAAAGCCTGCTGGGGATCTGGATAGGTATTCATATTGCTACCCTTCACTGAAGCCCATGCCATGGTCTTCACTACTATTTTTAGCCATGCCATGTGGCAAGTTTGCAAATGACACTAAGCTGGGGGAGTTGTAGATAACCTGGAAGGGAGGGATAGGATACAGAAGGACCTAAACAAATTGAGGATTGGGACAAAAGAAATATGATGAGGTTCAACAAGGACAGGTGCAGAGTCCTGCACTTAGGACAGAAGAATCCCATGCACAGCTACAGACTGGGGACTGACGAGCTAGGCAGCAGTTCTGCAGAAAAGGACCTGGGGGTTACAGTGATAAGAAGCTGGATATGAGTCAGAAGTGTGCCCTGTTGCCAAGAAGGCTAATGGCATATTGGGCTGCATTAGTAAGAGCATTGCCACTAGATTGTGGGAAGTGATTATTCCCCTCCATTCGGCATTGGTGAGGCTGCATTTGGAGTGTTGTGTCCAGTTTTGGGCCCTCCACTACAAAAAGGATGTGGACAAGTTGGAGAGAGTCCAGCAGAGGGCAACAAAAATGATTAGGGGGCTGGAGCACAAGACTTATGAGGAGAGGCTGAAAGAACTAGCCCTGTTTAGTCTGCAGAAGAGAAGAATGAGGGGGGATTTGATAGCAGCCTTTAACTACCTGAATAGGGGTTCCAGGGAGGATGGAGCTAGGCTGTTCTCAGTGGTGGCAGATGACAGAACAAGGAGCAACGGTCTCAAGTTGCAGTGGGGGAGGTCTAGGTTGGATATTAGGAAACACTTTTTCACTAGCAGGGTGGTGAAGCACTGGAATGGGTAACCTAGGGAGGTGGTGGCATCTCCATCTTTAGAGGTTTTTAAGTTGCGGCTTGACAAAACCCTCACTGAGATGATTTAGCTGAGGATTGTCCTGGTTTGAGCAGGGGGTTGGACTAGATTACCTCCTGAGGTCCCTTCCAACTCCAATATTCTATGATTCTATGATTCTACCTTGATTAAAATTAGTGTGGGTGTGCCAACTGGTAATGCAATCACACCTCAAACTGCAGTGTAGATATACCCATAGAAAATTAGGGCTGGATCATCTCTTTAAGAACTTGACTAAACACGATGGGACAACTGGAACTAGTCATGTAAAAGTTTAAATGCCAGTCAGAAATTAAGCAGGCTCCTTTATTGATTCTCTACTCTGTTACATAAATTTTATGCTGGTGTAATAGTTAAAATATGCTGTAATGGAGTTAAGAATCAGGTATTCTATTGTTAGCTTTAGTGTCATTCTGAGGATAGCAACCCAGTCAAATCTCAGAGAATGTAATTCGAGTCCTAGAACAGTTTGTGGAACTAACCCGAGAGAAGCTCTGATGAAACTTGCCTGTCTCTGGTAACCCAGACATTTGAGACCATTTGAGACATACAAACAATGGTTTCTGGAATCCATTTCAAAGTGGTGACAACAAAACAGAGTAAGGATTGTTGCTAAATTCGTGCCAGGGCTTGCCAGGGCTGAGCCCAGCACCTCTAGGCTTGGCAGTTCATAGCCCTGGCACCTCTGGGCTTGCTGTATCAGTTATGAATGTAAAAAACTAGCTTGAGTCTCGGCACCTCTTTCATTACAGAATAAGCACTGGTGAGGATAGGTAGCTGTCTGCGTGCTAGGCCACTTAATATGTATCCTTTTCATTTGTTCTGCTGAGAAAGGTGCCAGTCAAACAGAAAACAAATTTTGAAAAGCCAGAAACCGTGAAACCCACTTCCCACCACAAAAAGAAGTTGAGGACAAAGCGTTACTCAAAATCATGTAGAGGAAGTTAAGTATGTGGGTAAGGTATAAACTCATTCTCTGATGAATGAAAATACTTCAGAGAAAAAGCTCTGTCTGTATTTCTCCCATTCTGCTGCTGCCAATCTCATAGGTTTAGGGAAAATGCTTTAGTCAAACTTCTACAAAAATCTATTCTATATCCCCAAATCTCTCCTTAGAATGTGCTCTCTAGCAGTTTGCATTCTGACAGAATATTGAACCGTTGCAGAAGCAGATTGCACCTGAACAATGAAGGCAGAATAGTGTTTTGGTGTTTTTAAATGAACTTGCCAAGTAAATACTAACATTAAAAATGCTGGGTTGTTTCTCTTTTCGAAGTTATACATTTTAATTATCTGGGCACTTCTTTACTAACATTTAAGCTAGTTGGAAATATTTCAGTTTTACTGATTTAGTTTAAAAAGCATTTATTCTATGGGTGTCATACTACTTATGGTAGTTTTATCCAAAATATCTATGTGAGTGTACTTTCTTGGATTAATCATTTAAAGCAATTCTCCCTCAAATTCTCCTCTGAATTTGTAAATGATGACGTTTCAGGGGTAGCATTCAGTATCTTAAAAATCTCAATGTCTTGCCCTTCATTTTCTAGTTAGTGTCGTTTGTTATCATACCAACTATAAAATTATTGTTAGCTCTCAGGCTATTTTGCAATTTGCTTTTACAGACTTCCTCCCTCCGAGGCATGCAAGCCACAAAAACATACACATCTCTCTGAAAGAGGTGTTTGTGTGAAATTCTTATGGTTCCTTAAACATTGAGTATTACAAGTGATTAACCAAATTGAAGAACTTTATTACTAGCTGTAATTTCTTAAATTTCGGTTACAAAACTCAGACACATTGCCTGAAGCGAACTATAGATAGTGAGTATAGAATTGTAAACAATTAGTCTATTTTTCACTTTTCAAACACATTTCCTCATTTTACCTCTGGTGTATCATTCTACTAATGTCTTTCTTCCTAGTATAAAATATTGACCTGTCCTACAGCATGCACGCTCTCCATCTCTCTCCAATGTCTATCTGCCCTTTCTTCAATATATCACACCTTAGCCCTTTTCTGTACCCTCATTTGCACCACTTTATCTCTATAATCAATATCCTATGAATAAATTAAAGTTTATATTTTATTCTCAAATGTGTGCGCGAGTCCTGCTGAAGTCAGTGGGAGCCAAGTGTGCATCCAAAAGCAGACTTTGACCCTAAGTTTTTTTGCCTCGTTTAGCCTTTATAGTAAATTTTACAACAATATTGAATCTTTTATGAGCACTACGGTTAAATATGCCAACAATATATTTAAACTATAGTGGCAAGTGAAGTCATAAGGAGAGCACATGACATGGTGAAAAGTATTGCACCAAATATAGTATTGAGGCAGGCTACATTCTTTCCTCTCTAGCTCCACTTGACCAATAACCTCTATAATCCTTCCATTATCAATCTGTGTCATTCTATGGTATGTACTATGAAACTGAAGTAAAAGGCTAGCTTCCATTTTGAGTGCTAGGGTAAGTCCAGGAAGGCCCAAACCTTAGACAAAGAAAACCCCACTGCGCATACTCTCACACATTCCTGAGA
>ML675624.1:40831465-41026978 GCA_007922155.1 Mesoclemmys tuberculata
CTCACCCCACAAGCATGCGACTCCACATGAGTAAATATATCGGAATTTGGCCTTCAATGATTACATTTTCACTAGCTGTATTGACTCATAGAAAGGGGCCCTAAATTTAATCTCGTCTGCAGGAAGAGTTCCGCACCCTTAAAGAACTCCATGCACTTCAGTGGAAGGAGCAGAAATGTCTTGCAAGGTTGCAAGTCTTAAAATCACATCTGACTGTTTTTTTTCTTTGTATCCAATAAGCTTTCCTTTCTCCTTTTCAATCATTTTGTCTAACGTCCACCTACATGTCACCATGCTGTCAGATTAAATTTTGCCATGACAGACCAAATTACCAAATTACAAAGAGACTTCCATTCCTAATTAGTTGCAAACATTTTATAAGCATTAAATGTATTTAAGTTAAGGTTTAATAATGGAAAAATGAATATCAAGTTAATAGTTATTGCAAATTTCTATAATAATGATCTTAAATTTACCTCTTGTTGCAAATAATTTGTTTAATAATGGAAAATCTTTTGATAAAACATTTTTGTCACCTTAATCTGCATTGGGAGGATTACTATTGCACAGAGTATTAAAGTAACAAATTACCTAATCTTAAATGTTGCAGCTCCAAAAATCTGAAACAAGATGTATTAAAAAAATCTTCAGGTAAAATGTGCTTTGATTTTTGACATAGGTTAAGGACAAAGCAAATTAAATTTGTTGCTTGTCACGCAGTGCAGGGATTCTAACTGTTCGCTTGTTCAATAGGCCCTTAAAGTGCAAACTGTTCAAAGCAGGGACATTGTATTAAGTCTGTAAAGCATCTAGCAAATTGCTGGTTCCAAATAAATTACTTTAATGTCTATGTACTAATATACAGCTTTCTGTCTAGATAAATCTATTTCATGTGCACTGATACTTAATAGTTTATCATGTGGTCTGCATTGAGTCTACTGCAAGTACATCTCAATTTCTGTGTTGATATATTGATCCCTGTTTTACTACTCTGGGAAGTCAAAATACATATATAATTCCACATAAAACAAACTATTATTTTTGTAAATGACATACAGTAGCTTGAGGCAATCATCATTCAACTGAACTAGTGAGAAATATGGTTAAATTATATAAAGCTTTGTTCTCAATTGCACATGATAACGAGCTACTGTTGCTCCTGGGAAGGAAATCAGGTCTTTGTCAATTTAATGAGAATAGATGTTGAAAAAATATAGTATATAATTACAGAAGATATAAAGAAATTTCAACCTAAAATTATTCTTGCATTCAGCATTGATTTTCTTCTGCAAATATGTATCTTTAGATATAAGGCAGTAAAAGAAAAACAGTTGTAGCTGCCAATATATGGCAGGGAATTTTTAATGTAATAAGGATTTTGGCATGTTTTTCCTTTCAGTTTTTCCCATTCAATATAAAGGAAATACATTGAGTCCAATTCTTCTCCCCCTTTTATCATCTTTACTCCACTGAATTCAGTAGAGTTACTCCTAATTTACACTGATGTGAGAGGCGCATTGGGCTAATATTGTACAGAAACCTGATAGTTTGAAATGCCACAATTAGTAAGAGGACTGAAGCTTGTAATCTTGGAGCTATAAGCTTTGAAACTATACCTCATCCCAGTACATTAACTAGGAGCATTCCAATGTAGATCAACTTTGACTCACACTTGTACTAGTTATATCAAAATGTCATTGGAGACTCCTAACATCAAAACTAGGTTGGCAACAAATTTAAAAAGAAGTCAAAACCTGGGGATAGATCATATTGTTGTTTATATTCCGTAGTAACTGTGTTTGGAGCCTCATTATAGTCCATTTGCTACTTATATAGTAATTTACAGTGCCTGCCCTGAAGAGTTCACAGTCTAAAGAGACAAGACTGACAAATAGTTGGAGAAAGAAGTATAATTATCGCCATTTTACAGATGGAGAACTGAGGCATAGATATACGAAGTGACTTGACCAAGGTCAGCCAGGAAATCTGTGGCAGAGCTCAAAACTGAACCTCATTCAAGCACCTTAACTGCAAACCTTCTTTTCTTAAATGATCCATAGTCTAAATCTGAAAGCTGCACTTAAGCATGATAAACTTCTACAAACCATGATTAGATGCACAAGGAGAGCAGAAGACTTAAAGAGATGTTTCACATCTCATGACTTCTGTTTCAACAATGCCTTTCTGAAATCTTTGCTTCACTGTTGCACACAAATAACCTCATAAGGCCTAATGAATTATGTGAACAGCAAAAGATTAAAGTGATATGTTTTTTCCTCTCTACTAAAAGGAAAATTTATCCAAGATATAACAGATTGTGGATGTGTGATGGGGGCCACTGACTGCACATGAGTGCCTCCTACTGGATGTGCTTTCTCACTGCTTTCTCACTGCTTTTGTGATGCTTCCTGCTAGCAGTTTCTCTGTTTCAGGTGTGTTTTCTGTGACTCAGTCCTCTGGCCATGTCTCCCACAGTCTGTGTGTGAAACGAAATAGACCTCTTTTGGGGTAATCAGTGCAACAGCGTCTATCCCAGTACCTTCATTGGTATTCTGCAGCCCTCTCTAGGCTAATTCTGAAATAGTCCCTGCTCTAGAATGGAGGTCTTCCTCTCTAGAGATTCTTCATCCTATAATGAGCCTTGACTGACTTCAGCTAAGACAGTCATTCAGTTCAGTTCATCCCCTTTCTGCAGTATTAAAGTTCAATACATTAAAGTTCAGTACACCCCTCGGGTGTCTTCAGCCTATGAACCTGAGCCTATGTAAACTCTCTTCTCAGGACACTCAGCCACTTCACTTGCAGCTGATGAGGAGGACCCAGGCCCACCTCCTACACTGGGTCCTAATACAAGGACCCTACAAATAGCAGCCATCTGCTGCGTCCCTTTAACTAACTTGTTGCTACTACTGTTCCCTGAGCTACTTCTCTACAGCTCCAGCATGTTCAGCTTCATCGTTACCTCAGGCTGAAATCTTCCTTGAGTCCCAGCAGCCAGTCAGGAGCATTGCTCCCCCACTCCCTGCCTAGAACTGCGGCTATTAGCCAAAAGAACCATTCTTACTCCTCTGGCTCCAGCCAGCAACTGAATCTGCTCAGGCCCAACAGCTCCTTTTAAATGAGCCTGATGGACTCTGACTGGCTGCTTCCCTGCAGCCTTTGTACACTAATTGACTGTTTCCCACATAACCTCTCTAAGCAGCCTGCTTACCTCACCTCTTCCGCTCTTTTCCTGGGGCAGGGTGTTGTAGGACTGCGAGGCCTCCAGCATGGGGACATGGGGCCTAGTACCCTTTGTCACACCATGTCACAGTTCAGGGCAGCTGCACCTGTATTCCCCCTCTGTGGGCCAGCGAGGGCACCCACTTTCAAGCTTCCTGCTTCCCAGTCATTGCCTCTCTTGGGTGGAGACCAGCTTCTCTCCTTCCTGACTGGGGTATTTCCAGGCAGGACAGTCTCCAACCTTCATTCTGTTATTCCCAGCAAAAGACAGTCTGCCTAAGCAGACCTACTTTGCTTCTCCCCTGAGAGACAGTACCCAGTGTAACTGCTACAGTTATACATAACCTCACAGTTCTTTGCAAGTAAGTATATTTTATTATTCAGGTAAAAGCACTAGAGAGAAAACATTCAAAACAATAAAAAGAACCTACACACATGCTAATGAGCTTACAGAAATCATTCCAACTGCAGCATGGGCTGGAGCAGTTCTTCAACTTCCACCCCAGGAGTTTTACTGTTCATAACACCCTTTGCTCTAAACAAGAACATTAATGAGTCACACTCATTGATCCCGTTTGGCTTTTTGGAGAGATCATGAATAGGTAATCAGCCAGACAATGAGTACCTCTGCTCAAAATGTACCAAGTTTCAGGGTCTGGCTTAGGAGGTGAGGGCCAAATCAAGCCAGGATTTTAAGAACAGAAAGCAGGCACAATTTTTTAAGCAGCTACAGGAGATTCACCCTGTTGCCTAAACACTTCCTGGAATGCACCTTCGGTTTATACAGGTGAGAAGCATCACCTATTTGTTATGAATGAGGAGAGAAGGTATGCAGCTGAAATAAACAGTTTTGATTTGATCTTCAGTTTGCACATTTATTCATCTTTAAACCTTTTAAAGACCTTATTTAAAAAAAACAAAAACGCCAAATTTAGAAATTAAGAACACATAAAATGCTTCCAGCTACTGAAAAGGATATATTCGCAGCTTGATGCATGGCTATTTGATGCATTTAGGACCTGATGCCAAGACCCAGGGCAGTTAACTGATTGTCTCCCATTGACTTCAGGGTGCCAAAGTTAAGGACTTTGGGGTTAAACCTACCCCTGCCCATCTACAGGGCACATAAGACCCAAAAGGCATAAAAATGGATGTGGTTTCACTGCATGGAGTGGGGAGCTCAGACAGAGTGGATCATTGTGTGGAGGCGCACTTGCCCAAGCATGGAAAGCATGGAAACAGGAGTAGGGCAGGGGCTATGGACCAACATCAATGTGGATCTACTGACCAAAACCTCAAAATTTGGAAGGGAGAAAATTATTAGTTGTGATTAACAAACCCTAAGGTTTTGGCTGCTGCTCCATAGTCAGGGGAATTTGATTTGTTTCTCTTCCACCTCCCCCTAACACCCAGGAGAGAAAGTTAACTGTGATTGGTCACATGTCATGGTTTTCATTGGATCAGCATAATTTATGATCAGAAAAAGGGTTTAAAGAAATCACAAGTTAATCTTTACAGAAGCATTCATGCAGGTCTTGATCTAACTTCCATTCAAGTTACTCAGAGTCTCCCCCTTGA
The DNA here is from genome assembly GCA_007922155.1 of Mesoclemmys tuberculata. Classification (NCBI taxonomy): domain Eukaryota; kingdom Metazoa; phylum Chordata; order Testudines; family Chelidae; genus Mesoclemmys; species Mesoclemmys tuberculata. Next base: position 40,836,266 of record ML675624.1, read on the forward strand.
CATTAATGGGAACTGGAGTATGTGATTTATCACTACTGGAGTTGAAGGCAAGGATTTTGGTGTGGAGAAATTAGTGAAAGACAAGGATAGCTCTAGTCAAGTGTGTCTTTTTCTCCAAAAGGGCTCTAGAAGGTTAATTTATTTTCATAAATATTTTTGCAATTGTTCCAAACTAGAAAACATGTATAATTTCCTCAACATTTAACAGAGCTGAAAGCTGAGATAAAATAGATTTAAAATGAGCAGACAATGCGAAAAGAAAAGAAAAGAAAATTTTCTGCTGATGATTTAAAGATAGAAAAGAAAGGAAAAATATAAAATAGCACAGTACCAGGCAGATCATTAGAGCTTGTAGTTAAATAGATATGTATTAGGAGACAGCACCTCCAACATTCCCCAACAGTAAACAGCAACAACACTAGGCATCTGTTTAATCATACAGTAAATAAAGTGAAGATGCAATACCTGCTCGAAGCTTCAATGATATTCACTGTCACAGCAATTTCATTTAATAGCATATTCTGCTTTAGCTTGCCTGTCTCTATCCATCGGTTTTTGAAGGATACTCAGTAGTAGTATAATATGTGATTCGGCAACAAATTGAGCCTGGCTGCTCCCGTGTATGTAACTCTGCAAAATGAGAGTAAGAAACAAAAAATAAATAATCACCATTAAGGCTGTGAACCATGTTGAAAATGGTATGATGAGTATTTGTGTATGAATTAAACTAAAACCTGTCTTCCAAAACCATACATAGTGTAATGCCTGTGTAATAGATAGCACTTAAGCACTACTAATTAACTGGCCAACAAGAATATGTGTCCATCTTCTTTGAAGATCACTTGTTGAATGGGGAGGGGTTGGGTTCAGGGATGTGTCTAAGAATGACTTCAATAGAAATTAAAATTTCAAGTCAAAACAGGAGGCTTGAGAAAAGCAGCTTGAACTTTGCCAAAATGTTGAACAGACTATCACACATCCGCCAATTTATAGGCTACGAAGTTCACTGAATCTGCAACCCACTGCAGATGATGCCACTTTCTATCAAAGATATTTTAGTATGCCACATGACTGACTTCACATACACAGCCATCTGGACTCATTACTCAGAAGCACTAAAGAGCCGTACCCTCCCTTCATTTAAACTATGACTCCCAATCCGTTTTACCAGAAAACAATGTGTCCTCATGCTCCTTAATATATACAAAAGAACTTTACTGAACCACTGAAAAAAATCCACTTCCTTTCCCAGTCTCAGGATGGACATCACATTTAGCATTAATGTCATATTTGAGGGGTGGAGAAGAGAGGAGGGAATCACCCTTGCTGAAAAGGCAATTTGCACTTGTTTTCTCAAGGCATAGCAACTGAATAACATTAACATATGCTCTAGTGATATTATTCTCCCTTTGTATTTGACTTATTTACTTTATTACCACCACCCGTCTTACCCCCTTCACAAAACAAAAACAAAAAAACAACCAAAAAAAAAAGAAAAGAAAAGGAACACCTTGAATTAAACTTGGAAGTTAAGTTTTCCATCCATTTTTGGTTGTTCATATTGAGAGAAGTTTATTTGATCAGGATTTGTGCAGTCACTTTTCCTCTCTGAATCTATGTACTAGTGTTAATAAAAAATCCTTATAATAAATAAATAATATCAGATACATATGTTATATATGGAAAGATAAATATTAGTTCAAAACTATTCAAAATGCCATGGTTTTGATATACATTCTAATAATGACAAATTGTTTTTTAAAACTAGGCTATTTTGTGGATTTATTTTTAAAGAAAGTGACTCATTGAAAATGTCTAATATGTTTTCTATACAAACTAGCTACTATTGCAAAATTACATATAAAGCAAAATTTGAGGATAGCATTTTTCACACAAAATAGAAAAAAACCCAAAACCCAAACCCACTATAGCCACCGAGAGTGCAACGTTACTTGTCACATTACTCTTTGAAATAATTATATACTCATAAAAATTCAAACATACGTTTTTATAATACTAGGGTGAAGTCCTGGCTCCATTGAAGGCAGTGGCAAGATGCCCAGGGGAGCCAGGATTACCGCTCATATTTTACAGTTTTCACATTTAAAAAAAAAAATGCTGAGTAAACACTATCAATATCAAGACCCAAAATGATTCTAACTTGAAAAAAAAAAAGACTTTGCTGCTCCAGGCCACAAAAAAATTAAATAAATAAATTTAAAATGCCTGGATCCAAAATGACTATATTTTGGCTGATGTTACTATATTAAAACACACAGCCCAAAAGATATCAAAATAATTTGTTACATACTATTCTTTAAAATCATTATATGTATGTTCGAATATCCATTTTAGCTTTAATTTCGTTAAGAAGTTCATATTTATAAGTGATTTCCCTCCACCCAAGTAAAAAATATGTTTTTCTAACATGATAGAAATTTATCATTTTACAGTAAGGAGTACCACAAACCAGTCTGTATTGCATAAATCTTTGACAAAGCAACCAAGAAACTCCAATTACCCCAAGTTAGAGCAATGTCAAATGAGGGAAGGCAACACTAACATTTCTCAGTTAACTTGAGAATAGTAAATGATTAAGTTGAAATACTCAAACTAAATTGATTCTTAAACCATCATTTGCTCTGCTGTATTAATTAATTAATTAATTACTTAATGAGCATAAAATGGACCTCTGTAATGCTCTCCACATTGCTGCTTACAGTTGAGGCTGTGACTATAATTACAGATACATGCTAACAGTTATTCCAGCTCAGCTATCCAGTGATAGCCATGGCCCAACCAACCAACAACTAACAGTCCACATTCCTGTATTCAGCCATGGGAAAAAAGGGAGACCAACTTTGACTCCAGCTGTCTCCTGGTATGGGAACCCAAACTCGGTTCCCAAGCTCCTTCCGACAACAAAAAGGAAAATCAAAATTTAAAATGTTTTTGAAGAATGGAAGAGAAAAGTAAGGTCTTCCCTAGGTATATGTATAAATCTTTCAGTCATCACATTTGTGATTTAACAAACTTAGGAGACAAAAATACACCAAATACATCCCTAATTCAAAAAGAAAATACTCTGTAGTGGACTCTGATCCACACAAGTATGGTCCCATTCGTGCAAACAAACACTTAAGCACATATGTGTGCCTTCATTCATCTGAGCACTCTCATCTCATTTAAAAGGATGTCTCCTCTGACTTAAGTGTTTGAAGGACTGGGGATTAAACATTCACAATAAATGGTGACTGTCTCCTACTTCTCATTAAAACCTTAGTAGAATATAGTTGACTATGTGTATGTCTACACTTGGAAGTGAAGTCAATTTACCGTATTTTTCGCTTTATAAGACGCACCTGATGATAAGACGCACCTAGGTTTTAGAGGAGGAAAATAGGAAAAAAATATTTTGAACCAAAAGGTGGGCTAAAATATTTAATAAAATAACAGAATAATATGTAAACATGAACAACAGTCAACAGCAGAATTAAGAACCATTATTACTGTAATTAGCAGATGAGGAGAGATTTTTATCTTAGAACAATACACCTCTAGTCATCAGGAAACCCCCAAAACTCCTCACTACTGTCCGAACTTATCAAGCTCACTTATCAAGGCATTTTCTTTGGCGTATTTTACTACCTCCAGTTTAAAAGGGATTTTATATGTTAGCCTTTTCTGCTTTGACATCTTTCTAAAATTGGATGCAGCAGGAGACTACGGTAGTCTGATTGGTGGAGGCGGGGGAGCAGCAGCAGTTCTGCTGCTCTCCTCTCTCTCTCTCTCTCTCCTCCTCCCCTGCTATGGAGCGACCCGGCCGGCAGCTGTGTGGTAAGTACGTGTGGGCTTAGTGAAAGCTCCTGCGATCCTGCAATAGTGCCGGTCAGCTTGATTTTTGGCACATTTGCTTTATAAGACGCACTGACTTTCCCCCCCCCCACTTTGGGTGGAAAAAAAGTGCATCTTATAAAGCGAAAAATACGGTAATTTCAGTCGACATTCAGCTGCCAAATTATTGAAGTCGGTCAGGCATGCTCACACCACGCTGCTCATTGCATTTGGAGAGTGTGGCTCCACTGCTTGTATCTATAAACAGAGCAGTGCACTGTGGATACCTATCCCACAGTGCAGGTAGCATGCAGGGGTCTTTGGGAAGGTCTTTGGCCTCCCATGATGTCATGTTCTCCCTCCTCTCCACCCCCCCGGTGTTAGCAACAAACAGACAAACACTTTTTCACACCATTTCTCGCAACCCTAGCTCTGCCACGTGTACACCATTGCTGGAGAAGCATGGAGACTGCCCCGCTCTGCACTATCGTTGTGAGCATCACAAACACCTTGTGACTTATCCTGCAGTATTTCCAAGGACAAGAAAGGAGCTGCAGTGCAGAAAATAGCGATGTTCCTCAAGCTGCCCTGCTGCAAGCCATAGGATGAAAAAATTCGTGGTTGCTGCTGGCTGTCGCACAGCAGCTGAACTCAGAGGAGTGCCATTTCTGGCCCCAGAAACAAGCGCTGACTGGTGGGATCACATCATTATGAAGGTCAAGGCTGCAGAACTTTCAAATGCATAAGGCCATTTCCTGAAACTAGGTGCAGAGCTGTCTCTGGCCCTGAAGCGCAGGAATACTTGCTTGAGATGTGCTCTGACAGTGGAGAAGCAAGTGGCCATTGCTTTGTTGAAGCTAGTAACACCAGACTGCTACCAGTCAGTTTGCAATCAATTCGGAGTCAGGAAACCCACCGTGGGAACAGCTGAGATTTAAGTTTGTAGGGCCATTAATAGACTTCTGCTAAGAAGGGTAGAGAGTTTGGGAAATGTACAGAACATATTGGATGGTTGTGCCATGATGGTTGTCCCTAACTGTGATGGGGTGAGAGATTGCACACACATCCCTATCTTAGCACCAGACCACATTGCCACAGAGTACATAAACTGAAAGGAATACTTTTCCAAGGTATTATAAGCATTGATGGGTCACAGGGAATGCTTCACCGACATCTATGTGGGATGGTCTGGAAAGGGGCATGACACGTGCATCTTTAGGAACTCAGGTCTGTTCACAAAGATGCTAGCAGGGACTCTCTTTCCTGACCAAAAAATAACTAGTGATGATCTTGAAATGCCAATAGTGATTCTGGGAGACCCATCCTACCCCTTGCTCCCATGTCTCGTGAAGTTGTACACCAAACACTTGGACAGCGATAAGGAGCAGTTCAATTAGAGGCTGAGCAAGTTACAGAATGGGGGTGGAATGTGCCTTTGGCCATTTAAAGGCTCACTGGCGCAGTTTGCTCACTAGGTTAGACCTCAATGGAACCCATGTCCTCATAGTCATAGCTGCCTGCTGTATGCTCTGTAATGTCTGTGAGACAAAGGGAGAGAAGTTTCCATTGGGTTGGATCGTGGAGACAGATTGGCTGTCCACAAACTTTGAGCAGACAGATACCAGTGAAATGCTGAGAGCCCAGCGAGAAGCTCTGCACCTCAGGGAGGCATTGAAAACCCGTTTTTGTAATGAGTAACAGCAATGTGTGTCACTTATCTGTGCTATGCTTTCCCATTCCATCCTCCCCTTGCAGCAGTGTCCCAGCACCTCTCCTTCCCCCACCACCCATCCTCACGCATGTAATAAATAAAGAGTACTTAATTACAAAGAAGTTCACTTTTATTGCACATCCATAACAGTGGTGGGAAAGGAAAATAATTTAACTGTTAGTAACCATTTTCATGGAATTGGGAGGGGAGAAAAAAGCAGTGCTTTTCTGTGCAAACACGAAGGCCCGGATATTAGAAGTTTTTAGAAAGGCTGCCTTCTCTTCTTGTTCCCCTCCTCCGGTGTTGAGTGGAGCATATAATGCATACTCCTTCTGGAACATTTGGAGGTGGGGGTTTGTAAAGAGGGTGCTTGTTCCTGGTAGTTCTGCAAGAGCTGCAGAAAGAGTCTATCCTGCCGCTGCTGTTCCTGAAAATCAACCAGATGCCTCAACATGTCTGATTGATCCCTCATTATATGCAGCATCTCATCCTGCATGGCATGCCTATAATCCTGGGCTACTCTCCGTGGCCATGTCCAGTTTATTGGAAAATGAAATCCTCCAGCTTCTAAGCTCCGAGTCAGCAGTTCTGGAAGCATACATTATCTCGTTCAACATGTCATCCTGAGTTTTCTTTTATCACCTTCTAGTCTTTGACAGCCTCTTTGCAAAGGTGGAGGATGCATTGAAGTCCACACTCTTTCCACTGTAAGACACAGAAAGCACGAAGCGCACAAAGTTAGTTCATACTATTGATGGAAAGCAAGGTTGCAATGTAAAAATAAATTGATTTAAATTTTTTAAATTATTTTAAAATGAACAGTAGCTCTGAATCACAATCCCTGCCTTTTCCACAGGTCGGTGTGGTGTGCCAGCCATGGTGAGTATGGGGCATGTAGCTCCAATTTAGAGAAATCTCTGGAGCACAGAATGTGTTGTGGACAAGACCTCCCTTCCCCCAGCAGCATGACCAGAGAACATCATTTAGGCTCCGAAAATATTTTTTTTCAGGAGGCAGCTCTAGGAGTGTGTGTGTGTGGGGTTGGGTGGAGGGGGAGGAGAGGGGTGGGAAGAGGGGGGAGTGTGGAAATTACCCAGGAGAAAACACATAACCACCCATTCCCGGATCCTGAACACCCAGGGAACATGCAGTTCAGGGACCCTAGAAAGCATCCCGGGCGGGGTATAACGTGCACTGGGTTTTTTCATTATCAGCATGAGTTTTGTAAACTTGCATAATCTCCCCTAAGTACCCTCTGTGATATTAGTCTCCTGAGAATAACACAAGTGGAAAGGGAGTAGTTGCTGCTAGCGTCTGGATACAGGCCTGATCTGCGTGGTGCTATGCTGTGTTCCAGGATGATGCCAGCACATTTAATACAGAGTGGCATGGGAAAGTGTCCTATCATGGTGGAAAAAATAAGGCTGCCCTCCCAAGAAACCTTCTGCAAAGGATTGCAGAGTACTTCCATGAAAGTTTGATGGAGATATCTGTGGAGGATTCTCGGGCCATCCCTGTGCACATGAACAGTCTTTTCCAGGGGCAACCCTCTGCATAACTGGAGCACCAATGAGGAAGCCCATCCCCACCAAACCTAATAATTTTTTTCCTATTCCCAACAGAGGATGTAACTTCAGCACTGTGATTTATATTACATACTCACCAGATGTGCCTTCCCCGGCATCTGTCAGTCAGTCAAGATGATGTCCTGCATCTGGCTGGGCTGCTCCAGGCTTAAAAAGAGCTCCTGGCTTTCGGGGAGAATGGATACCCCGCTTTCCTACCCCCTATTCTCCTCTCCTCCTCCTCCTCATCCACAGTCTCATTATCATTGAAACAGGACTCAGATTCCCCCGAGCTATCAACGCTGCATCTGGAGGCAGTGTTGGGGTCACCGCCGAGAATTGCATGCAGCTCCTCATAGAAGCAGCATGTCTCTGGTGATGAGCAAGAATGACTGTTCATCTCCCTTGTTTTTTGATCTCCCTCTGCTCTTTGATTTTAACGCGGCACTGCTGTGTATCCCTATTGTGCCTCTTCTCCAACATTCCCTGCAATATCTTTTCATAGATATCAACATTTCTTCTGCTGGATCAGCACTGAGAATGAACGGATTCTTCTCTCTACAGATGGATGAGATCCAACACCTCAAGCCTACTCCAGGCTGGAGAGTGTTTGGGGCATGCAGTCACCATGATCAGTTGTGCTGGCAAAATCCCCATGTTGACCAAACAGGATATAGGAATTCAAAATTTTCCTGGGGTTTGACCAGGGGAGGGGGCTGTTTCCTGTGTACATGGCTGTGGTGCAGCAGAGTCGAATACAATGTCCAGAACAATCACAGTGGCATACCTTCCGGAGGCCAATTATGTCAATTTATGCGATGCTCTGTCTACACTGGTACTCATTCGATCCATCCACTTTGATTTTAGTGTTGTGCCTCTCACAGAGGTGGTTTTATTAAGTTGATGTTTCTGGCGAGTTAGGTCAGTGGAATGGACCTGGCAGTGGAGAGAAATACGTTACGTGGTCAATGGAAGGTGGCTTCCGTTGACCTAATTTTGCAGTGTAGACCAGGCCTAAGACTTTATTATGTTTACAAAATATAATGTACTATATTTACTAATACACTATGAACTACTTGTATCATAAATCATTTGATCTAAATTACATCTCTCACAAATTAACATTTTTGGGACTTCAATAAATATGCATACACATAATAAAATTCATATTTATTTTTTTAAAAAAAAGTCAAGATAGGCCAATTACATACCCTAAGTTTCACTTAAAAAAAAAAAAAAAAAGAGTCCAGCTGCACTGGTTATGTATAGAAATGTATATGTACCCTACTTTATCCCATCTTTAGGGGGAGCTAAATTGCAAGAAAAAAGGTACATTAGGGATTCAAGGAAACAGTCTTCAAGAGATAACATCATCATAATTGTTTAAACAACACTGATTTTTTATCACATGAATACAGAGAAAAAAAGTGTTTTGTAGATGAAAAACACTTGATATCAGAAGGGGTCAGTTTTATTGATATCCTTTAAAATTGTCCCAATTCCATTAAAGTAATTAAAATTGTTTTTTATAAATATGAATAAAATGAAATGATTTTACCTTATGGAAGCAATGTGGCAGCTCATTTTTATCCTAAATAATACACTGCGCTACTGACTTTTCTCTTTCTGTATACATACAGTAGCAGTTTAAAACACCACAATACCGCTTTACGGAATAAGATCTACAGCATATTTCCAAATTTTTATTGTACATTGCTGATACCCTTGTGATCACAACCATTGATTTGTCATGTTTATTTTGTTCATTCTAGCACTATATTTTTAAAACATTTATTCTACCACTGGAAAATACTTTAAATAGGAACAAAAACTATTATTCTCAAATCTTACTGTTAATTTCCTACCGATCTATGTCCTCTTATTTCATGTACACGAGGCTCTGTTCACATGTGCCTTCAAAATACACCATCTTTTTTTTCTTCTTTAATTAATATTGTTACATGACCTTACAATCTACTTATTAATGGGTTAGCACAGTGAACCAGAGCCTTAGGAATAACAATGAGGCAGGCATGAGCTCAATACACAATAGAACTACATCTGTTTATTACTGGAATAGGGTAGAGAGGCATCTCTTTTGCTGCTGCTAGTGTTGCTGTTACCAAACACCTTTGTTTTCTTCGCAAGCAGGAAGCATACCCCCAATCTGAACTTCTCTATCAAGTTACTTCCAAAGACCAGGTTCCTTTCCCTCCATCTGGGAGAAGCCACAGTCTTTAATGGCTGTCTGCAGGAGCCAGCACAGTAACTGTTACAAAGTACTGCTCAAATCATGTTGAGTGGTTTCTGGTATGAGCAGGAAATATTAATTAGAATCCTCCAGTATATTCAGTCAGCAACATGGGATTATTTTACATGTAAATAGCTACACCTCAAACCTGCAAATTAACATTCATTTTGCCTAAGTGCCAACAAACATGTCTGGCACTGCAAAAGAGTGAAGGCAGAGTCCAAGCTCTGAAAATTTAGAGACTGAGTCTCTGGTTTTTTACACCTGTTGTAGTCATTAACACTTGGCAAACAGTGTAAAATTCTACTAATCTGATATGAGAGATGATTTGAAGTCCTTGTCATTTACACCTAAGTGGTACTGATATAATTGTAAAGCTGTGGAAAAATAATTTTCTTACAATCTAAACATAACAAACAAGATGCTGATAAGTTTATAGCAGCAAATGCCTAGAATGTTGTAGGTTTTTTTAAACCTGAACTTTTTTAAAAACCTGAAAGGAGCTAAATAGTTTAGGTCCGGTCTCCATGAGAAACTGCCATCTCTATCAGATATAGCAGCAGTAGAGATCATTTGAGGCACTGCAGCTGTTTGCCCACTGATATAACTGGGAGAGGGCTAGAGGAACATGCATTCTGAATTAGCTGTCCTTGGTTTTGGAATGGCCTTTCAACACTTGGTCATTAAATCCCAAATGTGGTGACCCTTAGGGCATGCTGGAATACTTGCATGTTTTCTGAGGCTTTTCCTGAGGGAGAGTGAGTGATTATAGATAGGAGGTAATGTGACAAGCCATGATTGTTGGGAAATATTTAGAGCTCAGATTTTTAAAATATGTTTATGCATTTTGTTAGTGTTCATGTTTAATCAAACTCAAGGTACCCAAAGGGGGAGTCTATTAAAATACCAGTCCAGATGCTAAAGCAACAGTTATCTTTGTATGCAATTTTTTAAATATATGTGGCTAATCAAATTTAATTGCCTAGCTTTTATATGCACTATGACACTACAGATTTCCCGGTAAAACATTGTATCATCAATAAAAGGTGATCAAGTTAGATTTGTATGGGTAAAATGGGATAATAAAATCAATAAAAGTTACAGGAATGTTTAAGAAAGGACAGGTGATGCAGCTATTAAAGACCTAGCATTCGTATATTTATAGTGATTAATAGTTTCATCAAGAAAAACAGAAAATGGCAACACATGAATTAATAAGCTGGCCAGGAAACCAATTTCTATATTCTACAAATAGATATGAACCTTTTAGATACAATGGAACCTCTGAGTTAAGTAGTGACTCAGCAGCCACACAATTCGTTTGGAATCCGAAGTATGCAATCAGGCAGCAGCACAGACAAAAAATAAAAGCAAATACAGTACAGTACTGTGTTAAACATAAACTACTCAAAATAAAGGGGAAGTTCAAAAAAAGCTTTGACAAGGTAAGAAAACTTTCTGTGCTTGTTTCATTTAAATTAAGAAGGTTAAAAGCAGTATTTTTCTTCTGAATAGTAAAGTTTCAAAATTGCATTAAATCAATGTTCACTTGTAAACTTTGGAAAGAATTACCATAACATTTTGTTCAGAGTTATGAACATTTCAGAGTTACGAACAACCTCTACTGTAATTCATTAATGCATCAAGATGGAATAGTCCCAATTCAGAAACAGATACCCGAGACACATAATGAGGTACTGCTATCTGGGTACAGTTTAATCTAAAGCTTAGATATTGTATTTAATGTGGGTAGCAGGGAAATATTTTATAAAAGCAGTGTGTTTCAACATGGGCTGTACACATGCAGTGTATGAAAAAATTGAGAGACTAAACTCATTCTGAACTCTGGAGAGGTAACCAATTCACAGCTATTGCATGTGAAGCAATGGTGGTGGATTCACAGTAATTTTAAAGGACTAAAAATTGTGCTTGCAGAGTATGTCCCTAGAGTAGGAATTAAACATGAAAATTATGCATGAAAATAGGTAAGTGCTTTTTGCACACCAAAATGTTATTTCCTTTGCAGTTGTATTTGTCTATGGGCATGTTTTGAAGACATATCTCATTTTATATTAAAAGTGATGAGAGCATTGGATTTACGTTTACTACTGCTAAACCAAAAAAGAAAGGCCAAAAGTTTTAAACATGGATATCTAAAGTTATACACCAAACGCTACATTTAAGCACCCACATGAAAGGTTGCCAGATTTTCTGCGGGTGTTGACAAGCCACATTTTATTTCAGTAGGACTTCTGGGTGCTCAGGTCTTCTGAAAATCTAGCTACTTTGTTTCAGGAGACTAATTTTGGACACTCACTGAAAATTCTCACCTAAATAACTTAATTTAGGTGGCTGTTTTCAAAATTTTGGTCTGGACAAAGTAGCACTAATATCTTTCAACAAATTATTAGGCAGTGATGTGTTACTTCATCCAATCAAGACCATATAATTTCTGCCATAATATTACATTATACCATATCCTTACAGGTGTTTGCTGCACAGCACTTCAAAGCTGATAGAGGTAAAGTATAGTGTGAAAACTTCAGGCTCCTCAAATGTCAATCACAAATGCAATCATTTTAAATGACATTTGAGATGAACTCAAGGTACAAAAGTAAAAGATTGCTTCCAGGATCTTAGACTGATGTGTTTCTTTCCAAATCTGTTTTAGTCATCAAAGTTACTGTACAACAAGCAATAAGAGTCAGAGGCTCCAACAGACTTCAGCAAGACTAAACTGACTACAAAAATCAGTGCCTGAAAATAGATCTCTGTCTTACAAATTCCTTCATCTTTTGCAGTGTTATCTCCTAAATGTTAACACTGATATGACTCGGGGAGAGTTTAAAGCCACTTTAGCCATGATAACAAATAACTTATTATACTTAATCAGTTATCCAGAAGCTTTTTCACTTTAGCTTTACCACCACCAAATAGGCACTTTTTATTTTCATGAATTACTAAGTGATATCTTAATACAAGTTAAATCAAGATGTCACATTTTGTAAAAGAAATACAAAGATCATATATAAAAAAAACAGCACTCAGAGACAATAATTCATTGATGTTACTAATTACTCTTTTATAGACATGACAAATTGTTCTGTTTATTTTCTTATGTTAATTTTATGTTTTATGTATAATTATGGCTTATGTAAAGTGCAGTTCTACTCTGAAAGGTGCATATAAAAATTATACTCTGAGATTTTGAGTTTGTGTTTCTATTATTCTACATTAGATGTACTCAATTTAAAAGAAACTATTTTTTCTTTCTAATTTACAACTCTGCAAACTAAATCTGAGATCTCGGGGTAAAGATAGATTCTTTCTCACACATTATCTCCAGTCAAGTATTCTGGAAGATAAATTACATCCCCAGTTAATCTGTGCAAACTCCAAATCTTCAGATTATGTCCTCAGTAATACTTAAGGGCTTTGGGTTTGCATAAATTTATCTGATTGCCTCTAACTGGAAGTTAGTAAATAATTAATAAAATCCAACTCTTTCTGCTCTAGAGGGTATACTAGATAAATGACAAAAATTTTTACTAAATCTGACAACATTTCTCTGGACACATCTGAAGACAGCATCTGATTAATAAAATGTTTTACAAATAGGCTACTTATCTTACTTATTTTTCAGACTAGAACCACATTTTGAAAGTTTCTCAATATCCCATAGGGAAAAATAAATTATATGAACTTTCTTCACTGGAAGATATAAACTGACAATTTAACATTTAATTTGCAAACTTAATCATATTTGAACCAGAGTTTCTAAAGACAGTTCATAAAAATCAATGTACCAATATGCGAAAAATCTAGCATTCAGAGTGCAAGTGTGATTTATTAAATGCTATTTTTTTAATTCAGTAACAAAAAGTTAATGTTTATTGCTTCTGATGTGTCAATTAACTGTATTATGATGGAATATCCTAAGAGAATATAGAAATGCCTTTCTTTTTTGAGATTCAAAATAGGTGCTTAATTACATGGTATAAAATTATTTATAGCCTGGAAGGAAATATATGAAGAGAGGAATCTTATTCTCCACTGGCACAGACTATGGTCTAATTTTCCAGAAGAGTGTGTGTAAACCACCTGATGACTGCAAGAAAAACAGGGCTGTGTGCACGCACATTATTTATCTATGAGCTATGGTCAGGAGTTTGAACTGGCAACTTGTGCACACAAACATACTAAAAATTAGGCCTATGTGCATAACACAGGTGATGTATTTGGCACTCATGCACAGAAGTGCCAGCTGTAGAATTCCATCTTCTCTTTCAATACAGCAACACACACAGTATCAGGGGAGCTAATGGAGCTAATGGAATATTTGAGGCAGCCTCAGAAATGAGCAGAATTAATTTAGCCGAGTCCCTGACCACACCTATTGCTGTGGAGTCTCCCTGGATCCATCTCCTAAATCTGAATAAAAAGGGGACATTGGAAGCTTTGATACAGAAGTGCCTGAGCCAAGGAATTTGACAGTAGCAAGTCAGCAAGAAGCTGGCTTTTAATCCATGTCTTGTTTGAAGAAGTGGAGATTAGTGCCACAGACTTTAGGTACCCAGAACAAAAGATCAACAAGGGCTCAGTCTGTGGTGGAGTCTTGGCCTTTTTAGGGATGGAGTTGGGCTCTTTAGTAGTGGAAATACCTGCTGTGTTTGGAAAGAAGCTGTATCTATGTTTGAGTGGGTAGAGTTGATGCAGAGGCCCACACCTCAGCAGGTAAAATGAGCTGAAGCTTGAACTCTGAGAATTTCTCCTTTGCTCTGTGAAATGACAAGGGGCCAGGCTCCCTGAAGGACAGTCCATATCAATGGTCAGTGTTCATGCAAGCAGTCCAAAGGCCAGGAGATCCAATTCAAAGGAAATGTAAAGCAAAGTAGCTGATTGGTTGGGGTTGGGAAAGGCAGCAAGGCAGAATCAGGCAGGAATCAAGTAGCAAACAGCAGGCGATGGCTTGTTGCTCAGACAAGGCCAGAAAAGAAGCAGGAAGTTTTTATATGGTCACCAACAACCAGCATCAGATCATGGGGCCAATGAGGAAGCAGGTTGCGGAACCCTGGAAGCTGTCCCACTGAAGTCTGTGAATTCCCTAGTAATTGGATGAGTTGGCATGGTGTAATGACCAAGGCTGCATCCCAAGAATGCCATAGGCCTGGTTCAAGATTAGGACTTAAGAACAGTTCCTGACATCACCCTCTTCCCTCTGGGATTGCAACTGGCCTGTGTTTATCTCGGAGTTTCCTTTGGAAGGCTTCAGATTTTGTAGGGGTGTGTACATGGTGAAATGGTTCCCAGGTCCGTTCCTCAGGCTTTTATCCATCCCAACTGATGAGGTAACTCAACTTCCCTCATCATATCTGGGAATCTAGGATTTCATGGACAAGATAGTCTTGTCTCTGAACTGGCTGCAAGGGGGTTGTTTTGGAGAAGGGATAATCTGAGAAGAGTTTCCAGAAGGAAGCATGATATACAGGATGCACCTTGAGCAATCAGGGAAGCTGAAGCTCAAAGATTACTGGGTTGATCTGTCTGATACTGGGGTTCCAGGTGGGTCGACCTGTCTTGAGATGTGTTTGGCTGACAGCCAAACTTCAAAAGGGGGACTTTCCTAATAGAGGTGGTCAGCCTAACGCTTGTATGCTACCTTGACCACATCAAGATGTCATTTAAACTCCCCCTGGGTTTGTTGGATGTGGTGTATCAGGTCCAATATTGCAGAAACAGCAGATACCGTGGGCTGTGTGGAATGAAAACGGGGGTGAAAACTGTAGTTAGGGAAAAATGGGCTCATCTAGATTGAAGTGTAATCCGTGGTATTACATGCGAATTCCACAGATTGAATCAGTGAGGCCTAGTCATTTTGGAGGAAACTGATAAAGCACAGTAGGTACTGTTTCAGTACCTGGTTCACCCTTTCTGATTGGCCATCTGGCTGCGGATGATAGACAACAGACGTATGAAGATGCACCTCTAGCAAGTGGAACATTTCCCTCCAAAATGGTGACACAACCTGGGTCCTCAGTCTGAAGTAATGTAGTCTGAGAGACTGCGGAGGCAAAAAACATGGGAGATAAGGAGGCAGACAGTGCCTTCAGTAGTGGGGAGTTGTGTGCAAGGGGTGAAACGTGCCATCTTTGTAAGATAGTCTGCCACTGTCACAATGGTATGGCAATCATTGGATTCAGGGATTGACAATGAAGTCCAAAGTGACCCGGGCACAGAGCCTTTGTAGGGATTTTGGTGGGTATTAGCATTCTGAAAGTACTTTTGTACAGGCAGAGGTGTCTCAGGATTTGATGTAAACTGAACATCAGACTGCAGTTTTGATCACCAAAACGATTGGAGTACCAAGTGTATGGTTTTTGCCTGGCTGAAGTGACCCATCCAAGGGACACTGTGGCATAGGCATAAATTTTCCAAACTATTGTATTGAGTCGAATCTCTCTTGTTTAGGGAATACTATCCAGGAGGCTGTTTTGAGGCAACTCTAGTGATATCTAGTCATAGGAATTCTCTGACTTTACTCAGTTGGTTTTGCAAGAAAATGCATTTGTATATAATCTTCTGGTGATGGATGAAGATCAATTGTCCTCAGTGCTTAAAAACCAAATGGTCCTGTTGACAAGCTCATGGACCTTAGCAGGTGTAGACTGAGTTTCTCTCTTGTATAGCTTTGTTTCTTTCTTTCGGAGGGAATTACTGGATTATTTTTTATCTGTACAAAATTTTTTCTCATGTAGAGATTCCATTGTCATGCTTCTTGTTCAACATGTATGAGAGACAGCAAGAGTACATAATGGGAGGGCATGGGCTATGATCCTTTAGTATGTGGATGACACCCACATCTCTATTTCAATTATTGGCCCTACATTGTGTGGTTGAATGAACAGATGAAACTGATGCATGGATTTGAGTTATCTGGGGTGAAGCAGTTAAGAACAAGGAAATGTTTTAAGGGTTGGGAAAAGTAATTAATATACGCTACCTCATTTAAGGGAAAGGTAATTAATATACGCTACCTCATTTATCCAGGGTTTTAATTAGGTTTACAAACTATATTTTATATCAGATCTACCAGGTTACTGGTAGCAGCAATGACATTTTTCCTCTGTATTTGGTGAGAAGAATGAAACTTTTTCTTTTAGACGCAGGTCTTGTCACATTGGTGCATGCCGCAGTCTTCTCCGGACTGAGCTGCTCTAATGCATTCTACATGTGGTCAAGAGTACTGAAATTTACATGTCCTCAAAAGTACTGAAAATTTCAGCTAGTGCAGACTGTGGCTGCCTGCTTATTAAAGGAATATTTCTGACCTGACAAATATTATGCTTTTTTTTTATGAAGTCTTTACTGACTTCCAGTCTTTCTGGGGAAATGTAAGGTGCAAATGGTTTGGGTCCTGGTATCCTTAGAGGTGTCTCATTTAGAGCTGGCCTAAAAAGAACAAGTCCAGTTAATGACCAATTCTGAGGTTTTGGCATTTGTTTCTGGTCCACATTGGGACAAAAAACTGAGATCCTTTGATTTTTTGTGGAAAGATAGAACATTAAAGACTCAGCCCAAACTAGCCAACCTGTTCGGGCACTCACTTGGGACATAGGAGGTCCAGGTTAGAGTCCCAGCTTTGTTTGATTCAGAATAGTCTTGAACCTGAGAATCTCATATCCCACACCAATGCTCCACCTACTAAGATATAGAGACAGTCTCTCAATTTTTCCTGTTAGAGCTTTTCTACTTTATATAAATAATTACAATTATATAAATAATTACAAGTTCATTAGCCCATTAGTTACAGAACTCTGTGGGGAGACCCGAAGCACACACGTGAACCTGGCTTTTTCTTATCCCAGGTGAGTACCTTAACCAGCAGGTTATTGACTAGTTTTGTCTCGCTCTCATTCCATGTTGGACCAGAAAAAACTTAGAGAAGAAAGTTTTGTCAAAATTGATACATATCTGCAAGAAGAATTTTGGTTTAGAAAAACTGGCATTTTCCAAACAAAAAACATTCCATCAAATGTTCCTAACCTACTCTATCTTCACTATTTATGTCATTTCATAGCAGCTGCAAACAGGTAAGGCTCTCATACTTACTACTCTCTGATTTAAAGAGGGGATTGGTCACAAAGTATTTTAAGTTAGGGAGCCTCAACTATGCAATTCTCTTTCTCTCCATTAAAAGACCCCTCAAATGCTGACCTTCATGACATGCTGCAAGGCATATCTTTCTCCCAAGCTCTCCTTGTGGGGGTTGATTGATTGGGTGGATTGGCATATGAGTGGATTTAGGAAAAAAGCTGTTATTTGCAGTCTCCTTTTTATGATACTGAACCAATTGAATGTTTTTTGGGAGGGGGTGGGGTTTTTTTTGTTGGTTTCTTTTAACCATGCACACACAAAGTATATAATATGCCTGGAGTTCTAGACAAGTGCTTTTAATAAGTAACTAAAACTGAAAAACTAATCTTTGCCCCTTGCCAGAGGTTAAAGAAAAAAAAGTGGCAGACTGAGGGCAATGATTGAATAGCGCCCACAACTGAACAGTTTTGAGCCTTTTGGAGTATTGGCCCCTTTCTGATTTTAAAATTCTGCTATTCTTGGGCATAATCACACTGAAACAACAGGAGCTGAGAATGTCTGTCAACAGATCACAGAACCAAGTCCCTTTATGACCAAGAGTCAGTGACAAATATTTGTTCAGTGCATGTAAATTTCTACAAAGCAGTGGTAGGCATTTAACTGCTATTACTAAACTTATTAAATATTTCGTATTATTGGACTAGAGATGGCATACACATATATTCCCTCGCAAGAATAATGAAGGATAGTCACAATGGAAAATATTTAGTTTCTCCAAACACTGTATATGCTTGGGATCTCTAGAGTGATAGCTGTGATGGTTCAGTAAGATACCTATATTAAATGTAGATTGTGATCCTTCATATCTCCCCATTAAACTACGTAAATAAAAGAGAAACACAATAATTGGAAACAAGGCCCTAGAGTCACATTTCAGTCCCTGAGGCAATTCAATCAGCTTCAAGAATAGCCCACATTAAAGTTTAAACATGATTGCATATTTCAGTTGCCACAATCATCTCGAATGCTGTTACTTGAATAAAGTATCATGAAATTTATGCATGAATTAGCCTGTGGGGGGCAAACTATTCTAGAGGTGGGGAGGGGACACTAAATTCCACTCAACGTCCTAACCTCATATCATATGGGGGTATTTCAATGAATTAAGTTTTAAAGGACATTTCTTCTTTAAAAAAATGAGAAATAAATTTTTTACATATTTTACCATGCTTCAAACATTGAAATGGAAGAGAGAAGGGGGTGAGGTAATGTATTTTACTGGACCAACTTCTGTTGGTGAAAGAGACAAGCTTTCAACTTACACAGAACTCTTCTTCAGGTCAGGTGAGACCTGAAGAACTCTGCATAGATTGAAAGCTTCTCACTCAACATCTTGGGACCAACATGGAACAACACTGCAAACAATATTGAAATGAAAACATATTTGGAAGTTACCAAGAGCAGAATATTGTAATGGTATCCAGGTTTGTATATTCCATACTCTACTATATTTTCTTAACTACATTCTCAACCATTAGAACTGATTAACTAATACACTATTTATATTAAATTAAAAAAAAATGTGCAGAACACTTAAAAAACCTGAATGCCTACAACAAATTTTAAGCTGCAAAAAGAAAAAAAAAAATTTTAAGCTGTGAAAGTGGGGACTGTAGTTGCTGATCATACACATGCTCAGATTTCTCAGAGCAAGAATTCCGGTAACTTTTTTCTCCGTTTGGGAAAGCAAGCAGAGAACTCCATAGACTGTGAAGTGGCTTGGTCAGAGTGTAACTTTCAACCAATCCCCAGTCTCATTCAAACCCTCGGCCCGGTGTTCAACATCAGGGGCTGGATTACGAGAAATAGATACAAAGCTGGGTATTGCTAGAGGACTGAAAGCAGTGTAATTTGCCTGTTGGTCACTTGGTCTGCCAGAACCCAGATTTGTTAACATTTTGAGAATGTTACAAAGCCCTTTTTGCTTGCTTTTGTTTTGTTCTGCTCTTACGGCATGGGAATGGGTTGAGAAGATCTATTTAGGGGCACTCCTTTTGTTTATGTTGTGATTTTTAAGTTAATGTAGAGGGGTCCAGAACAGTGGATGGGCACATACAGTTGTGTTTTAAAATTGTGAAGTAATTATATACTGCATATCTGAACCACGTGAAACGCTACACAACAGCACCCTTAGGAATGAAAAGCAATTATCCGACATCACACTCCAGCAACACACAGTAAGAACAGAATGGAACCACCTAAGCATAGAAGGGTCACTGCTATACCCCTTTATGGTAGAGCTTACTTCCTTACTGCAACAGTATAGGAAGTAGAGGAGGAACATGGCCATGACCCTGACTCCTGCTCCATCCTCTCTGCCCCATTTGGGACACTGTGCGCACACAGAAAAGAAGGGATGGGGCATTTCCTGGTATCCCCTAATGGGGTGAGTGAGGGAAGGCTACCTCAGTCTTCCCATCCATTGTGCATCATGCAAGGGCAGGGCAGAATATGACTTCAAGTTTTAAGAATTGCTGTCTGTTGGCCACATTCTGCCAACCTTCATTTTTTTTAGGTACCGCATTTGGGACTATTCATCATGCATGCTCCTACTCAGTGAACAGAATCTGACTAAATAAATTGTTAGCAGATTCATGAAAAATCTGTTAACATACTTTTAGGTTTTACCTACTGTTCTAAAATGCAGAACAATAATGAGCAAATAATAATAGCAATACCAACTGCTTAAAAAAGCACTGCAGTGAATATGTTTAGGTATCTGTAATTTTCTTCTAAATTCATTCTGATTTTCCTCCACCTCCTTTATACCAGGTTTACATGCTTTTTTTTTTTTTTGTGCAAAAACTCTTTCAGTGATTTAATCTTCCTCAACTCAGCTACACAAAACTATTCTCCTAACAAAATCCTTTTAAGTAACAATTCGGTGATACTACAGCCTTTCAGCCTACTTTTCTAGGTTGGGGAAGTCAAAATAAAAAAAGATAATAGGCTAGCAGACTATAACTTTTGCCCCCCCGAGACTATGCAGTGTTTACATTATTTTTTTGAGGGAAGTTTTTTTGTCAGTGTCTGCAAAGCTAACAATGCTATTTCATTTTGTATTCACAAGGCAACCTAACCACTAAACTGAATGCACCAGAGATTAATTTGGCCCAATATATTAAGAAAGTCACTTTTAATGTCTAAGGATTTCCATTCCAAGAAAGCCAGCTTCCCTTACTGAATTCCTTCCCTCAGTGAAGCTACTGAGTTTCTCATTTATTTTATTTTACCATCATGTTAAAATAAAGTATCTGTACATTACATTTTCAGCATATCTACTAACAATTACCATGGTTATGTAGAGTCTGTAAACAAAGTACACATAAACAATTCCACATTCATTATTGAAATTGCTAAACCCATTTGATGCTGTTATCAGGTAAGAACACAGAAAAACAGCAGTTTGTAGGTATTTGCAGATTTGATACATTTGATAAATTCCTTAACCCCTCAAAGGTGAACAGTATCTCAACTTTTCCAGCGTTTCCATTTGTCTTTAAATTTCAGCTTTTTGAGTTCCAGAAAATATTTTAGGTCTCAGTGCAGGTCAATGAAGAATGGGAAAGGATGCTGGGATCATTTTCCTCTGTCCTAGCACTCTAACACAGGAAATAAACCAACATAAAGGATTAGTTAAAGTTTATAGAAGATAGGTCCATCAACGACTATTAGCCAAGATGGTCAGGGATGTGACTCCAAGCTCTGGGCATCCCTAAATGTTGGACTGCCAGAAGCTTGGACTGGATGGATCGCTAGAAATTACCCTGTTCTGTCTGTTCCCTCTGAAGCATCTCGTACTGGCTTCTGTCAGAAGACAGAAACCTTGGATAGAGGAACCATTGGTCTGACCCAGAATGGCTTTTCTCCTGTTCTAACAACCATAATGCTAGAGCTGCGTCTTGCCAAATGAAAATTCGGGTGAGAGGAAATTACAGTACTAGAGCTGCTTTCAACACTGAACAGTCTAGACGGGATATGACTGGGCAGAGTAAGAATGTTACACCTCTTCAATAGTTGGTTAACGTCTACATTGTTCCCAGAACCTCTGAAGGCACTACGCTAGCTCCTGATGTAGGCATAATGCCTCAAGCATTCGACAGTGTATTTCATCCTCTCCCTTCCAAATGAAACTGACTCTTAAAAATTTCTGTTTAAAAGACAAGGATCAGTTCGGCAATTCTCGATTACAAAATTTCAAAATTGACATCTATTCCAGTTCATGCTGAAATCAAAGTTTGACTTGTTTTGCATACTGAGGGAGTCTCAGCATGGAGGCTACCTTTATTTTAGAGAGTAGAGGACAAATTCAGAAGTGACAAATGGGGAAGGAGCAGGCTACATAGTGGTAAATTGCTGAAAGAGGTTACATGATATTCACTTATGAGGCCAGAAAGTCAGTGATGTCACAGCACAGACAACTAATGGAAGAGACTAACATGACTTTAGGTATAGTGTGATGGAGAGGGAAGATACTGTTAACTGGTTTTCCTTCAGCTCTTTCTTTTTGGCCCCTTATGGTGTGGTGAACCCACACAAGACCTACAGATTACTCAATTGCTACTAAAGCCCTTAGAATAACATTTTTCAACCTAAGGCTTCTCCAAAATGCAGTACTCTATCCTAATTTAGCTCCATGTACGTACTGGCTATATGAATTCACAGTTTTCTCTTAAATTAAGTAAACCTGACATTTACAATTACAAACCTACATTTAGGATTTGTATTGCACACTTATAATTTTTAAACAGCTTGATATGATTCTCAGCAACACTGATTACATGTTAACACAATCCCAATATTCTAAAGTAAGGCATATCATTTTCTCAGAATTTTATTTATGCGCCTTATTGGAAAAAAGTCTAGATGCAAAAGAAAGCTGAAGACATTGTGCAGGAGTTGTAGTGCACACATTGGAATCATTCTAAGAAATATAATTAGAGGAATGTAAGTTCCATCTTTTTATTTATATTTTCAGGAACAGATGAACAGTGACTCAGAAAAGTGTGTCTATTATTCAAATGGGTTATATACTATTCCAACACTTTAAAAACAGTGCAGTCCTGTGAATTCAGGAATGGAATTTTGTGAGACTCAAAAACCTCTAGCTGTCAACATGAGTTTGTGCCAGCAAAGAAGCAAGTCCCTACAGCTGGTCTAATGGATTTTAATATGTTGCTTTGTAATAGGTCTGCATATTTGTACTTTAAAGTAAGGGTCTTGAAAGACTCCCATTTTATTAACAGATTCTTAGATCTGTGCATCATGTATAAGTAGAAACTGCCAAAGCTGTAAACTGCTGGAGAACCCACTGGGGGGGCTGGGTAATGAGACTGGCCATATGTCCTTGAAAATCTGAAATTAACATTCTAATTAATATTAATGAAAGTAGCTGACCATCAGAGAGGATATGATTATCCACTGTGTACAGTACATTCATAGTAGGTTATTGCAGTAGCCCTCAAATGCCCCCATCATGATCACTGATGAAATATACATGAAGATACTGTCCCTGTCTTAAATAGCTTACAAGAGGATTACAATCTCTATTGCAATGACTATCATCACTGATCATGGCAATTACATTTTGCAAACTTATTTTAAAACTTACTTGCAAACATGATGTGGAAGTTTTTGTTTGTTTGTTTGTTTATTTTAAAGAACCAAATATATGACAAGAACAAATACTACACATACATTACAGTTATATCAAAATCAGACAATAAAAGTCTCTTCACTTGATTTCAGTTCATTTCTTAAATAACCCCTGATCTTTTTAATATTCTAATTACATATTTGTTTATGGAAGTTAGGATAATGGTTGCTCAATGTCCAAGTGTTCTCGACACTGAGCAAGTGAGGACAGTTTTACTGTACATATTCACTCATAACATGTTTATCTGAAAATGGTGCTTACCTGTGTAAAAATGGAAAGTGGTATGAAACATTGAATACATCCAAACCCATTAAGTGCTAGCAGAAATGTTGTCAATTAGTTTCATTTCTGTCAGACAGAGTGTGAGGCTGGCAGACCAGATGCCAGCTCATGCCAAGGTCCCAGTGCCTCAATTGAATACTGAACAAAACATAGGTGAAATCAGTCTGGCTCACCTGTGTGTTAGTATTGTTAAAATAGGTATTACAATTATAAGAATGTGTTTAGACTTTGATGCATGCAGCAACTCACAAACCTTCCATAATTTCACTTCTCACATTTGTGTTACATATTGTATGGTAATATTTGAGCCACTTTCTTGTGTCATTGTATAAGTCACCAGACAGGAGAATGACATTAACTATCGTATGATCTCCAAGAAAAGCTGTTATGTCCTGCCCAACAGGAAAGGTCCATTTGACACCAGATGGACTATTTTGGGATAAAGAGGACAAAAGACATTTGTTGTTTTGCCTTCCCCTCCACACAGTGAAGATGAGAGCACAAGGGAGGAAGGGGATAAAAACCCCTAACAAGAAAGAACTGGATCTCTGTACTGCTTGGATTCTGGGAGGCAAGGTTTCTAGGCATAAGCATGAGGTCCCCAGCTGCTCAGCCTGGGTTAGCACTAAAAACATATAGAGCTTGCTTATTAGAGAAGCTTTTATTACTTTTTGAAACTTAAGACTGTAACTCATATGTGTGTGTGCACTTATACATATATATGTTTATCTGCTTTAACCCTGTAAATAACTGTTTCCTTTTCCTATTTATTAAAACTATAGTTTTTTATAGGATTTGCTATAAGTGTTGTCTTTTGTATGAGATCCAAAGAACAATTTGACCTGGCATAAGCAACTGGGACTGGGAGGAACCTGAATATTCCCATTATTCTGGGATTTCTATCACAAAGACATGCTCAGCTGGGTACCTAGATAGATTGTAGTACTAAGGAGATTGTCTGACTCCATGTTTAGGCTGTTATAGTGCCTGACAAGTTTACACTTGAATATCGATTGAAGTAACCTGAGCATTGAATTCACAACCTATTTGGTGTTTGTGCCCTGCTTTCTAAGTCTGCCCTGAAGTTGGTACTCATACCCTTGAGTCACTGCAGGCAGCTTGCCACAGAGTATTAAAAGTCCATATATGACTATGTATTAAGGTAGTGGCTTGTGCCAATCAGATTGTCCTGGGTCCTCATTCATGACCATTACAATTCACCACTCACCCACCACAATTAAAATAATCATTTGTGTCAATAACTACCTTTAAAAGTTTTAAGTCTACAATCAAATAAAATCCACATACCAAGGAATCCAGGCTAGTAAGCTTTGGACAGAATGTGATTGAAGCCTATTAAGCAGATAGCACAATACATTAAGACAGTAAAAATTGGGGAATTTAAGTTATGCTGCTGATACAAAGCTGCCAAATGAAATGCAGCCTACTGTCAATATATAACCCAGACAAGCATATAGGAAGACATATCTGTGAAAGAATGCATGCGGAACAGAAACAGAATTAATACTACTGAGCAGGTTTAAAAACCCCACTGTTGTGGCAACTGAGACAAATGCTTCAGTTTTTATTGCTTAAAATTCTGATACATCAGATGAGCAGTAAGCAACCTCTCTCCTCTAGGAGAAATCCAGACAGGCTTGCCACTAATAAAAAGTAACTGTCTGATGGCTGCTCAGAAAACTACGTGAAATGTGTTGATGGTGGAGCTCATTTCTGGAGAAGTGGTGCTCGCAATGATTCACACTATGCTGCAGAATTCATTAACTATTACATCTTTTTAACGGAGAAGGGAACAAGTGAAACTGAAAATGGAAGTGTACACTATCTGCTAGGGATGGCAGATTTTCTCAGCTGGAATACTGCAACAGTAAGAAACTCCTCTATTACATCAATACAAGAACATTATCCAGGTTGAGTGGCTATAGAAATAATGGTTCCTAAACTGGATGGACCCCACTTGCCCAAGTGATTTTGTCCAAACATGTACAGGCTCATGGTCAGGGTCAAGGCATAGTGGCAGGACTTGTACAGTTTATCATAAGAAAATACTTAAATCTGTAGGTACTGAAGGGATAAATACTTGGAATACATAGATAAAATTTTGATCAGATGAAATAAGATTACATAGTCACTAAAGCTGCTTTAAAATAGTTTCTAATTAAACTATTTCTGACATCTTGAAACCAAGATTTTAAACTTAATATCAATATCAAAACTCTGTCAATTTTTACCTGTGTGTAAGCAAATTAGGATTCATGTTTTACAAAGTTTGGCACTAGGTACGGGGACTTTCAGATGCTAACTATGAATGTAAAATGCATTGGCACCATTTAGTGAGGGTTTTGGTGTCTGTTTTTAGGGACTGTTGTCAATAGGATAGCACAACAGATTGTGTACTGTACTTTAGAAGTAATGTTTAGCAGAACCCTGATTAAGTGAACC
This sequence comes from Mesoclemmys tuberculata, assembly GCA_007922155.1. Taxonomy (NCBI): domain Eukaryota; kingdom Metazoa; phylum Chordata; order Testudines; family Chelidae; genus Mesoclemmys; species Mesoclemmys tuberculata. Next base: position 40,862,182 of record ML675624.1, read on the forward strand.
CTAGTTAACCAGTACTTCCAAATATATGAATCTGAGCTAGGTCATAGAAATATAGGGCTGGAAGGGACCTTAAGAGGTCATCTAGTCCAGACCCCTGTGCTTAGGCAGAACCAAGCAAAACTAAACCATGCCAGATAGGGGTTTGTCCAACCTGTTCTTAAAAACCTCAAATGATGAGGATTCCATAGCCTCCCTTGGAAATCTGTTCCAGGGATTAACTACCCTTATAGTAAGAAAGTTTTTCCTAATATCTAACCGAAGTCTCCCTTGCTTCAGATTAAGCCCATGACTTCTTGTCCCACCATAAGCAGACACAGAGAACAACTGTCCCCTGTCCTCTTTATAACAGCCCTTAACATATTTGAAGATTTTTATCAGGTCCTTCCCCACACTCAGTCTTTTTTCTCAAAACTAAACATGCCCAATTTTATTTTTAAGCTTTCCTCACACAACAAGCTTTCTAAACTCTTGATCATTTTTGTTGCTGTCCTTTGAACTCTCTCTAATTTGTTCACATCTTTCCTAAAGTGTGGCACTCAGTGAGTTGAGGCCTCACCAGTGCTATATAGCTATTACTGCAATGCTTTTAAAGTACTTAAGGGTAGGTCTACACTACTCTAGCTATACTGACATAGCTATAGCACTGCATCCCTGGGGTTGTAGTGTAGCTGTATCCTACATAGACAGAAGGGGGTTTTCAGTCAATGTAATTAGTCCACAGCACTAGCAGTCAAGCCAGCAAGGGCTTGTAATGATAATGTAATCAATAAAGCCATGGTCTGGATCTTTGGTGCATCCATGATGTTTCCTTTTTGTCTGGTAGGTGGGAAAAGATGTTTGTGATTACGAGTTGCTGCCTGAAGCATTATGTGAGTAGCAGAGGTCCACTGCTATTCTCTTTCCCTGTCCCAGACTGTTCAGTGGTGTGCTGCTGGGTTAACACATTACTTCCAACCCTGCATTAAATAATCAGTTTATCTGAAGTCTCAATGAGTTTGTCTAAGTCACTGCAGAACTTTTGATTCTCAGTGTCAGCATTTATTATGGAGCGAGTGTAAGTGCTGATGATACTAGCATACCACTTGTGTTTCAATGGCAACAGTAGAAACATCAGATGATCACCTATTCCCGTAGGTAGACTTTTGAGTTTGACAGCAGTGGAGTTGCTAATGGCAAAGACAACACTAGATTGTTGTGGTTCTGTGGACCGGCAGTCTCACCAGAAGAACATGTACCCTGCACTGATCTCTGAGAATTGCCCTTCACTGGAGAGTCTGGTTTCACTCAGTGGGGTCATGTTGACCTTATACCTGGCCAATACTATTGCAACAAGTGATGTGCCTCTTTCAGGTAGGCTGATGGTAGGATTGTCACACAGAACCCTAACATTCTACTAAGCTATTGTAATTGTAAGTTTGTTCGTTTTCTGATCACACAGGTGCATGACTTTCCAGGTGCAGTTGTCAGGTTCAATGGAAGCTGACAAATTTTAGGGGATGTTTTCTAGCTCCTTCCCTGTGTGGGGTGAGCAGTGTAATGCTGACTAGAGCTGCTTAGAGATCCAAGATGTTACAAAATAGTGCTTCTATTGCCAAGTGACAAGTGTCATGGGCTACCTTCATGCAGGTCTGTGACTACAATCACTGGCATCCCCATGACAGTTGCTTCACCACTCACTCTTCACTGGAAGACTCTCCTCCATCATCAGAGAACATAAGTTGTTTAGTGGTGATGGCTTGCGTTGTATCATTCATAGACGGTTGCCTATTCTACTGAACTCTAGGAGCATGGATTCGCAAAACGACTGGCAGGGATGAGGTGCAATCTACAGTTGTCAATACAGAATCATTCTGTGTGCCCTCAATAGTACTATGCCTGTATCTGCTTGTTACACCTCTAAAGTATAGAACACATCTGCCACAGAAATCGAAAGGGTCTTTGCTACTGGCTTGGTAGCTGGAGGCATAGATTAGTGAATGTCAAGGCGTGTTCCAGATGCTGGTAGGCCTGCTAATTGCACCTTTGGGGACCAATGCTATTCTGAGATCTCTTGCAGAATTAGCCTGATCACGCAAGGGCCCAGTTACCAGTTGCTACCACTCAGAGGTACTGAAAGGGTCTTGCCAGTGGAGAGGCTATGTGGCATCAGGGAGGACTTATGCATTCAACCTCCTTTTCACTTAAATGAGGTGAGCTGGCAGCCAGTGATGATAACAGTAGAATCACTCTATTGGTCACAGGCACTAGACGCTTCATGGAGGTCTGTGCCATGGCACTAGCCAACCTGCTGGCTTGACTATTAGTGCTAATGTAAGCAGTGAGTGGGTCACCCTTTGTGATACTGTGTATGAAATATGTGATAATGTGTGTGTGTACCCTGGGTACAGCACAATGATGTCACCAAGACTTGTATTTCTGGGTCATTCTTGTTGAACTAGCTATGGTAGTTGTTAAATATGAGATGGACTCACAAATTCTTGTATTCCATGTCACTGTAGGCATAACAACAACATAGATGAATCTACGTCTTGACATCCAGTATGATTTTAGAGACATGCTGGATCAATAGTGGAATGCCCAGGCAGATGAAATCCGGGGCTAGGCCAACTGTCATGACACCAAAGACTTCTATGCTGTTTTGAAAGATGTATATAGTCTTACACACACGTCCTTTATACATGTCTTTTACACTGTCTTCACTGACCTGGCTAAAGTTTTTGACACTGTCAGTAGACTTGGTCTTTGGTAACTATTATGTAAGTCTGATTGTCCAGAAAAATTCATCAACACGCTGAAGCTATTTCATGATGGAATGCTCAGATGAGTTTGTGTGCATGGTGTTCTGTGTGATGCATTTTCTGCCACTAATGGTATTAACCAGGACTGCATAATTGGTCCAATCCTGTTCAATCTCCTCTATGCAGTAATGCTCGATGATGCTACAAGAAACCTGAATGTCTATATTAGAATACATTTTCAATTGTCTGGAAAATTATTCAGTCTGAATAGGTTGCAATCTTCCATAAAGGTCTTTGTCAGTTGTGACTTTCTGCATGCCAATGCGTGTGCTCTAGTGACACATGCTCAAGGAGAGATACAATTGACTATGGACAGATTCACGGAGTCTGCAAAAAGGTATGGGCTGACAATTTGAAAACCACAGAAGTCGTATCAGCCTGCGCCAGAGAAACTCTATATGAAGCCATCAGCAAAACACAGCTGAATGCTGTTACACACTTCTGCTATCTTGGCAGCACATTGTCGAATGATGCTACTATAGACAAGGAGCTGACAAGTCACATCAACAAAGCCATTTCATCATTTGGCAGATTATCAGTCAGAGTCTGGTGCAACATGGAATCAAGTTTCAAATCAAACTAAGAGCCTATAAAATGATTCTGCTTTCCAATTTGTTGTATGGGTGTGAAACCTGGATCTGCCACAGGCATCAAATCAAACTTCTAGATAAGTTCCTTTTATGACATCTGAGTGTCATACTCCGCATCAAATGGCAGGATAAAATTACCAACAATGAGCCTTGGAACACCGCCATTCCACAGGGTTTGAAGCCATGCTCTTTGGATACAGTTACATTAAGCTGATCATGTGTTGAGGATGGATGACACCAGAATGCCAAAGCAGTTGTTTATGGCAAACTGAAAGTGGATAACTGCATATGAGGCAGCCAGAAGAAATGCTTCAAGGACACACTGAAGCATAAATTGAAGCAACACTGAGGATGACTGCTGGGAGTTGTCAGCAACAGACAGATCATATTGGCAAGCAGCAGTCAATGATGGGGTTACTCAGTTCAAGGTTAATCACTGTATGGATCTTTAGGCAGAGATCAAGATGTAAAAAGCAGTAGATTCAGGAGGCAAAAATTGTAATCCCTTCCTTGATATCAAGCTACACATGCAGTCAATGTGGAAAGGACTGCCACTCATGTATCAGCCTATTTAGCCACCATTGTACTCACAAGATATAATACCTGTCTGTGTCATCTTTGGTTATGAATGACAACAATTTAACTGTTAATCCAGCTCTCCAAGAGTTAGTAGCTAGGTCAATGGAAAAATTATTCTGTTAACTAGCTGTGCCTACAGGAAGGGCTGGGGGGAGAGCAGGTGTTAGGGAAATCTAAATAGGTTGCATGGGGTGCAAAATTTTCACAGCCCTGAGCCATTAGGTAGGTTGACCATCTTTTAAGTGTAGACCAGGTCTAAGATACCAAGCAATTAGTTACTAGAAGTGAAGTGATGGTTGTGGTGTTTGCCTACACAATTAGTTTCTTAGTAACATAGTAACTCATATACAGGTCCTGTGAATCAGAATTTATTTTAATTAGGTGCTTCTCTCACCTTGATTCAATACTTGATAATACCAAGAAAGAAAACACAGTAAACTAATGGATCACTACTTTGTGAACTTAATTCAACTTAACGAAAATGGACTCTGAAATAATTCATTCAGACCATGGTGCTGCCACCCATACTTATGTAGAGTAGTAGCTTTCTCTACAAATTGCCCCATTGCAACTATTCAACAAAATGATATTGTTGTGAGCAAAAGTATTAACAAGTACAGTCAATCTACAATACTTGAATAGCAGTGAAAAAACATTTACAATAGAGCATATACTATTTAATGTTAGCAGCATTTGTTTAATATCAGATGATTTCTGGTAGCTTAAAATGACTGAATGTAGAATTTATGTAGTATGCAGAGACACAACTTTTATATTTGGGTGCACAGCCTTATGATTTATTCTGTTTAATGAAGGAAACTAATAAAGTCATCATCATTTGAAATTTGACTTTGTTTATACTGCCTAGCTATCTAACTAAGTTTATATATAACCAATGTGGTAACTGAGCATTTGTGGTGAATGACATTGTAGAAACATCATTAGCCCATTTCCCCTTCAGGTATGCTGTTCATTGTGAGCCTAGGAATGACAGAGGTGGTGATCTGGCTGTGTAGTCTCATCTGAGCTTAAATATAGGATATCTTCATCTGAAGAGGAAAAAAAAAAGGTGGGCAATAGTTCTTGAGTTCCTAAGAATGTCCTACATGGTACTGAAGACACCCAGGACAGTCAATCATGATGTGGCTAGGATGACCAGATGTCCCAATATTATCATGACCATCCCAATATTAGGGCTAATACCTAATACCCTTTCCCTCATCCCAATTTTTCACACTTAGTATCTGGTCACCCTAGATGAAGCCAACAACTAGGATGACAATGGCTTTTGTAGATTAGTTTCCATGTCTGTGGCTCCCCCTCCACTATGGAAATCTTGAGGTCTGATTTAACACAAACTGGTTTTGTTCTAGATCTGATTTTTGTACAGGGATTAGAGAGAGGAAATGATGGTTAAACTCTTGCCCTGGTTAGATGATAGCGTAAGAACTTACCTTTACTTTTGTTGGGGCTGAGGATCTTTTTAATTAGATGTCTTAGAGACTGATGCAAATGATTATGTTTTAGACTGCTCTGCACAGAACTTTAAAATATGTAGGCTACGTCATTAAAATCCTCTTGAGCTGTTCAAAATATTTCAATGAAAAATTTCATCAAAGTATTAAATTTTGATTGAAACTTTTTCTTTTTTTTTTTTTTTAAGATAGTCCCCATTGTTGAAATGCCCATGAAACCTGAATTCAACCCCTTCCTGTGTAGGCATTATTATTAGTCTTTAATCATATGATCACATATCTTTTCCTACAGAGTCCCTGTCTCATTTAGGGCATAAGATGGATCATGCCCTAGGAATGAATCAGAATTGTATAGTGAACCAAATGGCCACTAAATGTCTGTTCCTTATTTTCTAGGTGCTTTAATTTGGGACACCCAAAGTCAGAGTTCCAGAAGTACTGAACATTCATAACTGCAAGCAAAGTTGATTTTAGCTTTGTTTTATAGATATAAACTGCTCTGAAAAATGCTAAATAATTTGGAAGATCATGTCCTAAGTATCTCATACTGGGCAATGAAAATTACCAAACACTTTTGACAATTTTGGCTTTAATCTTTTTGTGCCTCAGTTTCCCAACTATAAAAGAGCATCAGGCTTTTCCCCAAAAAACACATATTCCCATTTATATGGCAGAGTAATTAGTCACAGGTTAGAGGAAGATCTGTGGTCATCAGTCATGATCACAGACTTTTTTACGAATCATATGAAGCTATGGAACTATAGGCTAGCTCTAGGTGGTCTTCAAGGTTACATCTACAGTGTACAGGGAGTATACTCCTTTCAGCTTGAGCAGACAGGCATGCACTTGCTCCACTCAAGTTAGTGTGTTAAAAATAGCAATTTAGCTGGAGGTAGTAGTATGGGCAGGTGCTCGAGTTAGCCACTTGAGTACAAACCGACCCAAGCTCCCTAGGTACATACTTGGGTACCTATCCTGAGCTGCCGTTGCCCATGGTACCCTTGACTACACTGCTCTTTTTACTGCGCTAGTTGAAACAAAGCTAGCACTTGTCTTTCTGCTCAAGCTGGGAAGCACATTCCCAGTTACAGTGTACCATTCCTCAGTATTGTGTCCAACAAATTTAGACCAATCTTCACCTTATGCACATTCTTTGGTAGTTGGGGGGTGAGGGGGATGTTATCCATCCTGCATTGTAGAGCAACATGTATTACACGTTCAGAATTGAAAAGAGTAAGAGGCCAAGCTATGGATATAGAAAACTATTTTTTTGGTTTAAGGAGCTATTATGTTAGGGCAGAGGTTTCACTCCAAAAGTATTCAAGAACTTTAGGACTGAGTTACAGATGTATTCGTTTTCTCAGTTTTCAGTAGCATTTTAAGTTATTTGCACTGCTAAAACTAACTTTGTCAATGGGAGAATCCCAGCAGGATATCACTACATTTCAGAGTTGTCGACTGAGCAGACAACAATTTGTCATTCTTGTTTTCCCTGGGTAAATGGCAGATCTGTCCTGATCTCTCCCATTTCAAGTAGTAAGCAAATTAGTAGAGGTAAATGTGGAGATTTTAGTTGGCCATAGTGATTGTTAAGAAATGAACATTTGCTGGCAGTTACCAATGGCATCTGAAATTCTACAAATATGCCTGACCCAAAGCCCAATGTAATCAACTGAAAGACTGCCATTGACTTAAATGGACATTGGTTCAGGCCCTTATTTCCTTTCCTGGATATAAAGAAAAATGGTGACATTCACATATTACAAGTTTCAGGCAGCTCCACATGTGACTTTTCCACACATCTTGTAATTAAATTGTATATTTGTAAAAAGTTTGCATGTTACCCTGAACTTCAGCTTAATAAAACCTCTCTCTCATCCCCCCCACACCCAGCATGCCTCAATGCTGATCTGGGGATCCCCTTCTTCAGTTCTTTTTTTCTCAGATTCCACCCTGTTTCATCTCTTTCCTTCTCAGATGCTCCACTCCTCTTCAGCTCTCTCAACCCATCCCCTTTCTTAGATCTCTCATTCCACTCCCTGCCCAATTCCATGGCTTCAGTGTTGACAAGAGTTGAGAAAGCAGGCAACTGTACCAGAGCCCCAAGCTCTGAGTCTCCTAAAAATATCTTTAACTGGGGTGCAATGGGAAAGGGTGGGACCCAGTAAACATGATGTACTGCCATCCCAAATTTCTCTTGACAGACCTGCATGGTTTTCTCTTCCTTAGTAGTAACTGACCGCTCTGCACTACCACCTTCTCCTCTCAGGGATCCAAGCTGGACTGCTGTGAGATATAGGAGTACATAAGGAGTCAAGTGGAAGTGCCACGGCAGTCACTGGTGGCTAAAAGGAGCTATTATGACTTCTGTGCACAACTCAGGTAGATACATGAGGACCCAGTTGGAGACAGAATTGCCAAACGTGTGTGACGATTTACAGCCTTGTGGTAACTGCTGGCAAACACTGGATTTTTACATGACTGCTATAACTGATTATATATGCAGATGAATTCCTCTGCAGTGTTCATCCTCTGGCTCAGAATAAGAAGCATCTCAAGAATTCTTCTCCAGGAAGTCAAATAGAAGATGGAGCCTGAAAAGTGACCACATTGTGGCACCCCCTTGAGCACCCTCTCCAGCCACCATCACTTTGAGAAGCAGCTGGTCTCACAGGGCTCTACTCATTTGGACTTTGTTTGTGATGCTGTTGACTGAATTACAGGAGCCACACTCCAAACTAAAGGAGCACATAGATAGAAAGTAGCCCCGGGGATGGGGAGCAGTTTTAGGCTCTCTATGAGGAGGAATCTGATGGAATTACTTCCCTCAGAGCTTTGGCCAGGCTCTACTTTCCATCTGTCTTCCTGGAGAAGGATTCTTCTTCCTTGCAGCATCTCTGTCACGCGGGCTTCTGAGCTCCTCTTAACCACTCTACAAGCTTACTAGGTCTGTAGAAGTGGGGCTACCTGGGTCTAGTATTGCTTTTGAACCCCTTCAGGCCCAGTGTTGGATTTATATACCCCATCACAGGACTACTCCTGTGAATAAGATTTAATGGGGACAAGGCTTTATAGGATAAGACCAACTATTTTGGGTACAAAAAGTACACAAACATTTAAATCATTATACAGAATGTAGTAGATTTTCTAATAGTACAGGAAGAGTTTTACAATTCTGCTCAAATTTAAGCTCAACTCCCTGATAATTTTCCTGCAATCAGCAACTACTTCAACCATGTGAAAACTCTATATCTTATAAATACTGATGCTTAAAATTATAAAATGATAGCTACACAGCACAACAAATTAATATTAACCGAGGGAAAGAACAAATCAAAATTTTAAAGAAAACAGATTTTACACTGGCATGAATTTTGCGGCAAAAATTACTTTAAAATAAAAAATGAAAAGAAGGTTTTGGGGAGAGAATTGCTCCTTTTCAGTTTAATACATATCTTTCTTGCTACAAGCTGTCCTTTATAGTCCTTTCTCAGAATTGATTAGGTTGGCAAATCTGAAACTCGAACATACTGTGAGATTCTACCAGTTAGTGCCAGTGTAAATTTACAACATTCTTCCAGTGAATGACTGAGTACAACCCTCTCAATTGGCCTCCTTCCTGTTAGTTCAGATTAAGTGCTTCTCTACTAGGGATGTAAAACGGTAACCGTTTAAACAGTAATCAGCTGTTTAAATGTTTTAAACAGTTGATTACCATTTAAACCCGGGGGGGGGGAGTGAGAAAGAGTGGCAGCTGGTCTGGCTCCCTGCCAGTGCAAGCAGCTGGGCAGCTCTTGCTGGCGGAAAAGCACGGAGCCCAGTGCAGGGTGGGTGGGAGAAAGTGCAGAGCCCAACGTATGGGAGAGCCACAGCTGGGCTCAGCTCAGCTCCCTGAAAGTGACAGCTTCCCAGCTCTCATGGCGGAGGGGGGAGCCACAGCTAGGCAGCTCTCATTTGGCAGTGAGGAGCCAAGCCCAGCGCTTAACCTTTTCAATATTCGATTTCTACAACATGTAAACAGATTTTTATTTAAACTAATGTTTACATCCCTATTCTCTACACAGTGTGGAAATGCGGACTAGAGAGGTGGGAATTCTAATGCACGCCAGAGTGTTGCACCCTATGTAGCCTTTGTAGGCCCTGCTGGACAGCACTACATTAACAGGCCCTAGGAAACTTTTAATGCTTACCAGGAGGGTCTACTTTGGCCAGTTAGTGTGCAAAGAGGATGATTTAGAATTCACAACCCCTCCCTCTAGTTCACACTCCTGCACTGTGCAGAAAAGGCCTAAATGCTTCAGGCTGCTTGAATTAAGGAGTACACTATTTGGGGAAAGAAAAAGAAAACTAAGATGGCTGAACAAAAAATTAGAAAATATGATGCATATCACTGCAGCCAGGCTGTCTAGAGAAAGCCCCCTTGCGTCCTGTCAGGCCATGATTCACTTTGCTGTGTTGACCTTCATGGATCTGGTGATGTGGTGCCATTGCCCTTTAACTCTTGAGTCCCTACCCCTTCCAAAACACAAAGGAAAACAAGTTTAACAATGGGGGCATCTGTGGATTTGTTGGTGGAACCATGCTTGTCTCGCTGTGGCTAGTCCCTTTTTGTCAGTCTTCCTGGACCCATTCTTCCCATCCTTCAAATAGCTCAGCCAGGTAGCAAGCTGACCAAAGCTCTTGGGTGAATCAGGCTTCCCTTGTTAAAGAATTAGCAGAGTTCTGATTGTTCAGCCCTGAATTGTGCTAGGACTCCTCCCTTTAACGCCTCTCTCCATGCCTGACATTGGCTGCGGATGTAACAGAGCGAGGTCAATTGGGTCCAATAATTGTTCTCCTTTGGCTCTACACTGGCAGTGAGAGGGCTATGTGGCCTCATTAACCCCCTCATTGCCATCACAATCCTCTATAGAAATAAAAGGCCAAAAGACAAATGAACATACTAGATTTTGTTAAAAAGCTTACTATTTGAACTTTATATCCATATTTCCAGGATAGACCATCCCCTTCTCTCCCCCACACAGAACTTTACAACTCAGTTATTAAAAAGCTTGCTATGTATTTCCAGGAACAATTTCTTTCAAAGGATATTAAATCTAGTTAGCAAATAAGAAGAAATGTTTCTGACATAATATTGAAATAGAACGGGATACAACAACGAGACCCTTAAGAGGAAAATCTTATAATAAGGAAAAGCATACAGACACCATGTTTTAGGACGTGAGATTTGGGAATGCACACACTCCTATTCATGGAGTGTATTTCCTAATAGCAATTGCTAATTAATGATTTATGAAGGCAGCTCAGGTGTAATCACTTATTTAATTTCACTGGTTAACGCATTGGCAGATGCTTCCTAATGATTAGAATATAAGAGAGATGGCATTTTCTCAAACATGCTGCATCATTAAACATTGTTGACAATCTAACTACCAAATTTGTAATATGATGTTCTGTTTGTGGTGGCAAGAATAAATTTACTGTTCCATAAATGCTAATCTGTAAAATTTTATGATATAAAACATCTGCATATGGTTCCATCCATACCAACTATGTTCAGAAAGAATAAAATCTAGACCAGTGATAGCTTGTATGTGTGTGTTTGTAAAGCTTAGAAGGGCCAATTGCCTTAGAAGGGCCAATTGCACAAAGCAGAAAACAGTTATGAGCCAAATCAGCCAGGTTGAAGAATGTAATCAGAAAAGTGGGAATGACAATTAGGAGTTGTATAAGTATGCTTTACTACATGTCTAAAAAGCCACAGTCCCACAACCAAGGAAGATGGCCATATTAATTAAAAAGTCATAAATTATCAATAATGCAGAAAAGGCAGAAGTGTTCAATAAATACTTCTGCTCTATATTTTGCGGGAAAAACAGATGTAGTTCTATCATATGATGATAATATTCCTTCCATTCCACTAGTACCTCAGGAGGACCTTAAACAGCAGCTAATATAGTTAGAAATTTTTATAGCCAGCAGGTCCAGGCCTGCATCAGGGAGTTTTTAAAGAGCTGGTTGAGGAATTTGCTGCATTGTTAATGCTGATTTTCAATATGTCTTGGAACACTGGGGAAGTTCCAGAATACAAACAAACAAAGCTAGTGTTGTTCAAATATTTAAAAATGGTAAACAGGATGACACGGGTGATTATGGGTCTATTACTCTGACATGGATCACGGGCAAGATCATGGCATGGCTGATACAAGACTTGACTAATAAAGAATTAAATGAGGGTAATATAATTAATGCCAATCAACATGATTTTATGGAAAATAGATCCTGTCAAACTAACCTGAATTTTTTTTGATGAGATTAAAACATTGGTTGATAAAGCTAACAGTGTTGAGGTAATATATTTAGGCTTCTGTAAAGCATTTGACTTGGTACCACATGATATTCTGATTAAAAAAATCTAGAAAGATATAAAATGAACATGACACACATTAGATGAACTAAAAGCTGGCTAACTGGTCTCATAATATAACTGTAACTGGGGAATCATCACTGAATAGGTGTGTTTCTAGTGGGGTCCCACAGGGATTGATCTTGGCCCTGAGCTATGCAACATTTTATCAATGATCTGGAAGAAAACAAAATCATCACTGACAAAGTGTGCAGGTGAATTTGGGGAGTGATAAATAAGGAAGAGGTTATGTCACTGATACAGAGTAATCTGGACTGCTTGGGAAGCTAGGCTCAAGCAAACTATATGCCATTTTAATATGGCTAAAAGTAAATGTACACATCTAAGAAGAAAGAATGGAGGCCATACTTACAGAATGGTGGCCTCTACCCTGGGAAACAGTAACTATAAGATATTAGGAGGGAGTGTGGATAATTAGGTGAACATGAGCTCCCAGTGCAACAGTGTGGCCAAAGGGGCTAATGTAATCCTTGGATGCATAAACAAGGGAATCTAGAGTAAAAGCGGAAAGATTACTTTACCTCTCTATTTGACACTGGTGTTCCTGATACTGGAATACGGTGTCCAGTTCTGGAATCCACAATTCAAAAAGGATGCTGATAAATTAAAGCGGGTTCAGAGAAGAACCATGAGAGGGTTTAGAAAAATTAGAAAGTTTGTTATAGTGATTGAACTCTGTGAGTTTATCTATTTATTTTAACAAAGAAAAGGCTATTGTAGGAGAATAAAGAGTTAAAAGGTAGACAAATGGTCAGGCCTAAATTACAGGGAACAGGGGTCATGGCATGGGCAAACCTTCTTTCTGTTAATTGGTATGAATTTTAGTTAGAGTCGTGTTATCTCTCTTCTTTTCTTCCCTTCCTGGACATCTGCGCAGGGAATGAGGCTAACAAAATAACTATCTCCCCTCCCCCCCGCACAAGGCCTTTGGTGGGAAGTAAGCATTTTCTTCTTTCCCTCCCTTGCATACTATTTCAAGGTACTGTGCCTGCGCTATGTAAGGTAACTCTGTAAACAATAAACTGGGGCGGGTATAATTGTATTCATTATATAGTTAATATTCATTTTATAGTTGTTAATGTAACCAAATAAGGGTCTATGGAGAGTTGCTGGAAATATACACATTTACATACTGTTATGGATAAAGGAATTGTAGAATAACGCCCCTGTCACTCACTCGCGGAGTTGACGTGGAACGAGCAGGCAATAAAGTGCAGCTGTCACCCCAATCCGCCCTAGGGACAAGCTGTTTGTTATTTCTAACAGTTATGTGGTGACCTGAGTAGTCTACAAGTACCTACATGGGTACATTTAATAATGGGCTCTCCAGTCTAGCAGAGAAAGATATAATGTGATCCAAAGGCTGGAAGTTGAAGCTAGATAAATTCAGATGGGAAATAAAGCATACATTTTTAACAGGGAGAGAAATTATCCATTGGAACAATTTACCAAGAGCTATGGTAGCTTCTCTGTTGCTGAGAGCTTTTAAATCAAGTTTGGATGCTTTTCTGAAAGGCTATGCTCTAGAAATTATTTTGAGGAAGTTCTATGGCCTGTATTACACAGTAGGTCAGACTAGTAGATGATCCTGATGGTCCTTTCTGGCCTTGGAATCTATTAATCTATTCCAAAACACTCTACACACAACCCAGACATAATATTGCTATCAGCAAGACCATTTCCAGCCAGATTTTAATTTACCAGAAAAAAAATACTAAGGAAATCAGTGAAACCAGGAAAAAATATCTCAGAAAAATTCTATCCCTATTCAGCACTATCACCTATTTACTCACATTCGGCCACTAGTTCAAGATTGTCTAGAAATAGAGTGATAGCTCAACCAGATCAGGATGACCATAAAAATTACTGCCTACAAGGGGATAATCCATAGAATACAGAAACATTTTGTACATTTTGGAATAAAAATGGAATTTATTTAAAGCCAAATTAATTTGTTTTTAAGTTCTGTAGACATGTAAATTGTTCTCAATTGTTCGTTCATGTGAGAAACTTGTACATAATGTAGTAAAAACTGTCAAATTAAAATCTATGGTTAACAGAATCTGAGAATTTATTCATCTACACATTATGGAACTGTAAAACAATGATAAGAAGGACATGGACTAACATTTTTAGCCTAAACATTAGAAAGGTGGGGAAGGGATCAGTTTAGATATTCCACAGATACCAAAAGTCAAATATAGTCACTGTTTATAATGCTCAAAATGCATAAAACAAGCACTTTCCTAACTTCTAAACTGGATTTCCATGAGGAAGTCAGAGTTTAGAAACAGCTAAGAATGAAGAGTCCACTCAGCAAATAAGCCTTTGGTTCAAAGGCCAAAGTGAACATTAACACAGTAGTGCTGAAAAAGGATTTCTCCCATCCGCAAAATGGATTTCTTAGAGAAGAGCTCCATATACCCATACTAATGGGTTCTCCATTTCTCCACAAGTGACAAGTAGATTAATCAAAATGTACAATTTTCATTTAGTAGAGGCTGCTGTTTTAGCACAGCAATAGCACCACAAAAGTAACAAGACTATCATTAAGATACTTAACCCAGCTAATAAAAACAAACAAAAAAACAACAAATCCCCACTGGGAAGGCGTACGGATTACTGTAAGGTACCTTCACTTTACAGATAGATATTGCTTGGAGTTGTTCCATTAGTTGATACTAACAGGCTCTAAACAGCATTACCAAATAGTGGAATTACAGAACTGAAAAAAAAAACCAAAAAACCCACGCTTTGTTTCTTCAACAGGACTATTTTAAAATAATAGCCCATAGCATGTGTGTGACAGGACACTCAACTCTAGCAAGTGCCTCTTGTCAGCTGGGTGTGATGCTGCAGTCTCTTCCTCTCCCCCTTCTTCAGTCCCCCCTCCCACTACTCCTGACACCCCCTGCAGCTTGTTGGCCTCACTTGATGGGTCTTCAGTGGCTCAGCCCTTCAGCCAAACCACACTGTTGTAAAATGAATGAAACGCTACTCAGGTATTCAAGTTCAAACAAACACAAACAAAAGCCTTACAATTCCCTGTCTAAAGCTGGATTCAGCCCATCCCTCATGAGGATGCCTTCTTTTTTCAGCCCTCTTGGGCTCCTTTAAGTCCAAACCTCTGCTAGAGATTCTAAAGAGAACTTACCTCCTTCTTGAGGCTTAGCAAACAGTCCTGCAGAACTGTCTGTCTACCCTCACCAGGGCCCTCATACCTGTCTCTGCACCCTTTTAAATCTAGCCCCTTTTCTTGGGCTTTTAAACTAGCTGTGTCTTTTATTGTCTGTATCCTGTGTCTTCTCTTGTCTGTACCCTGTACTTTTCTCTAAGTAAACTCCTATGCAACTAGTTTCATCCAATGTTTCCAGGCTGTCTGGGAGGAGTTTCCTTCCTAAAGCCCACTGCCCTCCATTAGTTACAAAATATAATTTATGAATTAGAGACAAAGGTTCATAACTCGGACATACATACAAAACAATTACACAAATAAATATCATATTCTTCAGAAACCTAAATATCTTTTCGTTGTAATTTAATGACAACTTTTTATTCTGGCTTTTACCTGACCTACTTGCATGCATACTTCCAGAAATAATCAACATTATGTGCCCTTTAGATACTTTAACATTTACCATGTGCAAATATTAAGAATTTCTGAAGTGAATATGTAAGAGTTTGCATATAGTATAAATGAAATTTCATATGCACAACAGGAGGGCCAGGATTGAAAATGCATCCCTTGATATTTTCTGTCTGTATGCTACATAAATTACATTATGATGATTGTACATTTAATATTAATGCTTAATAAACAAATACTACTTTTTACATAAGTAACAAAATTTTTAAAAAGTAACAATGTCATGCAGCAGCATGCCAGAGCTGCTAAATTTTAAACGAAAGTATCTAGGATCAGAAGAAGCAGATAGATATTATTCCAAAAATGAATGCTGTACATATTTTATTTTGGAATTGGTGTCTTCCCTAAAATACTTTCTAGTGCCATAGATCAATATATTGACATCGAATTCCACATTCTATGTTCATCAGGCAATGTAGATTAGAATCACTGAAGAATAATGATGTTGTGCTGCTGGAGAGAATTCATTCCAAATATTTCAGTATGTCTCAGTCTTATCCTTATACTAATTCAACATTCGTGACACTGGTTCCTTGATCACAATCTCTAAAATGTCCTTCAAATCAGGTAAATTATGTTTGATTTTGGCTTTTTTTGTTAGCAACAATTTAAAATTTGCAATTGCAATTGCTCATGTAACTAATTTAAAAATTTCACAATTTTATTTTAAGAAGCTGGTTTTTAATTGTATAAGTTAAAATATTACTACTGAAACTATTTAGCCTTTTTGTTGCAACATTTTGGATAAAGTTGTTTCTCCCTTATGTGCTTCGGACTTTAATGAAAGTCTTTACTATATGACTTGCAAAAGATTTTTGTCTTCTATAATGGAAAAGCTTAATTGAACCACTGTGGTCTGAATTATTTTCTGATGCATGTTTGTCTGGCTTTGGAGCGTGTTTCAAGAAAGATTTTAAATCATGCTTAATTAAGCAGAAGAACAGAAAGAGAAGCTGTATAACAGGTGAAATACTCATTTTTCAATCTGACTCTGCATTTCTGCAGTTTCCATTGTGTTTAATTATTTTGATTGAATAATTGCAATTTTGACTTTTAAATTTCCTAACTTCCCTAAAATTACAAAAATGTGTTCAGGTTCTTTCCCCTTAGTTATTCACATAAATTTACTAACGTAAATTGAAGAATAATGCAGTTTTCTTATCTAGAATTTTCTTTGTTTATGTTATTTTTTGTAATAAATCACTTGGCTTCCATATGTACATTGGCTTAAAAATCTATGCTAGTTTGTCCTAGGTTTGCCACCTTTCAGCCAATGGGAGAAAAATGTAAATCTTGCAGCTATTCCTTCTCTGCTTACTCTGTGACTCATGATCCCCTCCCTCAACATTTCTGGTTTCATCATATGATGGGATGCCAATGAGGGACAGGGCAAGAAGGCAGCAGGGAACTTGGAGGAAATCCTGGGGGACCCAGAAGAAGAATGGCATGTGATTCTGCACCTCTACTTGGCAGACCCAGTTGAGGAAGCCTCCCATGAGGATCTTGAAGAGGACCCCAAGCCACTGCAAGAACCAGAACCCAAGGCTGTTAAGTTACAATACACCTCCATGCTCCCTGGATATATCCTCTCTTGCTCCAGTAATACATGCCTGAAGCCACCCTGCTGCACCCTGGCATGGGCTCAAGAATGACATGGCTGTAAATCAATGATTTTATAGAAATCCCATGAACATTTAGTGGAAGCTATAACAGATTACTAATGAGTAGTCACTGTGCCCCTATGTCTGTGCAATTCTCGACCAGCACTATGGCAGCAATAGTCCCTGGGCAACATGGACAGAGGGGAAAAAAAGAAGAGAGCAAGCGGTTTCTGAAAGGGTAGAAAAACAATTTTATGATACTTGTACAAAGAACCAACACTACTTCTCCCCCTCCCCCCATATTTTCTTCCCCTTACAAATGGTAAGATGAAGGTGGGGAGGGGGAGAGCAGGGTGCTTGTTTGCTTGTGTTCAGGTGCCCCTGCATCTGGGAAGGGAAAAGGAATCATTGGGATGTCTGAGGAATATCATAGTTGTCCTACCTCCCTGTGACTGTTTCAAATTCAGGGAGGAAAATACACTTACAGTATGACTCTCTGTCCCTTTTCAATGCTATTTTCTGGACACAGAAGACAGACTTCCTGGTGAGACAGGGTAGTTAGGGGGTGGGTGGATGTTATCAGTGGTTTTCTATTCCTTTTCCATGAAAACGCTGTCTGCTAGCTTAGAATACAATCAATTTCCTCTCAAATTGCCTCCCAGTCCTATAAACATAATTCAGCAAATTTTTAGTGCAGCAGAAATTTAAGCTGGTTCTTCAGATTTGTTGCTTCATAACCTGAAGCAAAGTGAGGCAAAACCCTCCAAGAACAGAGAGGCAGTTCATGCCTCAATAAGGCATACATAAAACAAACAAGCTCCTCCACGAACAATGGCTAGCCTAAGCATTGATAAGGGGATACTCACTGACTCTGTATGGAGGAAGCCATACCTGACCCCGAAAGGGGGGAGGGGAGGGAGTACTGAAGCCCCAGAAGGGGGCAAAGGAACATGTTAAAACGGAGAGACATTTTGCAATCTCTCCCTCTCTTCCACCTCCATCTACAAACACCATGAAGCAACTGAAGTGCTGATCACAAGAGGAGGGCCTGTCTGAAGGAATCCAGCCAGCTTGTAGGTGAGCACTGAACATTGTAAGACAGCAGTTCCTGTAGGGTTGCATCTGGAACTGTGGGTTTTGGCTGGGGTCATACTATTGCATAATCCCATGAATGGCTGGCTAGAGGCACTCACTCATTGCTTTCTGTAGGCTGTGCATGGGCTCACCCAGGAGTGGGGCTTCACACAACAAAGCAAGAGTAATACGGACTCCATGAGTGAGGGATTGAGGTGACACAGCAATACATCAGTCCAGATTGCAGAGAAGAACGTGACACCTGTACAACCACCACTCGACAGTTGACTACCCAAACCAGAAACAACCAGTAGCTATCAGGAATCGCCAGCATCTAAAGGGCAGTACCCACCCACTACTGGTATGGATTTCCATAAACAAGTGGACTTGTGCTGGAGGAGTGGTGCAAACTGCTCTCACAATTCCATGAAGGCCCAAATTCAGAAGTTGTGCAGTCACTGATTGTCATTCCATGTTTCCAAGACTATGTCCCACTACACAGGCTGGTTTTCTGAGGCCAGAAGCAGCAGTCCACCCATGGGCGTACTGTTGCAATTCTGGAATTCAACACATCTCTTTCATGGGACACCAGTATCTAGTACTGGACTGCATGAACATTTGTCCCATGAGCAGTAGCTGGAGCAGAAACACATCATCATGGACTTGGTCCATGTTTTCAGTGCAGTTTGGCAGAAGGAAGAGATGACTGGGAGCTGTTGTCACCAAGTGTGTGAAGCAACATGCATCAAGGCAGTTCCCAGAGTGTCTCCTGTAACATAAAGGACTCTGCGATACCATTGGTAAAATAGTAGCACTACCAGTGCATGCCAAAAGGGGACAGTGAGGACATGGACATATGCCTGTACACAAAGTATACCTGCGTCCAGCACAGCATATGTGGACATTAAGCGTGGGTACAGGGCACATGTGCTAGCAGTACACAGACAAGTAGCTGGAAAGCACATATATATAAATGTACCCTTAAAGAAAATATCAAGTCTTGCCTGTTTGACACCTGTATAAGACTACCTTAAATGTGAGCCTATATAATTACAGATTAATTTACTCTAACTTCATTGAATTTAATCAAAAGCCACAATAAAAACCATATAACAGAACTATGACTCCAATCCAAAAAATCATTTAAGTATCTTTCCTGAATGGGAATGATTTCTTGAATCAAGGAGAATAATTCATTTTTTCAGAATGAAAACATCAGCAGATTAATCAAATACTCTACTGGTCTTTTAAGGGTAAACACTGTCCACTCCCAGGGGCATGGAGACCCGAAGGCAGCAAAACTGGTCTGATTTGGCCTGAACAGCTTACATGCTACAGAGCAGTGCTCCAGGAGGATTCCATTCAAAACTGCTTTGGGAGCATAAAAGATGGATCCACAGTTCTGAAGAATGGCCATGAGGGCTTTTGAAATCCCAAGGACACAGTAGTGGCCACAGAACAGTTTTTCTTGTGCTAATCCCGTATATTCATGCTGTGCATAGTGAATAGAATTGGCTCTTTAACAGTCATGATAAATATGTTCATGGCTCAAACACTTAACTAATTTAAAATTAATCATGGCTTATCTATTTTCATTTAGTATTCAACAGCATTTTAAAGGCACTCTAAAATATGTTGTGCATTAGATGAACCAAACCAAGAAATTAAAAAGTACACTTTAGGAAGAAAAAAACCCCAAATCCCTAGTCTGGTTTAAATGCACTCTGTGCACATATAGTCAGCAGTTAAATTATGGAGTTTGAATAGCTTACCCACAAATGCTTAAAACTCGTAGTACAAAAATCATAAATTGCAGTCTTCTTATTATTGTATTTTTATGTTATACAGGAGGACAACATTGGCTCCATAAGCAAGTCTGTATCCGAGCACTAAAATTTACAGAACAATCTGGTAAAAGAAAGCTGGCAGTTTAATATATGCGTCACCAAAACAAATACACATTTAATGTTGGTTTCTTTAAAAGAGTTAGAAATCTGTTTGAACAATGAAAGATTGTTCATAAAAATATTTGTATATGATCAAAGTTGAAGTTCACACTTCACCTGGACTGACAGCAACATTTGGGATTTATTTTGGACATATGAAATATTTATCATTATACTAATATCTGAACTGTATTAAAAACTACATTTCAGTATATGCAATGGGAAATTGGTTACACTATAAAAACACTGATAATAGTGTTATCTTTTCGGTTCCAGCAAATATAACCTCAAAGAGGAAGCTTCTTCTATTGACAATTCAAAGCCTTCTTGCCTATTCACATTATGACTCTGACATTTGCATGACTGATAAGAGACAAAGTCACAGCACAAGTTTGAAGGTTACTCTTTTAATTGTCTCACTTGAAACTAGTATTTTTAATACAGTGCTAGACACCATTGTCTGATTTCAATGCTTTGGGAGAGCAACTCACTATTTTTGGGTAGAAATTAAAATGCATATGCATGCAACCTCTGTTCATCTGAAAATGTTCTTTTCCTTTCTATAGCAGACCGCCTGATAATAAAGTGATCAAGAATAATCAGGCTGACCTTTAAAATGAAAAGGAAGCATTCTAATTAGAATATATGTATACATTATAATATTTGTGAAAGTTCTTTTAAAATATTAAACCTTGCATAAGCTTATATATCTGGCATCATAAAAATGTAAAACTTGATTTGATTTTGTATTTTTACTAAACTTCACAAAGACTTGTACAAGACTGAAAAATGGTAAGAGTGAATGTGGAAAGCTCAAGGACATCATAATTAAATGATAGGAGGTTATTTTAAAATTAAAGAAAAAATCATAGAAATGTAGGGCTCAAACCTTAAAATCTCTGGAGGTCATCTAGTCCACTCCCATCATCCCCAGACACAGAGGATGTATACCTATATCATCCATGACAGGGATTTGTCTAACCTGTTCTTAAACCTCCAGTGACAGGGATTTCAAAACTTCCCCTGGTAAGTTATTTCGGCACTTAACTATATCCTTATAGTTTAAAAGGCTTTTGTAATACTACATCTCCCTTGCCATTGATCAACCCGATTACTTTGTGCTTTACCTTAAATAGTCAAGGAGAACAATTGATTGTTATTCTATTATAACAGCCTTTAGCATATTTGAAGACTAGTCTCAGGTCCCCACTCCTGTGGGGCTAGGCTTTTACCGTTTGTTAAATTTAACCATACCATGAGGGGGTATTTAAAAGTTCTGTTTATGAGGGGAAAATGGGAACAGAAAATAAACATTGTTTAAGCCATTTGAAAACACTTTCTATTTTTCCCTTTCAAGAGGGAAACATCTGGGTCGAGGAAGGCAAGTCAGCAGGGTGGGCCCTCCTCATGTAGCCCATTATATGCTGTCTGATTTCTCTACACAAGGGATTTTCTCTCTTATCTGTCTTCTGTAACCTTTCTCTCTCTTTTTCCACACCTCCTCTTCCTGTTGCTCCTATTCCTGTGTGTTCCTTTATTTAAACACCTCCTGGTCACCTGGTCTCTTTTGTTCTACTCCTGGCAAGTTTCCATTGCTCCTCTCTTCAGAGGAATCAATTAAACTGGTTTTCTAAGACCATAACTCACCCATTATAGCAAATGTTTGCAGGTACATAGGATTATTAAATCCTAAGCACCTGCTATTGTATCTCTCTGTTGCATACCTTCTACAAGGTTTGCCAGCAATGGTTGATCCACATACATATAGGCACTCATAATACAGTAGTTTTTCAAAATACAACTTTACAATACCAATCAGAATTCATGAGTTCTACAGACATAGGCCCAATTCATTACATATGGTGATATGGAAGTCACCCAAAGCACCACCAAGGGATTAGATTTGAAAACACTTGTAATGATTTTACCAAAATGCTATTGTAATTTAAGATATCAGTTTCTCCCGTTAATCATGAAATAGTTAGACTATGTATTCCTGAAGAGGAGGCAGGAGATAAACACTGATAAACAGACAAATAGAAGGATTTAATTAGGTTTAAAATTCTTAATGTTCATTAATAGTAAGTGATTTAAATACTTACTTCAATTCCACAGGATTTAGGTAAGACTGTTTACTTTGCCCAGTTATAAATTGCTTGTTGTTCCTAATAACCTACATGACTCACCTGCCCCAAAGCAAAATTATTTCATGCATTTATAAACTATCTGAGTTTTCTAATAGACACTAAGACTGGACTCACATTAATTTTGGGAAATAACACCTTGTTCTTAACTTCTCAGAGAAAAGTACTCCAGAGACAGTTCAGTCTCAGCGATGTAATCTCTGTTATAACCTCTTCACAGAGAGACACGCAGAAGAAATTGTAACAGAAGTAATTATTGGTTGTCATTAGTATTCTGTCATTTGTGTTTTTATTTTCACCCCTTACTTTAATAATAAAATAACAAAGGTTAATATCTGTGATTATTTTGCGTAGTTTTAATCGTGATCTGTAGATATGTAAAAGGTATGTTAAAAAAAAACTGTGATTAAAATAGTTGTAGTTAGATCTTTGAGTTGACAGCTAGAGAAACATCTACTAAACTGGCCTACCATTTCTTGTTTCTCTAGACCAATTAACTACAATAATTTTGAGGATAAAATGACTTGGCACTCAACAACAATTAGAATTATTCTTTTCCACATTGCAAGTGTTTTGCTGGATCAGAGCCATACTAAGCAGTGCTGATGCTTAAGTGCAAGGGGAAAAATCAGCCTAATATAATTAATTTTGTATCAGAAGGATAATGGCTTGGTGCAGGGGCTAAAGAGCACCATTTACATTGCATGGGTGCAGGGGAATAGATTTGCTCCATACACTGCACGGCACCTCCACATCAGACTAACCTGTCTTTTCCTCTCAGGAACCTCTCCTCCCCTACCAGTCTGAATCTTCCCTTCCCCTTTGAGGTTCCTTTAATGCTTCCCAGGAGTGCACAGGGTTATGAGGCATGGTGCTTCCATTTGCCCTTAGAATGAGGAATCCTCGTCTGTGCCTGCCATGGGGCAGTTGCCCAACTCCTCTGGCCACATGCAACACAAGCACTCCCCTCTAGGCCTATGCAGGCTCTATTCTCTCTCTACTGTTTAGTGATAGAAACACTCTGAGCCCTCTAAGTGTGTCCATGGAGTTCCAGCTCCTGTCCCGCTGAACACTCACAGTATTCACAGATTCCCTCCTCCCAATAGAGCAATCCACCCCAGCTTAGCAGCTACAGCTTCGTTTAACACAGAACACATCTAAAATTAAAACAAGTGTAAGTTTATTTAACAAAGAATAGCTTCTAGTAACAGGAAGTAGTAGTATAAGATGGTTACATATAAAATAAAATCATAACATGCATTCTAGAGCCTAGACATAATTAACTTTCATGTCTTATAGATCAATGTTGCCTCAAAGTCCTTCCAGCATTTTACAGCTAGGCTTGTCTGCAATCTTCTGTTCATGAGCCAGGTCACACTGTTGACTAGCCTCTTATGTGAAAGATATTGCATAGTTCCTTTTATTACCTAATGTACCAGACTAATCCTTTGATCTTAATCCAACAGGACACTCCACTGCTGATTGATTTTTTTCTGTATGTTTTCTCTCTTGTATATTTTGCAGTGTCATATCTGGTATCTGGCTTGGCATGCAAATAAGCATCCACTGTAAGGCATACAATATACACATGACCAGACAGAGATAAGCATCTGCTATCTTCTGTTTGAAAAGAATGTGTCAGAGGTATGTCACTTCCTGGTGACTTGCCTTAATTCCCATACATTAAGAACATAATTTTCAAAATAGATACATAACTAGGCGGGGAGAGAGGGGCTCTTCAATGCCTCTTTGCCTTTTACCTTCCCATAAGCCCCTACACCCACCCTCTCCTAGAAGTCTCCCTCATTTCTCAAAGTATGGAGGATCCCTCCTGAAGTCACCTAGACAGAGAAGCTCAACCTTTCCTCACATGAACATCTACACTTGACCCAACTCCCTTAGGGCCCTCCAGGGAACCCCAGCAACAAAGGGGTGAGGGACTCTGTGAGGGGTTCATGGTGAGGCACAGGGGAATGGAACAACTCAGTAAGGGAGAGGGGATTTGGTGCAGCCAGGAGCTGGGCGTCTTTGGATTGATCTGTAGTGTAGATAGACTTGGCATTGATGGCAGCAGAAGGGCCCCAGGAGGAGTGAAAGGTCATGGAGTAGCAGGGGGTAGGGGTGAAGTGGGAGCTTGGGGAAGGTGAATTGGTTTGGGGATGGAGTGGTTTCAGTAGCTTGGTTTATTTGGGAATGGGTTTGGGGGGTGGCGAGAGATGACAGGGAGGGTTCTGGCATAATGATGTTTTATAGGACATTTATTAGGGAGCTTGTGTGAAGGGGTATGTTTATTTGAGGTGATGGAAGTTGGTGTAGTGGGGAGATGGGATGGGAGGTTTTGTGGGGGGTTGGGGACTGCGGGTTTATTTGGAGGACAGGAGAGGGTGGGGTATTTATTTGGGAATGAGGCAGCAACCAGTTGGATGGCTTTAAGTGGGGGCTTAGTGGCATTTGGGATTATTTGGGGGTTGGGTTGGAGCTGGATTTAGGAGAGGTGAGTGGGAGGGATGGGTAGGGTGGCTATGGTATGGGATTGGGTGAGGGCTTTGAGAGACGGGGGTTACCTGAGGGTCTGGGAGGGGGGGTTGGATGAGGACTTGGGGGGTGTAGCGTGGGAGCTCAAGAAGGTAGGTGGCAGAGAGAGTGCTCATACCTGGCTGCATCTGTGTCTAGTTCCTTCCTCCACAGCACCTTCCAGTCTCCTCTCCTCTCTCTGAATTGCTCCCTCCCTCACTGGCACCTGCCCCAGCTCTGACCTGATGCATCACCACTGCCACACTAGGAATGGGTCTAGCTTGTTGGTCACTGGCCACCCTCAAGACAAAATCTGATCACAGAATCATGCCGGGCCCTGCAAACTCACCTTGCCACTATCACCTAGCTCTGGGGACCCTCCCTGATCATCCTGCTTCTAGCCCTAGCTACTTGCCCACCTATGCCTCTTGGACTCTTCCCGCCCATAGTGTCTGCCAAGGCAACCGAACACCTAATGTTTCAGGGAGTAGCATGAGCCTTAGAGAGAAATTCTGGCATGCCAGAGCATTGTTATATCCTGGATTTCAAGTGCAGTATTCCACTTACCTCACCCCAGCTATGTATCTTATGGGTTGGTGGCAGGCCCACATCATGTGAAGACGGAAATCTACTAATCTTACTCTATTATAGTGGACAGGGTGGATAAAAATCAGTTGTTTTTATTTAAATAAGATTTTTTTTCAATTAAACACACTTTAAAACAAAACTATTTAAAATTAAATTTGAAATTGATATCCGATGTTAAGGCCTAAACTTATTATAATTTATTAAAATAATTTTAATTAAATACAAAACATAGTATTAAGCTATATATTGTGGCTGCTGAAGTTTTAAAGTAAGCCAAATCCCTGACTAAGCACCTAGGATCAGAATTAGAAAAATCTAAGCCAGTTTATGACAGAAGTAATTTTTTTCTGCAGGTACAGAGAATATATTATTCATTTCAGTTTATTCAACTAGTTCTGCTCAGTGACCAGTTCATTCAAAGTTAAGAAACTTTAGGAGCTGGAAAAACAGAAAAGCTTGTTTTCCTCTTAAAATCTGTGAATAAAAACTAGGTGCAAGGAAAAAAATCTGCTACTTCTAAAATCTTGAAGGCCCTGTTGCCCAGTAACAATCAGCTCAATTTGTTAACTACAAATGAATCTTTATTTAATAAATCAGTTATATTTAATTGCAAAACATGTTTTGATAAACTTTTTCATGTATTCAGCATATTTCAGACAGTTTTATGTAATAAAAATAGATGCTGTTTTATGCATTTTGATTGAATTTGAATTTCCAGCCAAACAGAACTTGACAAAAATTACTTAAAAATTAATCATTTAGTTAATAAGAAATGCATCTTTCACTATTTTTTAACACAAAAAAGGTAAAATTTAAGAATCTGAATAAATGAAAGTTAAGTTATATAATTCCTTAAATAAATGTGTATAGATATCATATAGTGTATCTTCCTGATTAGCAAAAAGAAGCCTCAAATATAGTCTCCAGGCTATGTATAGTTTCAAATTAACATTGTAATGGTTACTAACCAATGAGAATGAACTTTTTTTTTAGGAAAATAACTAAAAAGTAAAAATGCAAAACAAGATTAAAACCCATAATTTAAATAAACGTTTCCTGGTTTCTGATTTAAAGCATGATTAAAATTAAAATTTAAACTGATCCACCCCGACAGTGAATAATTTACATTGAAAAGAGGAA
Organism: Mesoclemmys tuberculata; assembly: GCA_007922155.1. Taxonomy (NCBI): domain Eukaryota; kingdom Metazoa; phylum Chordata; order Testudines; family Chelidae; genus Mesoclemmys; species Mesoclemmys tuberculata. The sequence goes on from ML675624.1 coordinate 40,888,704, forward strand.
AGTTTGCAAGGGGTTAATTATACTAACTGCAAAGGATATCACTAGGGAGTATTTTGGAAAAACTTACTGCAGTATTCCAGTTATCTTTGGCATATTCACATTACTACTGCACAACTTTATTCTGAAAGACAGTTCACCTATCTCTGCCTATTTTTGGGGTTCACTTCTACTTTTTTATATCTGCTAAACTTTCATTATCTAGTCTTCAACCTAGGCAGGAATTAATCCTCTGAGGCAGAAATGGGTTTGGGATGCTGTCTGTGTAAGGTATTTGGCTGGCTGGTTTTTCCTTAGGTTTAAAAAGGTTATATTTGTTTTCTACTAAACGAAGCGTAGATGCGTTTCAATAAGGAACATATAGGATTAAATAAAATAAACAGGACAAATACTAGGGTAAGATCTTGTATGTTCATGTTTCTACTCCTTTTCATAATCAAAACTTTCAAAATACTGATTTATTACTTTCTATATAGATTCTCAGAAAAATGCAAGAGAATTCAGCTATTGAGATATTAAAATGTGTTGCACAGCTTGAATTTAATTAAATATTTCCTTGAAAATCTATGCTCAAACTGTTGCAGTTAATAATGGCAATTGCTGCATGATTTTCATTTAACATAGCAGTATTCTAAAATTAGATAAGTGTCCACTCACGAGTTTGGTGGCTAAACGTAGGGAAACGATACAATTCCCTATTGCACACCACAAAAACAATTGGTACACCAAGAATAAAAAGAATGCCCAAATATTTCTGCTTATTCCCATAGCTAAATTCTCTACAATACATGTTTAATTTTACAGCAATTTTACTTCAGTACTGCTTTCGGTGTTCTGAGAACAAATTGTTTCACTTTCCCATGCCAGACACAAGCATCAATACTGTCTTAATAAAAGGAGGCATGACACACAGGTATCAGGCACTTGTGTGAGAACAAAAACAAACAAACAAATAATGCTATTTGAAAAAACTATGAATATACATGTTCTGGATGTGATTTTAAAATGTTCTCATCATTGGCCCAACTTTACTCCCACTGAAATCAGATTCGACTTAGACCAACTCTAATGGTCTTTGAAAATCCTCTTACCTTTATAGGACAACACAGTACCTGCTACTATAAAGTACTTATAATTGTAGCAGGAAAAGAGAGTTACGTACCTGATCTGTAACTGCTGTTCTTTGAAATGATGGTGCAGTGTACTCTACAAAAGTGTGCTCACGTCCAGCAAGCCAAAGAAGGAGAACTTTGCTTAGGCTGGGTTTACGCTGACGGCGGCAAATTCGCTGCCGTCAGATCGATTGCTCTGGATCGACTGAGCAGTCTGTGTAGACCCGCTCAGTCAATCCAGCAAGTGATGCAGGAAAACCACCTCGGTAAGTGGCACAGTGCTCCGTCGAAGGGAACGTTGCTCCCTTTGACGCAGCGCAGTGTGGATGGCATGTGGAGCAGACGCCGCAAAGTCAACAGGAGATATGCAAGTGATTTATGTCACTTGCGTATCTCCCGTCAACTGCCGCCGTATCCCAAAGGTAAGTGTAGACCGGGCCTTAGCAGTACTTTGGGGCAGCACATATATATTAGTGCCTCCTTGTGGCCTCTCCGAAGCTATTTATGGGAAGCACCACATCAAGCCCTCTTACTTCCTTTGCACTGAAATCCCATACTGGAAAATCTGATGCAGAAGGGACAGATTGAGTCATGGAATACATGTTCGCAAACACATCTTGAAGAACAGTTATAGTTCAGGTAAGAAATCATTTTTAATTCTTTGATTGGTTGCAGATGTGTTTTCCATTTAGGTGATCCACAAGTAGTAATGGAAAGAGGTGAGGAGCAGAGTCTACTTGAACAGTGACTTCAGAATTGCCTTTGGAAAGTTTGCATCTAATGTAGATGCAATTATAGTAGCATAGAGTTTAGTAAGCGTATGCATGGAAGGCCAGGTAGCAACTCTACAGATGTCCAGCATGGAAACGTCATTGAGAAACATGACTAAAGTCGCTTGAGCCAATGCTGAATGAGCCAATAGTCTTTGTGGAGGCATAGCCTGTGGTACACCATATGCTGTCATAACACAGGAAATAATCCATTTGGAAAATTTTCTGTGTGGAAATAGCCTGACCCATTCCACAAAAGAGACAAAAAGTCAAGGCAATGAACAAAATGGCTTAGTTCTTTCCCAACAGAACGCCAAATCTCACATCAAATTTATGAAGGTGCTGCTCATCTGCAGCTGAATGAGCCTCAGGAAAAAATACAGGTAAGTATATTATTTCGTTAAAGTGAAATTATGAAACCACTTTAGACAAAAATTTAGGAAGTGGCCTTACATCCATCTTGTCTTTGGAACACTGTGTATATGAAAGCTCAGTGATTAGGGTCTATAACTCATTCGCTCCTTACAGATGTCATTGCAGTAAGAAAGGATGACTTTTGACAAAGAAGAAATAAAACAAAGTAGCTAAGAACTCAAATGGAGGTCCCATGAAGGCAGCCATGCAGTGTTAAAGTCACCTAAGGGAACAGCCTCTTTTACAGGTAGAAGGATGGACAATACCTTTCAGAAATCTGATTACCATGGAGTTAGAGAAAATTTATTTTCCTGGGATTGGAGAAAGAAACACCAATATCACTAATAACTGGAACCTCAAGAAGCTGAGGGACCATCCTGAGGATATAATCTGTAATCCAAAATGTCCTGAATGTGAGCTAGCTCCAGCTCAATTCCCCAATCCGATGACCAAATCAAAAAACATTTCCACTTGGTCAAATAGGTAGACCTAGGAGAGATTTTCTATTAAGTAGGACTCACTGAACTTCCTCTGAACATCGTCCTTCCTTTTCATCTAATCATGCAGCATCCACGCTGGCAGGTGCAGGCAACTCAACACCAGATGTCATTTCTGACTGTGGTGTTGTGTCAGAAAAATCAGGAAAGAGGGCACAAGTCTAGGACGCTGGACAAACAGACTGTGAAGTTTGGAGAACCAACATTGCCTCAGTCAGGCCAACACAACTAGTATAAATTTGGCCTGATCTAGCTTCAATTTAAGAATAATCTGAGGGATTAGCAGGATGGGGAGAACGCATACATTAATACCAACTCCCAATTCAGATGGAAGGCTTTAATTAAAGAGCCCAGACTGAGACCTGCTGAAGAGCACAATTGACAGCATTTCTTGTTGTCCCCTGTTGCAAACAGGTCGACAGTCAGAATGTCCCATTGCCTGAAAATGGATCTCAGAATGCTGCTGTTCAGGGACAACTCGTGATTCTGTTTAAAAAAAACAAAAAACAAAAAACGTCCTGCTGAGGTAATCAACCTACTAATTCTGAGGACCCAGTAAGTAGGTGGCCTTAGGAATGATGCTTTTCTTGATGCAAACAAATACACAACTTTATGTTTTCCTGACAGAGCTGCTTGAATTGGGCTCTTCCCAGCCTGTTCTCATAGTACATTTCAATGGGATTGTCAGTAAGTATGTGGACAGCTGTGTCTTTGATTTAAGCCCCAAAGGCTTGTCATGTAGATTAGTGAAAGTTCCAGGAAAATACCATTATTTTTTTAATATGTACTTGTCACTGCTTGAAGCTATTATTGGGTGATTTAAATTGGGTTTCAGTTGTTATAGGTAGTAATTAAAATGTGGCCTTTTAATTTGATTTAATCATGGCAGGCTATTTGCTGTTTGATTATTTGTTTGAAATCGAGTCTTGGATGACGTGGAATGTGCTGGCTGAAATGGCAGTGCTCTTATTTCAAGACTATCAGCATAGAGAAATAATAGTCTTGGCTTGTGCTTTTATGGCATATATCTTTTGAGAGCTGATTGTTATAAGAATGGAGGGATCATTCTGAACTATGAATCCAAGCATATTTCTGTCACTAAAATCTTGGCTTTTTTCCATTAAAAATGGTATGGTGTTATTTCTCTGTGAGTACAAGAATATTACTCAATCTTTCATTATGAATAGATTGTATTATTGAAATGCCCTTTACAATGACCCTGCTAGAAGATCCACAAAGAAAAAGGCAGCATACTTCTTATACAGGTTGTTTTTACATTTTCTTCTTGCGCTACATTACATGTAACAGCTGCCTGATCGTTGGTGTGCTGATCTCCTATATTAACTCTTTAAATGTAGAGACCATTGTTTTATGTTAGTTTATCTCCTTACACACTGAAACTGATTTATAAAGTTTTCTTGCTCCACTCAGAATACAGTGTTGTAAAAAGTGGAGTGTTGCAAAAGCCTGGTTTTTTTTTGTTTTTTTGTTTTTTTTTAAGGACAGTAACTTCATCATAAATTCACTCCTTTGTTGGCCACTGAAAATTAATTTTGTTGCACATAGACAAAACCAAAAATTCTCAACTTCTTACTTGTAACAAAACAGAATATTTTATTACCAGTAAACTAATTTATATACCTGGACAAATGCGTTATTTCTGCAAGAAACTGTAATTCAAGGAAAACAGAAAAAGACAAACCAACTGCCAAAAACCAGGTTTCAAAGGGACCTGGAATTGAACAGGAGTACTCAGAGAGCATCACAATGGGCCTTGATTCTCATAGGAACTTCTGGAATATAAATAATTGAACCTGAGTAAGGATTGCAAACCTGGATGCTGGTGGATTCTCTGTACCATAAAGTCTTTAAACCATGATTTGAGGACTTCAATAACTCAATTATAGGTTAGGAGTTTATTACAGGAGTGGGTGGGTTAGGTTCTGTGGCTTGCGTTATGCAGGAGATCAGACTAGATGATCATAATGGTCCCTTCTGACCTGAGTCTATGAGTCTATAAATTTGCAAATTAATATAACACCCTCTAAGATCTTTATTTAGGAATATTGTAGCAAAAGGTATCCATATCAACTTAAAATTGTAAGTGTACTGTATCCAACATTCAAACATTTATCCACATAGGTGGAAGGCAAAAAAGTAATATGGTCTATTATAATTTGCTGCATTTGAAAGAAAAAGCCATTCTTTAAAATTGTTCTAAGAACCAGTTAAATTTATTTTAATTAGAATCATAATGAAAAAACTATGTCAAACAATACTTAAGAATACATTGTCACAAATGACATTTCAACACTGCTTAGCTGCTGATGAATGTAAGTCTAGATATTCTAAAAGAAATTGTCACATACAGTATTCATTCTTTATTGCCTAATAGTAAAAGTCTTTGGAGAACTGTGCAATATTTTCATCTAATTTCAGGAACATACAGATTGCCAGATACCATTGTTGACATATCTCTTTGAAAAGTGATCATTTAGGTACTGTGCATGAATAAAGATCAGTGGTTACAGAATTGTTAAAGATACGCAGAAAGAAATGTTTGAATTATTAGCTTTGTAATTGGGCATATATTTACATTTGCAAGGTATTATATTTTAGGAATTTAGTAAATGGACATAAATTGCAACCCTAAGGCCAAATTCTATCCTAAGAACATAAGAATGTCCATACGGGCCGGACCAATGGTCCATCTAGCCCAGTATCCTGACTGACGGTGGCTAGCGCCAGGAGCTTCAGAAGGAATGACAAGAACAAGGACATTTCAAACCATCTATGCCATCATTCAGTCCCAGCTTTTGGCAGCTGTAGTTTTAGTGACACCTACAGCATAGGGTTTGAACTCAATTATACTTTTGGCCTTCCCAGCATCCCCAGGCAACAAGTTCTACAGCTTGACTGTATTGTATGAGGAAGTACTTCCTTTGTATGTTTAACCTATTTCCTATTAATTTAACCAGGTGATCTCTAGTTCTTGTGTTACGTGAAAGGGTAAAAAAAATACTTCCCTATTCACTTTCTCCATATTATTCATGTTTTTAAAGACCTCTAGTATATCCCCCCTTAGTCATCTCTTTTCCAAGCTGAAAAGTTCCAGTCTTTTTAGTCTATCATATGAAAGCTGTTCCATACCCCTAATCATTTTGTTGCCATTCTCTGTATCCTTTCCAATACTACTATCTTTTTTGAGATGGGGCACACAGTATTGAAGTGAAGGTGGAGACTGTATTTATATAGTGGCATGATGATATTTTCTGTTTGATTATTTATCCCTTTCCTAATAGTTCCTGACATTGTTAACTTTTTTGACTGCCACTGTACCTTAAGAGGATATTTTCAGACACCTATCCATGATGACTCATAGATCACTTGGTGTGGTAACAGCTAATTTAACTCCATCATTTTGTATGTGTAGTTGGGATTATTTTTCCACATGTATTACTTTGCATTTATTGACATTGACTTTCATCTGCCATTTTGTTGCCCAGGCAACCAGGTTAGTGAGATTCCGTTGCAACTCTTTGCAGTCAGCAGTGGACTGTGTCTATACTCTAAGAAATTTAACAAATTATACTTATTTACCAAGTTGAACTCTTATGCTCTAAAAATTTTCATAAGGTTTTAAAATACGTAAATCATACAAAAATATCTACAGACTATCAATTCACAACAGCATCAGGCTATGTAAGAAAACTGCTGACAATAAAATAAACACACCCTAGCCTCACTCGCTTTCCTTCCATACGTCTCAGTCCTCCCCACACAAACAAGAAAATTCATAGGCTTTACAGTATCCTGTGAAGATCACAAATTCAGACTGTTTCAGAACAAGGGTGAGCTATCCTATTCTGCACTACACTAAGGTTTCAGATAGTTTTAAGGTGTAGCTTCATACAGGGGATATTGAAGAAGACTAATTTTGAGACAACAAAAACAAGGATAAAGCATCCAAAAAAGGTCACAATCTTCTGGAGATATATAAATGAAAATCAGTCCAGACCATTACTGTTGTCTATTTATCTAAAAACAGCTTAAAATCTATTAAGATTTTCATATTATAAAGTAAAATAACCACTGGCAAGTGCACAAATGATGAAATATACTCCACCATCTCTTAGTGACCTTCAGACAGCTAATGCTCATGCATGAACCACTGTAAATCAAACACCAGTAAGACACCTGATCGTAGCATCTGATTCAGATAAAATAGTGGTAAAGCTGATGTCACACAGAAGATCTGCATCCAATCCTAAAATAATTACTGTGGAAAAGGTATAGAAGAACTGCCAATATTGAACACTGATGTAGAAAGCACTTGTCAAGACCAAAAACTAGAGCGAATGATCCCAGCTCACTCATTGGGAGTCTCTTAAAACAGAGCTGAAGTGCACTGCTCATCAGCCATTGAAGGAAGTACTACAAGGAAACACCTAACCTATGGTTCTATTTTCTACAGTAGACATCACTGTCCAGGTTCCCGCACCCTCACATAAGGCCAAATACTACAGTGAGCTGAAATCTGTAGGGCTGCTCACAGAGAAAATTACTACCCAACATGAGTAAGGGTCACACAAAGAGGCCCTTAAGATTTACTTTCAGAAATATTCGATAACACAACAGAGAAGTGTGAGGAAGTTTCTAATGACACATCACAACAATTAAGTGAGGGTAATATAATACATTATAATCACAGTCCAAAAAGTCATTAGAATCACCAGATGGTTGAAAAGCATCATACAAAAATAATGTGTGCCGAATCAGAGTATTTTAGGTGAGGCAAGTTTAATATTGTAAGGGTCAGTGGTGCTGGAACTATTTGTATAGTGGGGGATGCTGAGAGCTATTGAACCAAACTGTAAATCCTGTATATGATGGAAACCATTTCAAGCCAAGAGGTGCTGCTGCACCCCCTACACCTCTAGTTTCAGCACCTATGGTAAGGTAATAGGTAAGCTAAAGATAGAAACCAGAGCTGTGATGACATTAACAAGAGCTACTGGCACAGGTAAATAGTGTTTTTCTGTGAAGCAGACAAAAGCTCTTAGTCTCTTTAAAGACAGGAATTTAAGAAGGAAAAATGAAGTGTCATTTTAAATCAAGACAAGCACAATGAATCTTCTGAGGTGATGTGTGAGGCAAATAACAGTTGATAAGTAGTTATGAACTGTATTACTTTTCACCACTTCAATCTGACATAACTGTAGCTGTCATGAACACCTACATTATATCATCCACAGGAAGATATGAGAGTGCTTTATAACTGAAAGATAGTCTAATATATGCTCTTCTCTGTTCTACAGAAGAAAACAATTGAGTTAAAGCATGTGGGAATATCTGCAAATCAGAAAAGGTGCCTTTATAGAAAGCTGCAAAAGACCCTTTTTGTTAACATATGTCATCAGGGAAACACATACTTTTGATTGCCAAGCTTCTGGAAAAGCTCAATTTCCATTTACTTCAATGTATCATATTAGTAACACATTTCTAATTGGACAATATTTAAATTGGTAAAATACAGGTATAAATTCTGTACATAATCTCACCCAGAATCTGACCGTATTTAAAGAAAGTACATCCAGGACTCAGAAAGCCATATTTTAATTTGAAGATTGTTAAAGGGCAAGTCACATACAAAATATAAAATAGAGCTTTTCTATGTAACTAACATACTGAAACAAGACTCCAAAAAACATAATGTATAATGCTGTATATTTATGAAAGCTTTGGATTTGAAAATATAGGCCACAATCCTGCCACTCAAAAAAGTAATAGCAAAGTTTATTTTCACACAAAAAATTATTTTAATTATCTGAATCGCAGTAACACCTAGGAGCTGCAATCATATTCCATTGCATTAGGCACTTTACAAACACATAATAAAAAAAAATCATACCTGCACCTAGATCTTACATTCAAAATAAAAGACAACCAGGTGGATACAAACAGAGGAGCACAAAAAAACAATGAAACAATGTTCGTCAGCATGACAGGCAGTATTTTCAGCATGTAAGCTGCCTGCCCATTTTTCTTTGTAGGTGTCATGGCAAAGGACAATTTTAAGGTGGGATCTAAAGGACAATGAAGTGGCTTTGTGGATGCTTATGGGGCTTTCTACCTGCAGCAGCTGTGCCTCTAGGGCTATGTTAGAAAAATAATGAGAAATTATTTCTTCTCTCACTTTCTCTGTTTAAAAACTCATGACAAATTTTGCTGAATTTTTTTTTTCTTTGTAAGAGAAGCAGCCTGGGAATTTCAGCCTCAAAGGTGAAGATGCAGAAAGTTATGAAGGATTAAAAATGGGTTAGATAGCAAGTGATTTTGGAATCTTACCTGATCCCAGATCCGCCTTTATCCCAAATCACATAGCTTTGGAAATTTAAATATATACAGACGTGATCAAATACAAAAAAGAACCAGTCCTCATCAGCTGGACCTTTAAAGCCTCCTGCATTAAGAATTGCCTCAGCCAATACTTACTCACAACAAGGGCAAAATCGGAATACTCCTTCTCAGAGGTGCTTAAAGCAACAGCTAATTTGAACCATTAAATATTTTGCATATTTTTTTTTGAGAATTGACAGTCACGATTGGCTATTACTCATGACTTCAAGTGGATTGTAACTGGTCTGGAGCCACATAAGTTAGTTACTTCTACACGTGGGCACCAATGACACTGCAAAGAACGACCTTGAGTGGATCACTGCAGACTATGTGGCTCTGGGAAGAAAGATAAAGGAGTCTGAGGTGCAAGTGGTGTTCTCGTCCATCCTCCCAGTTGAAGGAAAAGGCCCAGGTAGAGACCGTCGCATTGTGGAATTAAATGCGTGGTTACGCAGGTGGTGTTGGAGAGAGGGCTTTGGATTCTTCAATCATGGGCTGTTGTTCCAGGAAGAAGGATTACTAGGAAGAGACGGGATTCACCTAACGAAGAGAGGGAAGAGTATCTTTGCAGACAGGTTGGTTAACCTAGTGAGGAGGGCTTTAAACTAGGTTCGATGGGGGATGGAGAACTAAGCCCAAAGGTAAGTGGGGAAGTGGGACACCATGAGGAAGCAGAAGGAGAAGGATGCAGCAGGGGAGGCTGCATCCTGATTCATACTGAGAAAGTAGGGCAATCGGCTAGTTATCTCAGGTGCCTGTACACAAATGCAAGAAGCCTGGGAAACAAGCAGAAGGAATTGGAAGTCCTGGCACAGTCAAGGAACTATGACATGATTGGAATAACTGAGACTTGGTGGAATAACTCACACGACTGGAACACTGTCATGGATGGGTATAAGCTGTTAAGGAAGGACAGGCAGAGGCAAAAGGTTGGAGGAGTTGCACTGTATGTAAGAGAGCACTATGATTGCTCTGAGCTCCAGTGTGAAACTGGAGATATGCCAGTTGAGAGTCTCTGGGTTAAGCTTAGAAGCAAGAACAATACAGGTGATGTTGTGGGGGGTGTCTGCTATAGACCACCAGACCAGGAGGATGATGTAGATGAGGCTTTCTTCAGTCAACTAGGGAAAGTTTCCAATTCACAGGACCTGATTCTCATGGGGTATTTCAATCACCCTGACATCTGCTGGAAGAGCAATACAGCAGGGCATAAACAATCCAGGAAGTTTTTGGACTGTGTCGTGGATAACTTCCTGGTGCAAGTGCTGGAGCAACCAACTAGGGGCTGTGCTGCTCTTGACCTGCTGCTCACAAACAGGGAAGATTTGGTAGGGGAAGGAGAAGTGGGTGACAACCTAGGCAGCAGTGACCATGAGATGGTCGAGTTCAGGATCCTGACAAAAGGAAGAAAGGAGAACAGCAGGATACGGACCATGGACTTCAGAAAAGCAGAGACTTTGACTCCCTCAGGGAGCTGATGGGCAGGATCCCCTGGGAGGCTAATATGAGGGGGACAGGAATCCAAGAGGGCTGGCTGTATTTTAAAGAAACTTTATTGAGGGCACAGGAACAAACAATCCCGATGTGCAGAAAGAATGGCAAGTGTAGTAGGTGACCAGCTTGGCTTAACAAAGAAGTCATTGGTGAGCTTAAACACAAAAAAGAAGCTTACAAGAAGTGGAAGCTTGGTCAGATGACTAGGGAGGATTATAAAAATACTGCTCGAACATGCAGGAATGAAATCAGGAAGGCCAAAGCGCAATTGGAATTGCAGCTAGCAAGAGATGTGAAGGGGAACAAGAAGGGTTTCTACAGGTATGTTAGCAACAAGAGGAAGATTAAGGAAAGTGTGGGCCCCTTACAGAATGGGGGAGACAACCTAGTGACAGAGGATGTGGAGAAAGCTGAGGTACTCAATGCCTTTTTTGCCTCTGTCTTCACAGACAAGGTCAGCTCCCAGAGTACTGCACCTGGCGACACAGAATGGGGAGGAGGTGAACATCCCTCAGTGCTGAATAAACAGATCCAGGACTATTTAGAAAGATTGGATATACACAAGTCCATGGGGCCAGATGCAATGCACCTGAGGGTGCTTAGGGAGTTAGCTGATGTGATTTCGGAGCCACTGGCTATTATCTTTGAAAGTTCGTGGCAACAGGGGGAGGTCCCAGATGACTGGAAAAAGGCAAATATAGTGCCCATCTTCAAGAAAGGGAAGAAAGAGGATCTAGGGAACTATAGGCCGGTCAGCCTCACCTCAATCCCTGGAAAAATCATGGAGCAGGTACTCAGGGAATCCATTTTAAGGCACTTACAAGAGAGGCAGGTGATCAGGAGCAGTCAACTTGGATTCACCAAGGGCAAGTCATGCCTGACCAACCTGATTGCTTTCTATGAAGAGGTGACTGGTTGTGTGGATGTGGGGAAAGCGGTGGACGTGATATACCTTGACTTTAGCAAAGCTTTTGATACTGTCTCCCACAGTATTCTTATCAGCAAGTTAAAAAAGTATGGGTTGGATGAATGGACTACAAAATGGATAGAGAATTGGCTAGAGCAAAGGGCTCAACGAGTAGTGATCAATGGCTTCATGTCCAGCTGGCAGCTGGTCACAAGTGGAGTGCTCCAGGGGTCGGTCCTGGTGCCGGTTTTGTTCAACATCTTCATTAATAATCTGGAAGAGGGGGTAGATTGCACCCTCAGCAAGTTTGCAGATGACACTAAGATGGGGGAAGTAGTAGATATCCAGGAAGGGAGGGATAAGATGCAGAAGGACCTAAAAAAATTGGAGGATTGGGCCAAAAGAAATCTGATGAGGTTCAACAAGGACAAGTGCAGAGTCCTGCACTTTGGACGGAAGAATCCCATGCACAGCTACAGACTGGGGACTGACGAGCTAGGCAGCAGTTCTGCAGAAAAGGATCTGGGGGTTACAGTGGATAAGAAGATGGATATGAGTCAGCACTGTGCCCTGGTTGCCAAGAAGGCTAATGGCATATGGGGCTGCATTAGTAAGAGCATTGCCAGCAGATCGCGGGAAGTGATTATTCCCCTCTATTTGGCATTGGTGAGGCCGCATTTGGAGTATTGTGTCCAGTTTTGGGCCCCCCATTCCCTACAAAAAGGATCTGGAGAAGTTGGAGAGAGTTCAGCAGAGGACAACAAAAATGATTAGGGGGCTGAAGCACAAGACTTATGAGGAGAGGCTGAAAGAACTAAGCCTGTTTAGTCTGCAGAAGAGAAGAATGAGGGGGGATTTGATAGCAGCCTTTAACTACCTGAAAGGGGGTTCCACGGAGGATGGAGCTACGCTGTTTTCAATGGTGGCAGATGACAGAACAAGGAGCAAGTGTCTCAAGTTGCAGTAGGAGAGGTCTAGGTTGGACATTAGAAAAAAGTTTTTCCACTAGGAGAGTGGTGAAGCATTGGAATGGGTTACCTAGGGAGGTGGTGGCATCTCCATCTTTAGAGGTTTTTAAGCTGAGGCTTGACAAAACCCTCGCTGGACTGATTTAGCTGAAGATAGTCCTGGTTTGGGCAGAGGGTTGGACTAGATGACCTCCTGAGGTCCCTTCCAACTCTAATTTTCTATGATTCTATGAAACAGGGCTAGCTCAGTGAAATGGCCCAGAGCCAGCAAAAAATCCATGACTGAGCTGATAAATATACAGAGAGCAGCTGATGTTAAACAGCATGGATTAAACAAAGAACTTTGTAAAAAGTTTTTATTCATTTGGTTAGTAACTACAAAGTATACCATACTACACTAACGAAATGGCAAATGGAAAACAAGCAGCAATGGTTCTCATATCTCCTGCCTACAGGTACACACAAACAAAGAGTATGGTTGAGGCCAGAGGCCTCACATAAATCTATGAAAGAACATGCTTGAAGCAACAACTGGCCTTTCTTACAGCTGATTTTGAGCTTGTAGTATTGAGGCACACACTCTCAGCCATAGCTATTTAAAGACGAAATTATTGATGAGAAAAGCCTCATTTTCTGTACATATTAATTTTTGAGGAGGTATACATTATCCTTCTACACAGAGGATTGTAATCTGCAAAATTACACATATCCAATCTATAATAATTAAAAATGATCAAGAGCTCTTGAAATCTTTAGTGTTTACAAAGTTAGAAAAATGTTGCCTACTTTAAAGGCTATATCCTTGGTAAATCTTTTGATTCATTGAATAAAATGATTAGAGCAGAACTGTTTTCATTACAAAAATATTCATTTTACATCCCATGTCTTTGTGGTATTGTATAGTCCCCTTAAGCAATCTGGTAATGACAGGTTTTGAGATGTATTATACTGTTAAGTGAACCATTAGCACTTGACAGTGCCGTAACACAACATTTAAATGGTGAAACATAAACTTGCAAAGCAATCACAGTGTCGTACAAATCTAGTTATTGATTTTCCTTACATTATGTTTTACTATGTTAACTTACATTTGTGTTCAGTTTAATAAAAGTTATTTTGTGTAAAAGTAAACAGAGGTAAGTTTTCAGAAATATATCAAGTATTCATATTTTCAGCCATTTCAGGATGCTATTAAAGGGTAACTGTAGAAAAGCTGTACAGACGCAAAAGGAGCATGGGTGAATGAGGAAAGAAGGGAAGAAAAATGTACTCCACTATAAATATCTATAATGCAATCCTTGGGATTTAAAGCTCCTATATAGTAACTATCCCTTTTATCAGACTTAGACAAGTTTACAATGAAGGGACATCACTGATAATAATTTATTATGTAGCCTTCAAAATCCTATATTTCATACTGCAGCCTTTCCCATGAGTCAGAATGAATACATGAGCAAAAAAATCAAGCAGTTCCATCAAAATTTTGAAGAGGACAAACACCTGTCATAGCTGGAAAGTGCAATGAGTGCCATTAAAAGTGGATACTTACTAGCCAAAGTAGTTAGGTTTACAGTAATATTACCAGTGATCAGGACAGGCAAGTGAATGAAAGAGAGAGACAGATTTAAAATAGCCTGTAACTTCATTAACTGAACCTGTTCAATCTCTCCCCACATTTAACTGGGTCCTGTAAGGGGTTAAATGGCTTGACACCATATAACCAGTAATTCAAGTTTGGTCCTCTTCAGCCTTATTCCCTAAGACTCAGCCCATCTCTTGATCTACTAGCTCTTCCTCCACAAGGGAGTATGAAGGTACGTCAGGCCCGGTCTACACTTACCTTTGCGATTTCGTGGCAATGGACGGGAGATGTGCAAGTGGCATAAATCACTTACGTATCTCTCCTGCATGGCATCCACACTGAGCTGTTCCCCACGATGCAGCACTACGCCACTTACCGGGGTGGTTTTCCTGTGTCGCTTGCTGGATCAACTGAGCGGGTCTACACAGACTGCTCAGTCAATCCAGAGCAATCAATCTGACGGCGGTGAATTTGCCGCCATCAGTGTAGACCCAGCCATAGTCTGCAAAGGCTTAAGGCTTCCCCATTACTTTATGGGTAAAAAAGGTCCGCCAACTATATCCTGGACCTCTTATACACATACATCTCTGGAAGCTGGCCCTTTCAGCCTTTATCTGTACTGAACACCAGCTTCATGTTGAGAAAAACAAACATTTCAAAATCACTTTCTAACCTTAAAAATCATTATTCACATTCCTTTTAACTAGAAACTCCACGATACTGCAAGTAAGGTGAACAGTCCCCCTTCTTTCCTCTCCCATGAACGTAGGACATCCTGCCAATTTGGCCCTGAGGAAAAAAAATCCTACCTGATCCCCAAAACAGGTGACTGGTCAGACTGACAACACTGGGAAAATGCAGCTCAACATCTCAGCCATCAGGAGGAAGGGTCACAATAATGTCAGGATGGTCCCAGATGTCTAGGAAGCCTTTCAATTGAGAGCGAGGCGCTGTGAGAATCAATTGGTTCCCCAACCCCTCTTCCCTGGCTGGCCAATGAGAGGCAGTGTGAGGTGGAGCAACCCTCAAGTCACACTCCTAAATACATCCTGGGGCATGAGGAGGAGCAAGGCCCCGGCACGTCTGAGCATGAACACTCTTCCTCCTTCCAGTGTTTGTGACTTGAATATGTTCCCATAGCAATTTTAGAGACTTCCATTTGGAAAACATTGTGTATAGTAATGGCCATATGTTGTGAGCATTAATATGCCAGTTTTTGTTTAACAATATTTTTTTCAAATTGTATGCACCCTATTAGGCCAAAGCATCTTTGAACAGCAGTAACTTGGAATAGTCACCAGCATAAATTTGGATAGAATGTTTGCTTAGCTGATTACTGCAAAACTAGCAGGTGCTTTATCCTTCACTCTTCCTTACACTCTCTTCAAACCCCATGGAAGTCTTTTCTGTCCAAATTTACTGCTAAAACACCTCAGGCTGGGACTGGAAAAACCAATGTAAAAGCAAAGAGACAAAATAACGTGTTAACTGATAAACAGGAACGCAAATTAGCAGGCCTCATAAGAGTACAGTTAACATAAAGATAGAATTCTGTCTCTTTAAAAGTGTGGTGCATCTCAGGCTAAGCAGGACTTGTGAAAATGTGCACTATACATCAACCTGGATTCCAGCCATGAAAGCAGAGGATTTAAGGATTTAGAGAATTTAAATCTCACTTTAAAACCACTAAGTCTTGATATGCCTTTTCAAGAGCATGCATGCAACTTCTGTTGAACACACCCGCGCACAGTTGGGTCATACATATGCGTCCAGTGTATTATGTACACAAGAGAGAGAGCAAATTTGGACACAAAATGTAGTAAGTTTAGAATGTAGCTTCTCCAATCTCTTATGTGTCCAAGGATAACACTGCTTGATGATGTTTGTAAACATAATCAAAATGTAGAGATTAAAAATTGCTATGAAGTACAAATTATTGCTATTATGAATAAAGAGGCCAATTAAGTATCACAGAGACGTTAATGTACATATTTGTTATGACTCCATGTTAAAAGAATGCAACTAAATCCTAGAGGATGTGACCCTAAAAATGTACAATACAGTTCTCTGAAAACAACAACAACAACAACGCAGTATGAACATATCCACAGGTAAATCGTATATCACTAAACTTCTAGCTTAATATTTGATAAGTCCTATATCAGACTTCTGAAAATGACAACTGTGACACAATGCACCCCCATGGTGCCATTGTGTATCATTCATGTCCACCGTTATAGTTTAATTGTGTATTGTTAAATGCAAAATATGTCATGTAAGGTGTTTTTGGAATGCTCATGACACACTGAACGTTATTGTTATAGTAGTATGTTTGTTGCAATGTCATATGTCTGGTTATGAAGCTCTGCTATGTAATATTCCCAAATATGTGTCTTATGGATTGAGGCAGATGCGAGTAAAACCCTCCAAAAGCAGAGAGGTAGTTCATGCCTCACTAAGCCACGCATAAAACAATCCAGTTCTTCCAGGAACAATGGACTAGCCTAACCATCATTAGGGGGATGCTTATGTGACTCAGGACATGGAGGGATCCATGCATGTTCATCACCTGACTCTGAAGGGACGGGGGCCAAAGGAACGTGCTAAAAGGGGGGGCATTTGGGGAGCTCTCTCTTTCTCCTATTCCATTTACAAAGAAGATCAAGACTGAAGCATTGACCACAGGGGAAGGACCTGGTTGGAGGCAGACAAACCAACCTGAGGTAAGAAAATCATCTAAGACTGTATGGTTGCTGAAATTTAGAATGCAATTTGCTTTTATTTCATCCTGATCAAATCTGAGTTATATTCCTCTGAGTTATAATCACTTAAAATCTTTCTGTACTTGATAAATGCATTTGTCTGTTTTATCTAAAGCAGTGCATGTGGTTTAGTGTGCATTAGAGACTTCACTTAAAGTGACAAAGCTGGTGCATAACAATTTCTTTGATAAACTGATGAACCAATGAGCTTGCAGTAGGCAGTACAGAACTTGGTAAAATGGCAGCTCTTAGGGTTGCATCTGAGATTGGAGGTGTTTTCTGGGTTTGTTCTACTGCATAATCCCATGAGTGGGTGGCCAGAAGCACTCACTCACTGAGTTGAGGGCCACTTGCTTGCAGGAGGCTGTGCATGGGCTGCCCCCCGAGTGAGGGTTCACATAGCACAGCAAGTGTATGTTGGACTACAGGGGTAAGGGATTGGGGTGAAACAGCTATACACCAGTCCAGATTGCAGAGGGGAACATCACAGTGACATATCTGACAGTTATGAACTGCAGTTTGCTTTGACATCTAACTACATTGGTTAACAGTTCACAAATTAGATCAGAAGTCTAGTAGCCTGTGTCCAAACTCTTCTCCACATCTCAGAAACCAAGACATATTATTATTTGTGTTAAGTATTGTGTAAAATCACACAGACATTCATGGCATCAAAGAATCTATAGTCTTAATAGAGCATATGGATTAAGTGTGAGATGTGAGAGAGAGGCCAAGAGAGGTGAAGTGACTTGCCTAAAGTCACACAACAGATCAACGACAGAGTTGGGAATAGAATCTAGGTCTCTGACCGAAATTTCAGCTTTCCAGACACTCCAAAAGAGGCAACCCCTGGTTTGAAGAGCTCACAATCTGAAGATATTCAAGATGACAAAATTAATGGGAAGAGGAATGACATAGGAATTATTTTATATAAGTCAACTGCATCTCTGTAGGTAGCACAGCAGAAATCAGGGTATGTCTACACTGCTGGCAGCTCTGTTGGTGCTGCTGAATCAATGCCATGGGATCGATTGAGTGGGCAGTGGAGACCTGTTCAGTCGATCCCAAAAGTGCTCTCCAGTCAACGACATAAATCCACCCCCGCAAACAGTGTAAGGTTGCATCAACTGGAAGGTGTCTCCCATCTGAACAGCACAGTGGAGACCCCATGGTAAGTCAAAGTTCGAAAGTTGACAGGAGATATGCAAGCTACACATGGGAGATACACAAGATATATTATGTAGCTTACATATCTCCATTGACGGCCGCTGGCAGTGTAGACCAGGCCTCAGTCTTTAAGAAGAACAACATGTATGAAACTATACATTAAGAAATCGTTTAGGACCAGTGTCTTTTCTCTGCTGTCTTTCACCTTTCTGTCACTCTATAGGAAGACATCATACATTAAATATCCCAAGGCATTTAAAGAAAATTCTAAACCCTTCTAACACAATGTTTTACAAACATTACTTATCACTTTATTGGATCGAGTTCTGCATAACAAAGCTGCTGGACTGAATCACATCATTTTATGTAATCAATCTCCTCCTATAATCCTGGTGTCCTGTGGATCAGTAATCAAATTCAAGCCATCAATTTCTGCTACTCCAATTAGGATATGAAGCATCAAAGGAAATGGTGAGGATTTATTCTCTCGGGCTTAAACAACAGGCAAACTGAACTAGCACTGGGCAAACTAGAAAATGGTTGGAAGGTCCATTATGTATGAAAAAAGGTGGATATTTGTCAAAGCATATGCAAACTTTGTAAGTTTCCAGTCCTATGACTTTTTGGTAGTGGTAAATAATCTAAATGCTTGAAGAATAGCCTGGGTTCTCTTTTCATCACACGTTGACACCTTCTTAGAGTTGAAATGAGGGGGCTTTTTTCCCCATCCTCAGCAATTCCGTGTGCATGTTAGGGAGTAGTTTGGAAATTCTTCTCCTTCTGCCATGAGCAATATTTTTCGGACAGCAGTAGCAGGGATACATAACGGCAACTGTGGCAGCTCTCAGCTATTAGGACTCCATGAAGAAGTTGACAGAGGAGCTCAGCCCCATAATGGGATACAGTGAAGAGGAAAGTATATGAGCAAAGAGGTGTTCTGTAAGGCCCTACTAAAGGGTTACAGGGATGATAGGAAGCCATTAAAAAAAACAGATCAGAACCTCTACAATCTCCTCCGCTATCTCCCTCTTGGTAACCAAGGTGCGGATAGAGGATTTCTTGCCCAAACTGTTTAAAACTTAAAAGGGTTTTTGTGAGGTGAGCTTGAAGAATAGGCAAAGGCTGAGATTAGTTCATATCTTAATCTTATTTATTAGCACATTCTTACCAAAAAAACAATATTTTTTGTCTGTGATAAGCAGGAGCTGCTTGGTGTTGAGTGCCTTTGAAAATCCAGCCATTTTAGGTGCACAAATCAAAGCTAAGATGTTTTGAAACACAGCCACTTATTTAAGTGCACAAATGGGAGCTGTTGGGTGCAGAGTGCTTTTGAAAATCTAACTGTTAAATACGACAATAGGCAGTGTTCACATTTCCTGAATTGTTATCTTGATCCATTATACCACTGTACTTTAGATTTGCAGAACTCTGTGGCAATAAGGTTAATTTAGATACACTTACCACTTGTCCATTCTGAGGATTCTTGTGAGCATATGGGGGTCCCCGGATGTGATTCCACATTTGACCAGAAGTCATAGCAAACACAACACACTGAAAAACAGGAGAAAATATGAAACTTAGAAGACAACGATGTAAAGCCAGAGAATTCTGTATTAAATTCACTAGGCCTAATTGTCTTTTGGGCACTGAAACTGAACACTCATTTGTTTGCTGGGCACCGTAATTTTAAATTGATTCCTGTTTAACTGTCCAAACAAAACAGTTAAATCTATTAGAAGCTTAAGATGAGATTTTCAAAAGTGTTCATTGATGGCATAATTCTGCTTGCAGTGAAGTCAATAGCAGAAACTCCCATTAATTTAAATGGGATCAGAGTTAGACCAAAACTGAGAGCTTTAGAAAATTGCACATCTAATAGTCTTATTTTCCCAAATATATATGGTTTTACACAAAAAAATGTATATGTCACTAAAAGGGCATTGGCTTTCTTGATCATGTGATGATGTTCTGAGAAGAAGGACTGCTGAGCAGAGATGGGGTCCACATATCAAGAAATGGGAAGAATATCTTCTAATACAGATTGGCTAACTCAGTGAGGGAAACTTTAAAACAGGTTTGATGGGGGCAGGAGACAAAAGCACACAAGAAAGTCCAAAACATGGAGACCTGGGTAACAGAGTATGGGGGAGGAACATGGGCAGTCACAGCAGGGACAAAGGACAGACAATATAGAGAGGAATATAGAGGGGAAATCTAATGAACATATTAGATATCTGTATATTAATGCAAGAAGTATGGGGAATAAACAGGAAGAACTATAAATACTAGTAAATAATCACAATTACAACATAATTGGCATGATAAAGACTTGGTGGGATAATTCACAAGGCTGGAATAATAGTATAGAACAGTATAGCTTATTCAAGAAGGATAAGCAGAGAAAAAGAGAGCTCGTGTTTCCTTGTATATCAAGAAAGTATATACCTGCTCTGAAATCAAGATAGAAGTGGGAGGCATGCCTGTTGAAAGTCTCTGGATAAAGAGAAAAGGAGTAAAAAACCAAGAGAGATGTCAAGGTAGGGATCTACTATAGAGCACCTAACCAGGAAGAAGAGATGGATGAGTTTTTTAATCACCTGACAAAATAATCCATAGCACAGGAGTTGGTGATAAGGCAATTTGTGGTGATGGGGGAATTAAAAAATCCAGATGTGTTGGGAAAACAATACAGCAGGGCACAGATTATCCACCAAGTTCTTGAAATGGACATTTCAGACAATGTCATTACAGAAGGTGGAAAAAGCAACTAGATTAGAATCTATCCTAGATTTGATTCTTACAAATAGAGAGTAACTGATTAAGAATTTGAAGATGAAAGTGAGCTTGGGACAAAGTGATCATGAAATGATATAGTTCATGTTTCTGAGGAATGATAGAGAAGAAAACAGCAGAATAAAGACAGTGGATTTCAAGAAGGGAAACATTAGAAAACTCAGAGAATTGGTAGATCAGAGCCTATGGGAAGCAAGTCTAAGGGGAAAAAAAGAGTTCAGATGGGTTGGCCATTTTGTTTTTTAAAAAAGCACCACTATTAAAGGCACAAGAGCAAGTAATCACAGTGTGTAGGAAAGACAGGATGTATGGTCAGAGACAATCAAGAGCTCTTCAATTACCTGAAACTCAAAAGAGAGTCATACAAATACTGGAAACTATGTCAAATTATGAAAGTTCTATATTAAACAAAAACAAAAAACATATGCATGTAAAGACAAAATTAGAAAGACCAAGGCACAAAGCATCATTAAAGTAACTAGGGACATAAAGAGTACCAAGAAAACATTTTACAAATACGTTGGAAGCAAAAAGAAGACCAAAGACAAAGAAGGCCCATTACTCAATGAGGCGGGAAAGACAAGAACAGAAAATGTAACAATGGCCAAATGTTAAATACCTATTTTTTTTCAGTTTTCACCAAAAAGATTAGCAGTCATCTCACCGCTAACATAGTGAACATCAGTGCAAAAGGAATAGGATCTGAGGCTAAAATGGGGAAAGAACAAGTTAAGAAATATTTAGACACACCTAGAAGTCTTCAATTCAGCAGGGCCTAATGAAATACACCCTAGAATACTTAAGGAACTGGTTGAAGAACTGGCCTGAGCCATTAGCAAATAGCTTTGGGAACTCGTGGAGGATAGGAGAGGGACTGGAAAAGGGCAAATATAGTATCTAGCTATAAAAAAGGGAATAAGGATAACCTACTGGTCAACTTAACTTGGTCCCTGAAAAGATACTCAAACAATCAGTCTGTTAGCATCTAGAAGACAATAACATCATAAATAACAGTGAACATGGATTTGTCAAGAACAAATTATGTCAAACTAACCTAATATCTTCTTTGACATCTAACAAGCCTTGTGGATGGGGGAAAGCAGTACATGTGCTATATCTTGACTCTAGTATGTTCTCTGATACTGTCTTATATGACCTTCTCATAAACAAATCATGGAAATATACCCTAGACAAACCTACAATAAAGTGGGTGCACAATTGGTTGGAAAACTGCACTCAGAGAGTAGTTATCAATGGTTTTCAGTCAAACTGAAGAGATATATTGAGTGGGGTCCCACAGGAACCTGTCCTGGCTCTGGTTTTATTCAATGTCTTCATAAGTGATTTGCATAATAGCAGAGAGGGTACACCTCTAAAGTTTGTGGACAATACCAAGAAGGGAGGGATTTCAAGCACTTTGGAGGATGGGATTAGATTTTAAAATGACCTTGACAAACTGAAGAAATGGTCTGAAATAAATAGGATGAAATTCAATGAGGACATATGCAAAGTACTACATTTAGGAAGGAATAATCAAATCACAAAAACAAAGTAAGAAATATATGTTGAGGAGAGAGTACTGCAGAAAAGGATCTGGGAGTTACAGTGGATCACAAACCAAAAAGGAGTCAACAATGTAATACTGTCACAAAAAATATAAAAATTTGAAGAAGCAAACATCATTCTCAAATATATTAGCAGGAATGTTATAAACAAGACACAAAGAGTAAATATTCTATTCTACTTGGCACTGGTAAGGTCTCAGCTAGGGAGGCTGTGGAATCTCCAGCATTGGAGGTTTTTAAGAACAGGTTAGACAAAACACCTAGAAAATCCATGCTCCAGAGTGACGTAGTTAAACCGACCTATCCCTTGGTTTTGACAGTGCTATGTCAACAGAAGGGCTTCCCCTTTCAACATGCTATCGCCTCTCGGAGAGGTGGTGTACCTACACCAATGGGAGAAGTTCTCCCACTGGCATAGGTAGTATCATTAAGCACTACAGTGACTTAGCTGCACTGCTGTCAATATACTCAAGCCCCTAAAACAACATGCAATTTTTCTTCAAGTCACACAATCTCTTACCTAGTACAACAGATATTTTAGGTAAGTGCTTAGCATACATTTGGTTTCAGTTTATGCAATGTCATGCAAAGAGTTGTCACCGCAAAAGTTCCCGAAAGAAAGCTCCATCCCTATTTTAAGAAATACTTAGATATGTCTCCTGTGAGACTCTGGTTAATTTACTTGTGACAAAGAACTACGGTGGAGTCTGTAGAAAAATGAATTTCCCTATAGGAAGAGACTTGTGAAGTTATGTTTGGAATCTAATAAAAATGTAATAATGTACATTACTTCTTGAAGAAGACAATGCTGTAGAATCTACAGAATACAAATCATTGCCCTATCAGTAATCACTGACGCTATCCAAAACGAGGAAATCCAAGGAGCAATTCTGGACCACCAAGAAAACAGAGCAATAGAAAGGGAAAAACTGTTAAGTCTAAACATGTCTCCTGTGTTATAAGCATAGACATTCCACACAAGACCTAAATATGTATAGCTTAGCTGAATGACAATGATTAAAGGAGAGGACATAATAAGTGTCTACAAGAATTAAAGCAGCAAGCACAACAAAGAATTAGACTCCCACACTGACTTCAGTGGTGTTACTCACAGTACTTAAAGTTAAAAACATGCAGAGTCAGGGCCTTAAAATGTAAGACTGGTTCAGGGAGTTGGAATGGAACATAATAGGTTGCTACAATGCCCATTAAAAATCTTTAGCCAAAATAAATAAAAGGCAAATTTTGGCTAGTAATCTTAGGGATATGAAGGGCATTTGCACATATTTTATCAAATTGCAGATGTAAAATTATATAAAATCAAATTGTATTGTTATTAGAAAGAGACAAAGCCCTAACAGGACTTAGTCAAGCTGCCAGTGCTCAGCACCTCTCTGTATCAAACGATATGTCAGGAAGGTACTATGTTTCTACTGATGGAAAAAGAGAATAAACAATTATTTTCACGTCTTGCTAATGCAGCATGCAAAGGGATTTCTATTATGATTCCACTGATGATTCACAGAGGAGCTCGGAGGTGTTTTTAAAACATGAAGATAACAAGGAATTTGAGATTGAACATAGGAGTTCGAAAAGGGATGAGGGAAAGATATCTTGAGAGGCCAAAAGTAAGGGAGTTGAAAAACAAAGAAAGAGAAAACACTGACGTCAAAGGTTTACAAGTTTTGGCTCTCTAAAAGTGAAATCTCTATAACTAAACTACACCACAGAAGTCTAGTGCTTGTTAACTTTGTTATACAAACACAGAAACGTACTTCCTCACAATGTAGTAATTTCCAAGGGACAGTAGTCTACAAGGTAATCTGCTCTTCAAATGTAGACCAACTTATTTACAGTAACCGAACTAAAATTTATTAAATTAGGAAATATAAATACAATTATGATTCATCCAAATGGTGTCTTTCAATAATGAAATTTTTAAAAAAATGGATCTACTAATTTCTAATTAATAAAATAAATGCACTGTCATCTAGATCATCCCTTCCCATGCTGCCCCCTAGCCTGCCCACTCTTCCCCTGGTACGCCCAGTCTCCATGCCCTCTATCAGTGTGTACTTAGGCCCTTAGAGCGCCCTCTATGGGGTCCAAATGAGAAAGAAGGTAGTGTACACAGGAGGGAGATGAGCCACTCATGAGGGATCCATTCCCTGAGCAGAGCCCAAGTTTGACTGGAGAGATTCCATGCAGATTTCAATGACAGAATTTGCATATTTTGTTTTTTATCTGTTTTATTTCCAAAACAAATTAAAATGTATTTTTCCTTAATAAAAAAAGTTGACACAATACTGGGTTTAATTTAAGAGCTGAATGAATCAGGATGTTTCTCTGTTACCCAGCAACGACTGACTCTGACAAATAACCAGGTAAGATGATCCATAGTCTGGTAAAGACTTGTAAAGTCTCACTTTACAGACCATTTGTAGTGAAAATGGATGCGTAGCCTATAAACATTGATCTCCACAAAAGCATTCTTGGGGGTCAAATCCAGAATGTTGAAATGATTAAATCTTGTAGCCCTGAATTACGTACACAAAAATTAGGCAGCACAGGATTATTACATAACATTAGAAACAATGCAATAAGTATCATGAATCTTAGGAGCACAATTTTAGTGGAATATTGTACAAGCCTGTCAGGTCTTCCTTCTGTATAGGCTAAAACATTACTTTTCCTTCACAGATAAAGTAGAGCCACCTTTTGTCTTCCCACTCAGCAAATTTTGACTTGCACAGGCAAGCCATGGCAACTTAAAGTTTGACTCCTATGTTAGAATGTCTAGCATATTTTACAAACCCCAGGATGCTTCATGTGCTCCTATCGAATAAGTAGTTTTAATCATTCATCTATAAATATGAAACTGAGTGCAAAATCTGAGAAATATAAAAGCAAACAAAATGTGAGCTGTCACTGTGAAACTGTACCCCAGAAATTTGAGATGAAAAATAATTTTACATCATCTAGTTCCTTATCAATGTAGCTTTGTGTTCTACGGTATATTTTCCAGGGCTTTTTGTCCCATCTAGGTTTAAATGTCCCAAAAGATAGGGCTTCAGCCATTTCCCTGAACTGACTTTTCAATAATCCTGTGGATCTTGCTTTCAGGAATTTTTAACTTGATGTTCAAGCCCATTTTGCCGTTTATATGCATCCCTCTTCTGCCATCACCCAGGTGTCACTAAATTCTCATCATCATTGGAATTTATAATCCTTCAAAACTTTGTAAAAATATACAAGCAGAAAACTATATTCCAAACACATTCTTAATGTTTATACAGATTATACATATATGTTTGATACTTCTGATTATGTAGTTCAAAAATCACACTGGCCTCTTTTTGTTTCTGTATGACAGTAGAATCTTGCAGAAAGGATTTTCAAACACACCTAAGCGTTTATCTAATCTGCTTTCAACCATCATCCCTAGATCTCTGCCAGCTTTCTCTTTCTCGTGATTTGTGTTACACATTTATATTTGCGTTCTGGTCCATCTGTGGAGCAATTTGTATGCAGGGCAGTGTCTGCCTTCTGTGCATCTTAGGAGCTCTGTGAAAATGGCAGGAGAAGCAGGATGTGTCAGGGTGTGCTGTTTTTCCCTTGAGGGCTCTAAGAGCTGTTCAGCTGGGAATGTGCCTACCATAAACTCCAGCAGACCAGGGATTCTGCTATGGCAAACTTCCCCAGCAGCAGAGTTAGGCCTAGCCCTGCCCATTATGGATTCTCAGGAGCCTCCCCTCTCTTAATTCCTTTTACTTACTGCTTGCTACATACCAGGAAGATAGGAAGCTTAGAGCCTATTTGTGGCAGCAGACAGGAGAGACACCGGGGAGCTTGGCGGACTGAGTTAGTTTGGTGTATGACAGGAAGAAAGTTTGTAGCAGAAGCAGGCTGTTAGGGAGTAAAAGAAGAGTTTCCCTGCTATTCTTGGCCTTGCCACATATTTTTGGGGCTCTGCCACATAATTTTGACCTAATGTGTCACTTTGTACTAGAGACTTTGGATATGTTTAACAAGTAGCTCTGTAAAAAGTACCAACTATCTATGGGATTATTAAAAATTGCCACAGGCTTGAAAGACCAATTTCTGTGCCTTTTGAAGTTAATTAAAATACTTGTGCGCATACACAATGCAAAGCAACTCACTAGAGTCCCCCAGAAGGTTAAGAACAAACAGAATATTGCAGATATTGGTGCCATCATGAAAATTAAAGATGCATTCATGAACTTTGAGAAATACAAGTGTTAATATGTGTGTCTATTTTTAAAAAAGTAATCATTTAAATCAAAGGGTTACTCAGATTCATCAAGGTATTATCTGCTAATTTCATCTACATTCAATGATTTAGCAATTCATTTCATAACTCCCCCCACCCCAGAAATGCCATCAATTCTATTCAGCTCAAATTTGCCTCTGTGGCTCATGGAAGCTATCCAACACAGAGGCTGTACTCAATTTCTAAGTAGTAGTTCACCACCCATAAGTGGCCTCAGCAGACAGTCAAAGGCCAGAAAACTGTGGTGCGCAAGCAAAGGGTAGCTCATTTATAGTGTATGAGCTCTCCTACCAGCACTTCAGCACACTGCAAAGTAAGGTCTGGCTCACACTCAAGCTCAAGCCCTACCATATCTACATAACATCATGTTAACCCAGGGATTGGACTGGGGGTCCCAGGACTCTTCAGGATTGCAGGGTCTGACCCCAGGTCAAGTCCTAAGCCAGGCTTTGAGCCCTATTGCTTTGCAGTGTAGACGCAGCCCTGCTTGTCTCAGGTCCTGGGAATTTTCCAAAAAGTATCCCACAATCCCATGGACCAACTTCCTTTGTTCTCTCTATCCCAAGAATCTTAAATCTACCCTATTGAAAACAGAAGCAACCACCCTCAGTGACTGCAGCTGCTCAGTGAGTCAGCATTAACCACTCCATTTTCTTCTGACCACTGAGCTACAAAGACCATCAGAAAGCCGTCTGTGTTTGCAATGGAGATTGAACAGAAAAAGCCTTTTGCAAATTATGTTGCTTCATGGTTATGGGAGCACAGCCTGATTTTGGAAAATCTCTGGTGCAAGGGCAGCAAAACTGGACTTTAGAAATGACTATGTATACTAGCAAATAGTGAAGAAGCTGGCAGCTTTGCAAATTGACTGGACCGCTGACCAGAGAAGGAAGCAGAGTGAGTGGCTCAAGTCTGAGTACCAGAAAACCAGTGATCAGAACCACACCTTGGGCAACTTGTCAAAATCATGCCCATTTTGATCAGGTGTTGGGCACTGTGCCCAGCATGCAGCCAACAATGGTGCACAGTGAACTGGTCTCTTAGGATCCAGTGTGAGGATTGATGGGAGGCAGCAGCGGGCACTGACTGGGGACAATGAAGTCACTCTTTTGCTGAAACTGATTCCAGAAGAAGCTTCAGAGCAGAAGCAGCGGACTCTGGGTCTATACTCTGAGGAACTGATGCACCCCCCAAAAGGAACAGTCCACTGCAGAGCCTACAACCAACACAAACCGGAGTGGTCACCTCTGAGCACGGTAAGTTTCTGGCTCCATTTTAATGCTTATTAAAAGAGTAATGGGAAGGATTTTCACTCTATGAACCAATGCAAAACCAACTAATTAGTGTATCCACTAATGGCAGATCGAATGACATCCCAGCCACATGAAGTTCAAAATGGTGACTGGGACATGCAAACAGCAAAGAACATCTTTAAAAGTGTATTTTTACTGGAAAGGCACAGATTTTTTGCTAGGGCCATTCCTGTTTCTTAAAAATAATCACCACCTTATATTGCCATGCATTTAAGTAGGTGACTCTGTAACCATTCTACAGTCTATCGAGTGACCTGGAAACACTGAAGTCTCTGTGTGTTTGACTAAATGTCCATTCACATTGACAATTTGTCCATTCACAAATGACTATTTGTCCATTCACAAATCTAATCCATTTCAGTTAGAAACAGTCCATGCAGTCTATGGGTGACAAAAATCATTTGTTCCAAATGTGGCTGTGGTTGAAATTCTGTCCAGCATCATGCTGAGGACGAGGCAGAGGAAGACTTTGGATTTAATCATATTTACACATAGTCACAACAGGTTAAGCCATATAGAGGCTAACACAGCATCCTCTTGACTCCCTCATGAATTCTGACCCAGTCCTGGGTGCTGATAACATCTTCTGAAGCGAGAACTCCATATAGGTAGCCACATTTCAGAGAAGGGCATATTTTACATATTTACCTTGATAGCTGACCAGCCATCCCCACCCACAATTGTGCTGTTCAGTCACTATATGTTTGAATACGTCAACTGCATATCCTGCAGGTTTCCAACCAGCAGCTTGGAATAATATCTCCTTTTGAAAGGTGGGCATTGTAACCCGTCCGTGCCCAGGGTAGCCCACTGATAATGCCAGGGTCAGGGCAGGCTGCAAAAGGAGAGCAAATTCTCCCGGCACTGGTGGGTGACACCACAGTCAGACTTCCCAACGCGCCACAAACAGTGCTTCTGATTCCCCCACACTGGTTACAAGAAGCCACTGTGCAAATACACACAGCCCCCTTTACTGCATTTCAGTCTCTGGCTCCCAAACTGACACTAGGTCCAGTAAAGAGACCAGTTGCTTTAACTCTATGCTCTTTACTAAAAGATTACCTCTGATCCCAAAGGATCAGCCACAGTACCAGTTCACTATAAGTTTGGATCTTACCCAAAATACCACGCTGCCAGCCAATCCTTTAGTAACTAAAACTAAAGGTTTATTAATAAAAGAAAAACAAACAATAAGAGAAGTGTTAAGGGCTTAAAGCAATCAGATACATACAAGTGATTTAAAAGTCCATATACATCAGGTTTCTAGAACAATTGTGGAGTTACAGGCTTGTATAGTTCCTCTGGTATACATCCAGTACCTGGATGGGTCTAAGTCCTTCAGTTCAGTTGCACAGTGTGTTAATCCAGAGGTGTGTCCGCAGCTGGATAGGAACAAGGACACAAGGCAAAGACCAAGACGAAGACAAAATGGTTTCTGTGGTTTGATCTTATATACCCTCTGTTTCTGGCCATGTGGCTTGTGGAACTTTACTGGAACCAAAATGAAGTCCATAGTCACATGGGCCAATCCTGGTAACTCTTCAGGTATGCCTTTAGTTTCTTCCCGGGCCTCTGGCTTCTGATAAGGCCTTGAATGGGCTATTAAGCAAGCTATTGTCCTGCCGCCTCTCTGTCTGGGGTGTGTCTTCCACAGCACAGTTTGAAATACAGGGATATCAAAGATCTCCATAACTTTCCTTATACATATTACACATGAACACAAATATTATCATCTTATTCAGCATATCATAACCTTTCTAACAGTACCTGACATGGTATGTCTTACATGAATCACTATGATTTTGACATATTAAGGTCAAATAACACAAATGCCCCCCCCTCCTAATGCAGCCCGCGTGACAGGCATCATGAACACTGTTATGTCCTCCAAAACATGAAAAGCCTGAAATCATAGAAAAAGCTGTGGTAGCAAGGCCACTGGTGGGAGCCTCCCCAGCTCTGCCCCTGAAACCCGAATAATTGTGCAATTTTCTAAAATCCAAAAAGCACCTTTGCATTTTTAATGTACCATTGTGCCTGCAATTCTTTCACTGTGACTAACGAGGTTGTGTCCAGGGAACTCTGTGGCCTGAAGCACCTGTCTCACAATATACTGAAGTTCAGCTTGTAAAAGTATCATTCCATCTCCTTGAAATTTCACAAGGATTTTTTCTATGTTCCGGGGTAAGCTATTTGAGACTATAATCCTGTGTGTCTTGTCCTTTTCCAGGCTCCTCATCCTCTCCTGGCTGCGGTGCCTCCACCGCTCTCCCACACTGCAGCAGAAGTCTGGGCCAGCACAGATTCATGGACTGTTCCAAAAGAAGTGTTTCCATGATGAATGTATGCTTGAAGTTCTGAAAAGGGCCAACAAGCAGTCCAGTACCAAAGACATAGGGACTTGCCATGAAAGAAATGGCAGGCATGCTGCAATGCAAGAGGAAAGGCTCAGGCTGAGTGCACAGCGTAATGACAGCTTTCAGCATGGGAGCAAGCATTTGCTTCCTAGTTCATAGAACAAGAATGCTGCCTAAAAATGAGGGAACAAAACTCAGCAGAAAGAGCTGTTTGAGAGGCTCATATCACTGATCGTTGCACGGGTAGCGGCTCCTGATGCATCATACACAACAATGCCTAAGTCCCCTGAATGCTACCCTGTGTGGCATTCCAAAAGCAGTTTAGAAGACTCTGCGGCTGGCTGGCCCATGCAATTAGGGAACATGAGTGGCTGGGCAGGGCAACCTTGCCCCATGCAGCCCTCCATACTGACCTTCCTTCCACAGTGCCACATGCATGACAAATGGGAAAAGAAGGGAAAAGCGAACAGGTAGCCTGGGGACATACCCCAGTAGGAGGTTTCTGTCTTGTACATGGCTTCACTTCTACATGCACTTTGTTTTTATATATTTATTTTCTGTAAGGTTCTGTTGTTAGTGGTGTTTTGATGTGGTAACGGCAACTGGCCTGCCTGGGAATGGGTGAATGCTATACTCTTCTAATACATATTTTCAAATAAAGTCGTTTTTATTTAATCAAGAACATTTATTTCTATCACTGCTTCACATCATATGTCATGTATTCAACCTAATAAAGATAAACGCATGAACAGGGACAATTAGGAACTAGTATGCAAAGGCTACCCCTCAATATAGTTATCTGTAGCAATTCATACTTTAATAACTTCCTTACATCCATCTGTACTGTGAATAATGCCCAAACCCCTACTTTATAAGTGGTCATGTCATTCTTAAAGTATACTGCACTCTAAAATGTCACACCTCTCCCCAAGCACTCCACCCCTTCCTACAATCAATGAGCCCCTATATTCACCGACCCCAAACACACAACATTAAAAAAAGTGTTATTTCCCTTTTTCCATTGAGCCATGGAAGTCCATAATGTGGAAGCATAAAGCATCCCTGACTCCTGTTGCCCGGGTGCATCCAGATCCAGCTGTGGAAGCCGCACTTTGTGGTTGAGTGTACCTGTTCAGAGGTCCCTTGTCATCATAGGTCCATTCAGAGGGAAATGGCTCACCTCTGACTTCACAAAGATTGTGAAGAGCAGAGCAAACCATGGTAATGCAAGCAGCATTGAGACACGGGCATTGAAATAGGTCTGTAAACATCTCAAACAGGATTTCAATTTGCTAAAAGCACATTCAACAATCGTTCTGCACCTGCTGATAGCATAATTAAGCCATATTTTGCCAGGGACTCTGAAATCAGGGTATTGTTTCATAAGCCTAGGCAAAAGGGGATATTTTGGGTCCCCCAGAAAAATGGTGGGGCAGTAACTCCATTTAGGACACTGTAATTTTATGGGGATAGTGTCCTAGCCTGTCCATGAATGAGCCTGATCAGTGTAAAACCCTGGCATCATGAACTTTTCCAGTGCAACCTAGACTGAAGTTCATAAATTGCCCTCTCTGGTTCACAAGGGCCTGCATAAAAATGGAGCAGTACCATTTGTGGTTTATGTGCTTCTTGAGGAGGGCAAACTATGGGCATGATCAATAGCCCTAGAGCAGACTGGAAACCCCGTTCTCTCAAATCCAACAACTATTTCAGGAATATCCTTTTTGTCTGATGCCATGGGGGTAAACCACACACCTAACTGCTTCAGAAACCTCTGCAACAATTTTACCCACAACTGACTTTCCAACACCAAACTGATTTGCAACAGCTTCCAGATGGCTATTGCAACCTGCTTCTGGAGTGGCAGGGTTGGCCTCGTGCATGTGTCTTTACGCTGAAGGGTCATGACAAGCTGCTCACAACGCTCCGGGAATACTTTTCTTCATGCGAAAGTTCTGTACCCATTGTTGGTCATTGCATGTCTGTATGATGATGTGATCTCACCATTCTGTGTGTGTGGCCCTGCTCCAGAAGTGGGGTTTATATACGGGACGTCAGAGGCTTTACTGAGTATCCTGCGACGCATCAGCCAGTTTGAGTATTTCGCTTTCTCTGCCTTCTCTTCCTTCTGCTTCATCACAAATAGTGTCAGGTCCATTTGGTGGATGAGAAAATATCACCAAGATGTTCATCAGCGTCTCACAGAAGCTCTGCACATTTCCGGATTCCGGAATGAAAGCACAAGCAAGAGAAGTTCTTTAGAAAGTGCCTCCTCCATGCTGCTGGCTCTGATATCTGGGAGTTCACTGAACAAAATAACTGCTTGGCAGAATGTGTTGGTGGGCTGTTCAAACTTCCTGTAATGTGCAAGGTGGACAGACAAGTTTTCCCACAGTGCACCACATTCAAAGAACTAGTGAACACATTACAAATGGGCACTAAGGAGTCTTAGATATGGTTGGTTTGACTCAGATCTGTCTGTGTGCTGCAGTGTGGATGTCAGATGCCCAAGTTCAAGGCCAGGTTAGAAAATGTTTAAACCCATGATAAATAATCAGTGTAGACACTCAAGCCTTGGGTTCTCTAACCCCAGGTAAGCTGAATCGAGTCCCACTGACACAGGGCTTACATTGCAGTGTGGACATATCCTTAGTGGCTCTGAAACCCTGCAAGTGTGCTGAGCAATATTTTATTAAAAAAATTATGGTCAAGTTTTATTTTTGGCCATTTGCTGGTTGTCTATGTTGTTGTTTCCCTCCCGAACTCCCAATTGTTAAGGAAAAATCCCACTTATTTGTTCTTCTCCAATTAAAATGAAAAGATCTGGGAAACAGGAGAAAAACACGGAATGGTTGTAGGTGTTATATTTATAAAACAATCGAAGACAATAAAATTTAATTGAGACTTCTGGTAACAAAGCACCCAACTTCCAATGGGCCAGAACCTGAAAATGCTATGTGCTACTAAACAGAATAAAACATATATCATTATGTTCTACTGTTGTTACAGAATGATAGTGCTTCTCAAATTAGGAAAAGAAAGATTGTAGGCCAAATTCTGCTCTGATACAGAAGTGTAAATCCAAATGACGATTGTAAATGACAACAGACCATGACCCAGTATCCTTCTATTACAAAGGATAATCTAAGGCGCAGATGGAAATCAAGCACATGTTTTTCCTCCTTTCAGTTTTATACACAGGTGATCTGGATAAGTCTGATTGGCGGATTCAGCATCTGTGGCTTACCTTTGCGATTTGGTGGCAGTCAACGGGAGGTACACAAGTGACATAAATCACTTGCTTATCTCCTGTCTACTTTGCAGCGTCTCCTCTGCGCGCAGTCCACACTGCGCAGCGTCGAAGGGAACGCAGCACTACACCACTTATCGGGGTGGTTTTCCTGCGTCGCTTGCAGACCGCTCAGTTGATCCAGAGCAATCGATTTGAAGGCAGCGAATTTGCCGCTGTCAGTGTAGACCCAGCCTCAGACTACTCCCTCTTACTGTGAGAAACCATAAAACATTCCACCCCCTATAGATTAGGTTAAGAAAAAAACTTAACTCCTTCAGTGCAATTTTCACACTGAAAAGATCTAGGTAATTCAGTACTTTTAAGTCTGTGTAGTATAAACCAGCTTCAAAGAAGGATATTACTTGGTGTGAAGAACAATTTAAATGTTCTTAAAAAAATCCCACACTTTGCAACAAAAGTCCAATAATCACAAATTAACATGTTTCCACTTTGAAGTACTACTGGATTGGAGAAGGCATTTTCAAAAGGCAGTATGAAAAAATGCTAATTATATATTTTTTTTATTTCAGCAAAGTTGCCAAAACTACTGTTTGAAAGTAGCTCCATTCCCTGCTCAGCTCTGCATCAGCTTCAAAACAGGCTGCCAGTGAGGACCGGGCATAACTGCAAAATTTCCCATCTCAAGTGAGAGCCTTCTGAAGATGTTATATTGGTTGCCAGGTTGCCCCAAATAAATTAGCTTTTAAATGTTCTAAAAAGAAAAAGGTGCATGAGACAGATTACTTTTGAAAATGTATAAAACTAATTATTTATAGACTTCATAACTGCCTCAGTTCTGTATGGAACAATTTATGCATGACTCACCAATTTATCCAGACATGTCTATTGCCTTCTTAACTGTCTATTACCTTCTCAAGGTCTTTTATGAAAAACTAGTTGGCTGTTTTAATATTTATTAGGCTTCAATTAAAAATACCAAAACGCATAAGTACAATGCACTTTAAGATGTATATACACCATTCGTATTTAGATAGCTCCTAAAGCGAGCTACACATTTACAGAACATTGACAAGTACTTGTGCATGCTCCAGAGAGGTTCAAACCCAAAGTCCTAGTGCAGCAACAGGATCTGCTAACATGGAAACTTATGTCCATTTGGAGTTCTACTGAAGTCCAAGAAATCCCAGGCAAGTGCTGGAAGGTGCCTTTGTAGGATGGGGATTTACGTTTAGACACAGCATAAAAAAAACAAAAACTAGTAAAAAGTAATTAGAATGTGATAAGGAAAAAAAAGTCAGAGCTGTCACCTCAATCATTTTTGCTGTTGTCAATGTTAGCTACACACACAACACTGATTGTCATTAGATATAATATTAGAGATGTGCATTTCTCAACTATATCCTGTTGTGTGTTGTTCCTTATGTACTCACTAACCACATCCCTTATATGTATGTAATTACATACTGGGCTCGACAAATTCACTCACCAGAGCAAGTCATAAGCCACCATTTTTTCATATTTGGTTATCAAAATATGAGTAAGAAAAATAATATTTACAGTTCGTACGATTGCATAGTTTATTTTGTAAGGTTGCTCTGAGAGGGAAAGTGGTCTCCTTTATTCTCTTTTCCCCTCAAGCTTCTTCTACAAGGAATACGGGGAACAGAGAGGTCTCTGGTACTCTTCCACATGCCTGGTAACCATTTTGGGGTCCTCCTCTTCTGTGAATAAATCCAATATTTGACTTTACTACTGATCATAGCTTTGCCATATAGCAGCTGGATAAAATTAACCATATTCTTGGCAATATCACAGTTGCCAAAAGGATTAGGAATACCAGTAGTAAAATTTAGGAAAGTCTTGTTAAATTCACTGTACTGCTACTTGGCAAAGCTATCAATGAAAGGAGAAACACTGTAATTGTCTTTCTACAGACTCAAGAAGATATTATTGCAATGTTTACCATTTCACATTTGGATTTGATTCTGTCTCATGGGACTGAAATGACAAAAGGCCTTTCATGAGTGGCTCTTCTGGTCAGGTGTGTCTGAAGTAATTAAACAGTCCCAGACTGCTATTGGGCCATACTCCCAGGGTTTCCTCCCTAGATGCAATGGTTTTACCCTCTCTGGATCCTTCTGGCCTCAGCAGCCCTGCAGCCACTAAGTCGTTCAGATCCTATTCTGGGAGTTTATCACTGTCCGATTGCAGGTCGCTTCCCCAGTGGCCTATCAGGGATGATGTGGGCCCCCTCATTACTCCAGGTCCTAGCCTAGGGACTCTAAGAATAGTAGACATGTGCCACCACGTCCCTTTAACAAAACTGCCTTCAGTTCCCTGGGCCACTTCACCATGGCCCCAACCTTCACTGATGCCTCACTCTTAGGTCAGGGATCGTCTGTGTTCAAGCCTAGCAGTCAGTCATGAGATGGCTCTCACTCATTCTGCCCCTGTCAGCACTGAGCTGTAGATGGTGATGCACTTCCCTTCGACTAGCCAGGAGCAGCATCTGCAGTTCTCTGGCTCCAGCATATTTACCACTGCCCCCCACTTAATGTCATCCAAAACTTGCTATTTGTTCAATCCACCTTATCCTCCAGATTGTTAATGAAGATATTGAACAAAACTAGCCCCAGGACTGATCCCTGGAGCACTCCACTTGTTACTGCCTGCCAACTCATTGAGCCGTTGATCACCTCCTGTTGAGACCAATGATCTTGCCAGTTTTCTATCCACCTTAAAGTCCATTCATCCAATCCACACTCCTTTAGCTTGCTGGAAAAATACCATGGGAGACGATATTAAAAGCTTCGCTAAAGTCACGATATATCATGTCCACCACTTTCCCCGTATTCAAAGAATCACTAATCTCATCACAGAAGGCAATCATGTCAGTCAGGCATGATTTGGCTTTGGTGAATCCATGCTGACTGTTCCTGATCATCATCTTCTCTTCCAAGTGCCTCAAAATGGATTCCTTGAAGCCCCGCTCCATGATTTTTCCAGGGACTGAGGTAAGGCAGACTGGTCTGTAGTTCCCTGGATCCTCTTTCTTCCCTTTTTTGAAGATGGGCACTATATTCGCCTTTTTCCAATCATCGGGGACCTCCCCAAATTGTCACGAATTTTCAAAGATAATGGCCAATGGCTCAGTAATCACATAAGCCAACTCCCACAGCACCCTTGGATACATTGCATCCAGCCCCATGGATTTGTGCATGTTCAGCTTTTCCAAATAGTCCTGAACCTGTTCTTTCACCACTGAGGGCTGCTCATCTCCTCCCCATACTGTGTTGCCCAGTGCAGTAGTCTGGGAGCTGATCTTTTCTCTAACAACAGAGGCAAAAAACCATTCAGTACTTCAGCTTTTTGCACATCATCTATGACTAGGTTGCCTCTCCCATTCTGAAGGGGCCCACATTTTCCCTGGCCTCCTTCTTGTTGCTAACATGGCTGTAGAAACTCTTCTTGTTACTCTTCATGTCCCTTGCTAGATGCAACTCCAATTGTGCTTTGGCCTTCCTGATTTCACTCCTGCATGCTCAAGCAGTATTTTTATACTTCTTCCTAATCATCTGACCAAGCCTCCACTTCTTGTAAGCTTCCTTTTTGTGTTTAAGCTCACCAAAGATTTCTTTGTTAAGCCAAGCTGGCTGTTTGCCAAGTTTGCTGTTCTTTCTGCACATCATGATGGTTTGTTCCTGTGCCCTCAGTAAGGTTTTTTTTAAAATACAGCCAGCTCTCTTGGACTCTCTTCCCCCTAATATTATCCTCCCAGGGAATCCTGCCCATCAGCTCTCTAAGAGAGTCCAAGTCTGTTTTTCTGAAGTTCAGGAAGCATATTCTGCTGTTTTCCTTTCTTCCTTCTGTCAGGATCCTGAACTCTACCATCTAATGGTCACTACAGTCCAGGTTGCCACCCATTTCTAATTCCCCTACCAATTCTTCCCTGTTTGTAAGCAGCAGGTAAAGAGGCTTTCAGCCCCTACCTGGTTCTTCCAGTGCTTGTACCAGGAAGTTGTCCTCAACACTTTCCAAAAACTTCCTGGATTGTTTGTACACTGCTCTATTGCTCTCCCATATATATATAATTGACAATCATGTGAGTTCAGACTACTAAATCAAGATCAGAAATTTAAGCGTAGATAATCTCTAATAGGATTACCATATAGCCATTTCAAGAAACTTGTGTTTTTTTTCTTTTGAGTTTTAAATTCTCTAAGAGAACCCCGGTTATATATGGAGTTTATTTATGTTTTGAAATACTAGCTTTGCATGGTATAGAATTAACTTTCTATTTCAACTACAGACTTTCCACCATAATGATAAAATAACTTAAAAATTATGGAGTAAAACAAACAAACAAACAAACAAAAAAACAACCCAAAAAGTCAAACTGCTGATGTGTGTTGAGAACACATAAATAATATCATCGCCTAAAGAAAATGAACATCTGATACTGTAAATTTAATATGGAAGCTGTCAAGCTGTCCTCCAGTGGCTCAGGAGTATGAGTACTAACCTCAGGGCAAACTGTTAAGAAGCAGGGAACAAACCCCAAATTGGTGTTAGTTCCATACTTGGATTTCACCAACCAAATAGCACATGTAAACTTCTCAGGGACTATAATAGACTTAACATGGAGTCAAAGACAGCCCCCTTGGATACTCCTATCTGTCTTACCACCCAGCGAAGTCTACCTGTGTGACTGTGATAGATGTTCCCTTACACCATGAATCACAGCAATATTCAGGTTATTTCCAGTCCCAAAGGACCAGTCGCTTACCCCTGGTCAATTGCACCTTATATCTCAGACCAAAGACTACGTTTGTAGTCATTCAAATAGGAAAAGGAATCGAGGCAGTCACAAGGTTAAAGCAGGTAAACATACATACACAAATGAGTTACTATCTTTAGTTCCAAAAGCTAACCGAAGCTTCTATAATAAGCAAGTTCTATATGTCCTTTAGGGCTAACACAGGCTAAGCAGCTGAAGATCCCTTGCTTATGCCTAGAAACTTTGTGTCCACTCCCCCTCCCCAGATTCCAAGCAGCATAAAAATCCAGTTCCTTTTTGTCAGGGATTTTTATTCCCTTGCCACTCCTCACCTCCACCCCCATACGCTCTCAGCTGCGAACTCTGCAGATGGGACTAATTCTTGTGTATGATCTCTCTTCACGGGGGGGAGGGAAGAGAGCCAAACAACTAAGTCTTTTATTTTCTTTATGTTTTACAATAGTCTGTCTGCTGTTGATGGTGGGCCTTCCTCATTGGCCAGGATGTAACACCTTCTTTTGGAGACCAACACTTTACATTAAGTTAATGTCTTTCTCCTATCTGGTGATTAGCAGTCACAGAGGCTTACAATACAAATGCTCAAATGTTACCTTACACTGTGGAATTCAGATGTTATAAATGAGATTAATGGACTCAGCAACTCACAAACATTCCATGAAGTCTAAACACTAAACACATTCTTATAATTTTAAGACCTGTTTTAACAATAATAGCGAACAGGTAAACTAGACTGATTCCAGCTATGTAGTTGTCCATGTTCAGTTGAAACATGAGGGCCTTGGTATAAGCTGGTGCCACATCTGTCAGCATCAGAGAAGCATTTAGTCCATTTAAAAGATTGCACATCCTTAAAGTTCAAGTTATAAACTGAAAAATGTTTATTGCATATTGCTGCGTTGTAAAACTTTCTGCCACAGTGTAATTAGAATCTACTTTCTTAAAGACCTATTTTTGTTGTGCTGTTATAGTAGGCCAATAATTTAGGTATTCCTTATTCTGGAATTTAATTAGGACTGCAGTAGCAATTAGGTTGAAGTGCCTCAGAAATTTAGGCTGTCTCATTACCATACCTAAAATAATTATTTTAATAAAGAAATGGTAGCAATATGGAAATAATACTCATGAAATTAGTACAGAAATACAGCAAGCCCTATTTTCTTTGGTAAAAGGGGTGTCAGAATAGGGGACTGGAGCTTAGGTTGCTTCTTGTGAAATTCTGCCTCCACAGAAGTCACTTGGAGTTTTGCCATTAACGTCAATGGGACCAGAATTTTACCCCTAGATTCTGTTCCCATTTCTGCCTTTATCTCTCTTTATGATGAATTACAAATGGCAACAGTCCATTTAAAAACTAGATTCATTCAGTTACTTCACCCTGTTCCTCACTACAATCTATGGTGCGGGGAGGGGGGCTATAACCACATTTTCTGTTTTAAAAATGTACATATTTATGATTTTCTGTCCACTGTTGCAGTAAAATAGACTTGCTTGGAAAGGAAATTTGAACTTACATAACAGCCTTAATTAAAGGATGACACCTCTGTATATTTGTACTTCTGGAATTGAGGAATTTGCACTGAGAATTTGCTTTAAGATTCTGCTAGATCCGTTGTGTAAAAACAAATATTAGTTATAGGTCCTCTAGTGGCTTAATGTTCCAGAGATGGTGGACAACTTCTGCTCCATTTTTGATTGATTCAGTAGAAGCTACTAATGCTTAGTGGCGCTGCAATTTAAGCAATAGATATCTATCTGTCTCTTGATTTTTTCCCCAACAATATCTGTGCAATTTGTTTTGGTAAGGAAAAAAATTAGACTTTTGGAAGAGTAGTTGGCAATATGCGCTATTTACTGTTTTTCATCCTTGCTCTCTGAATCATTAATAAAATTTAGATTATAAACTAATTGTGGCAGAGACTTTTTTTTTCTGCCAAGCTTCCTGTAATCTTTTTGGGCACTATCAGGTTATAAAGCAGTGAACCATAGTAAACTGTGAGAGATCAAGGCACAATTGTTTGTTAATTTCCTTGATATCCTAGAATACAGGAAATCTAAATGAGCTCACAGTTTATGTTTGAATATTCTCTCAATAGCTACTTTTTTCCAATCACCTAAATTTCTACTCGCTTTCTTATGTTGAAGACATTTTTAAAGTGAGAAGTAATTCAGCTATTTGTAAATGTAACGTTATCCCTTTCTTTATTTATTAATGCATCTTCTTTCTTTGTATAACTTTCTCATACATATATTTATAAAAAAACCTTTCTTATTCCCTTAAGCCTTATTATAAAGTTACTCTCATTCCATCTCCCCATTAAGTACTGAAGCTCACCACCTCTTCCCTTTACAGTTTTTTTTTTTAAATTGCTGTAATGCAATGGGAATAATGGCCACTTGAAACCTGCTTTGAGTAGGGTGTTGGACTTGGTGAGCTCCTGAGGTCCCCTTCAACCCTAATATTCTATGATTCTATCTCTCTATTAACCCAAATTAAGAAAATAAGAGCTGCCATACTGGGTCAGACCATGGCTTATCTTGCCCAGTATCCTGTTTTCCCCATAGCTTCAAGAGGAGCGTACAGAACAGAGCAATTGTGGAGTGATCCACCTCTCTCTTCCACTCCTGGCTTCTGGTAGTCAGAGGTTTAGGGTTATCCTGAGCATGGGGTTGTGTCCTTGACCATCTTGGCTAATTGGCATTGATGGACCTATCCTCCATTAATGTATTTAGCTCTTTTTTGTACCCAGTTATACTTTTGGCCATCACAACATCCCATGGCAATAGGTACCACAGGTTAGCTGTGTATTGTGTGAAAAAAATATTTCTTGTATGTATTAAGTCTTCTGACTCTTAATTTAAATGAGTGAGCCCCCTGTCCTCCCCTCCCCGTCTCCCCCCCACACACCAGATTTTGTATTGTGGGACAGGGGTAAGTAACACTTCTCTATTCACCTTTTCCACATCATTCACAATTTTACACACCTCTATCTTATCCCCGCTTAGCCATCTCTTTCTAAGATGAACAGTCCTTATCTTTTTAGTCTCTCCTTGTATGAAAGTCATTCCATATCTTTTACCATCTTTCTTGTCCTTCTCTGCACCTTTCATTATATCCTCTGAGACTGGGATACCAGAACTGGACACAGATCTCAAAGTGTGGGAGCACCATGGATTTAGATAGTGGCATTACATTTTCTGTCTTATTTTATATGCCTTTCTTAATAGTTCCTACCATACTGTTAGTCTTTTTGACCACTGCCGTGCATTGGGTGAAGTTTTCAGAGAACTATCCACGGTGACTCCAAGTTCTAAATTAGTCATTACCACCCAAGAAAAAGAATCCACCATTATATTATATACGAAAGAAGAAAGAAGAGAAGAGAAAAAGGAAGTTATGTAATTTTTTTTTAGTGTGCATTACTTTGTACTTATCAAGCAGAGTTTCATCAACCATTGTGCTGTCCAGTCATCCAGTTTTGTGACATACCTTTGCAACTCATAGCCCTCTCTTTTGGACTTCGCTAGCTTGAACAATTGTGGGTCATCTGCAAACTTCACCACTTCATTGTTCATCCCTTTTTTCAGCTCATTAGTGAATATGTTGAATAGCACAAGTCCCAGTACAAATCTTGGGGGACCCTGCTGTTCCTCTCTCTCAACTATGAAAGATCACTAATTATCCTACCCTTTGTTTTCTGTCTTTTAACCAGTTACTGATCCATGAGAGGATCTTCCCTCTTATCCTACTTAGTTTCCTTATGTGGTACCGTGCAAAGGCTTTCTCAAAGTCCATGTACTCTATGCCAACTGGATCATCCTTATCCACATGCAGATTGACTCCCTCAAAAAATTCTAATAGACTGGTGTGGCATGACTTCCTTTTAAAAAAGCCATGTTGACTCTTTCCCAACAAATCATGTTTACCTAGGTGTCTGATAATTTTGTTCTTCACTATAGTTTCTAGCAATTTACCTGGTACTGAAGTTGGGCTCGCTAGCCTGTAACTGAAAGGATTGGCTCAAGTCCTTTTTAAAAAGCAGGATTACATTAGCTACCTTCCAGTCATCTGGTACACAGACTGATTTCAGTGACTGATTACATACTAAAGTTAGTAGGTCTTCAATTTCATCTTTGGGTCTTTTGGGTGAATACAGTATTTTAGATTCGTCACCAAAAAAGAAAAGGTCTGATATGGGTCTCTCCCCCTCATCCTCTGCAGTAAAGACCCATATAAGTAATTTATTTTGCTTCTCTGTAATGGCTTGTCTTCCTTGGGTGCTCCTTTATCACCTTTGGAGCTGAACGGTCCCGCTGCCTATTTGACAGGCTTCCTGCTTCTCATGTACTTTAAAAACAATTAGAGTTAGTTTTGTTTCTTTAGCTAGTTGCTTCAAAATTCTTTCTTGGCCTGCCTTATTATACTGAATCTGACAGAGTTGGTGTTGCTTCCAATTTTCTGTATTAGGATTTGACTTCCAAATTTTAAAGGAATCCCTTTTGCCTCTAACAGCCCCTATTACTCTGCTGTTTAGCCATGGTGGCATTCTTTTGGTCCCCCTAGTTTTTTTTGTGATTTGGGGTCTACATTTAGTCAGGGTCTTTTTTATGGTGTTCAGTAGTCTCTATGCTGCCTGCAGGCATTTTACACTTGCGACAGCTCTTTTAATTTCTAACTAGTGTCCTCTTTTTTGTGTGGTTCCCCTTTTTGAAGTTAAATGTTACTGTGGCAGGGTTTTTGGTGTGTGTTTTCCCCCCTCCAAAGATGCTAAATTTAATTACATTATGGTCACTATTGCCAAGCGGTGTAGTTACCCCATAGACCAAATCCTGTGTTTCATTTAGGACTAAATCATGAATTGCCTCTATCCCTTCAGGGTTCCAGGACTATCTGCTCCAAGCAGCAGTCATTTATGATGTCTAGAAATTTTATCTCTGTATCCTGCCCTAAGATGACATTTACCCAGTCAATACGAGAATAGTTTAAATGACCCATTATTAGTGTGTCTTCTGGTTTGGTAGCCTCTCAAAGCTCCCTTAACATTTCACAATCTCTTTCACTATCACGGTCAGGTGGTCTGTCATATCTTTTACTAACAATAACACTGGAGCTAATTATTATTAACTAAGGAATTAGTAAATTCTCAGTTGTAAACACCTCCCAACTAGCAATGTTTATCACCCATGAGACTCAGCCCAGCTATTTATATTATGAGCATATATTTAATATTGTTTCATTTTGACAAACATATTAATGCAGTACTTTCTAAATTACTTTGCAAAAGGTACTTACATCTTGTCATTGCACAAAAAATGTAAAGCTGGTAAAATACCACTCAAATGTTAAAAAATATCAGTATTAAACATTGGCATACCAGAGCTGCCATTGCCCAGCCAGTCTTGTTATAGATGAACTCCAAATTATTTCTTCGCAAGTACAGCAAGCCACCAACAAGTGACACTAAAAGAGCCAGTGCAATAGTGCCTGAATAGTTTGGAGGCCTGAATACCCTAATCTGCAGGACAAAAAAAGAAGAAAAGAAAACCAACAATTATTTCTCCACTCTGTGACAAACAGAAGTGATGTAATATCATACACAGAGTAGCAACCCAATGTCTGATATTGAATGCACAGTTTTCTCTGTGTTAAGGATGTTCTTGTACAGAGAATAAGTATTGATGATAGTGAATATTGCTAACATTGTCACACAACTGGGACTCAACATTGGCAGAGTGGGGAGAATCTTTTCCTTTTCTTTTCCAGGCCACCCTTAACCCCCATATGAGGGGAAGGCAATGGGGTTCCAGCAATATGCTGAATCCAGGCTTTCAGGGGAAGCACTAATGTCAGCCTTCCCAAATAGGTGGAAATGATTAAGGAAAAAAACACGATCACCTGCACTGCATGAGTTATTGCTGGGTATTCCCAGACTTAAGTAATAAAGCTGTGGCCTAATTAAACCAGATCCACTGCATTTTGTCTGTCTTCCTGCATGACCGGTACATA
Organism: Mesoclemmys tuberculata; assembly: GCA_007922155.1. NCBI lineage: Eukaryota > Metazoa > Chordata > Testudines > Chelidae > Mesoclemmys > Mesoclemmys tuberculata. The sequence goes on from ML675624.1 coordinate 40,933,147, forward strand.
AGTATAGATGGTACGGCATATTGCTAACACAAAATAAAGACTTTGTTTTTAAATATATTTTAAATTATGACAGTGGTCCCTTTGCATGCTACTGCACTGGGAGCTTAAGCAGTACATTTCTTTATTATTTTCATTTTATCTTTAAGAAACACTTGTATGTAATATTCAACTATATAAAAGGAATTAAGCAAGTTTCCTCAATATATTTGCAGATTGTTATGTCTGTGCCATAATTTCAGCATAAAACACTTTTGAAATTTCAGCCTTTGTTTTGTATGTAACATTGCAAATACACACTCACATTTATCAACCAATTGTCAAAACATCATCTCTCATTTTCTGCTAGCATAAGACTGGATGAAAATGTAACTACAAAACCAAGACTGAAATGCAACATTATAATTGCTGGTTACCACCGTGTGCTCAAGTATCACAGCTCATATTTTTTATTATTTTGACCTATTTTTGTAGATTTAATTTGATTAATAAACAGACACAAGGGAGAAAACAGCTCTTGGAGTCAGTTCATCATAGAATATGAAGATAAGTTTGGATCAGTCTTAACAATTGTCAAATGACTTACATGAACATCCGTTCTGTCAGCAATCCATTTAGCTAGCTGCTCTGCTGCAAATCCTATTCTCTGCAGGTCGAAGGTGTCAGCTCTCTTGGGTTTACCTTTTGGAGGAAAATGCATGAATGTCGGAGCAGAGTTCATATTGAGCTACAAAAAACAAAAGGCAGCACAATATTAAATAACTCAAACCCTGCTTTGTGCAACTGTTTACCTTCTTTCTACACAGACATAGGCAAAATACCACCAGTCAGAAAAATATCAGTGGCTTTCCAGAGTTTCAAATGACTATTTCCAAAAATTTAAATATGTTTTTTTATTACTCTAAAAGCTCTCAGAGCTAACATTCCTTCCAATTTCTTCACTTAGGCCTTTTAAGGCACATTTCATAAACCGTATTTCAATTATAAGCTTTCCTTTGTTAAGAGTATTTTTCCTAATAAGCTCATTTGTGCTCTCTTTTATAACTCTTTTATAACTAGCCATTCAGCATCTTTAAAAAAATCATGTTTATATTAGACAAAGTCACAAAACTTAAATTACATCCCAATATTATGAAAACTTAAGCACATACTTAAGTTTTAATGAAATGTAGAAGTTAATGGGATTACCCACAGTGTGTAAAATTAAGGATATATGTAATTCTTTAGAGCACTGGGGTCTTAAATCTTAATTCATACAGTGAGTGTTCCCAATACTTTCGATTTGAAAAGAAACAGAAAATAGTGACGGGCCCACCTGCTGGACATTCTAAAGGAAAAAAATTATTCCCCAGCAAAAAGAACAAATGTAATTTGCATGGTTAATTTGAACGTGTGGGGCTAGTACAGGAACATATATTTTACTATATGAAACATCTCAACATATTTGGATTTCAGAAAATAATAATGCAATACATATACCAAGTGATTTGAAATTAAATATAAAATTATCACTGGAAAAATATTAACATGATGTAATATGAATTAAATTATTTGAGTTCTCTAATGATACAAGAGCAGAGCCATTTTATATGCCTGCCTGGCTTTCTACTCCCCAGTAAAATCAATCTTATTAAATTACATTAATGCTTTAGTTAAATAGCAAGTACATAGTTCAATTTATAATTTAATAAAATAAACTAGATACTAAAATATTGTTTTTTTCTAAATACAATATGCTACCTCCCTTGGTTAACTTCTGTTGAAAAAAAATATTTTTGTGAACTGTATTAAGAGGCATGTTGTAAAACAGTTGAATATAGTGGGATTCTAAGATATGGAAATCTTCTGTCAGATATGTGTTTTTTTAAAGACAACCTATAACCTTGTTGCATCAGAGCTGCAATTGGTTGTCCATTTCTCTATAATCAGAATGAAAGGTAAAATCAGATCAACTGACACGCTTTTATATCAATGCTGTACCAGTACACAGAAACTGCAGCAATAGCTTAGCTATCATTATTACTGTCAAGACTTAAATCTCCTGTGTTACTACAATTACATCAGATGTCCACTGCCTTTGTCTATATAAACTCTGATAAAACAAAATATTTCTCCAAAAGTCTACATGACAATATGATCACTTCTTAGTTCCTCTTATTTTTACAGATATCCAAAATATCTGGAGTTCTCAAAGACAATGACCAAACCCCAATGCAGGCATAAACAAGTATAAATCCACTGAAATAAATGGACTTGCTCAGGATGGGAGGGCTTTGTGCAAAATGTATGTTTGAACTAAAAATAAAAAGCAATATTTGGAGATAGTATATTGTTTCTGTACGTGGTCCAACAGGACTGTTGGAAAACCATCCAAGTTTTACTCTGTATTATTTAAACACTGTAGATCTGCTTTTTACCTATATAGTTAAATACCTCATAATTCATCAAAAGGGAGTAAAAATGGTTAATAACGTCTGCTGCTTCTTACTTTTATTAATTAATTTTCTAATGCTAAGCAGAGGGCTATGCTTCAAAGAGAAGAAAATATTTTGATTTCTGGAATTATGATTCAAGTTGAACTTGAGTTGAGTACCCAAACAGAAGTGAATTTGAAGGACTTGTGTATTTGCTAATAATTAGTTCTCCACACTGCAAAGATATAATATCTATTTACAATTCCCACTCTTTTCTAAAGAGTTCCAAGACTGATTATTCTACAAGGATAAAAAGGGTATCAAACATTTAACTAAAGTCTTCATGTAAGGTGATATTTGTTAAGTACTTTTTTATGTCAAGATAACCGATGGGAAAGTTTAACTACAAATGCATTTTCACTGCACTTGACATCCAGAAACAACTTTTTTGGAGTCAAATTGTTTTACGATGTCCAATGGAAGCAACCACCAATACATAAACAATGACTTGACAAACTTTAGTTAAGCCTGATATAAACCAAAAACTAATATGGTAGACTATATTTGACATGAAGCAAAATGGGCCATTTTGTATTTATGGTGTTTGTTGTTATAGCATCACAAAAATTCTTGTAAGTAATCTTAATATTCTAGACTATTTTTCCCACTGTAATTCTTTATTATATTACCTAACAAAAGAACCCAGTGCTGAAAATAAGTGCTCTATACTAAACAATTTTTTTTTAAAATCATTAAACACTTGTTACCTGTTGAAAAACATCTGCCCCTTCATCATAATCCACTATAGTGAAGAACAGTTTATTAGAAAAAGCAGATGAGTAGCGCCATGAGTTGGCCAGCACTTGATATTCTTCATTAGCTTGCCTATTAGGGAAAAAAAGGCATGAATATAGATATAAATATAAATATCTGTATGCAATTCACTACCAGTAAAAATTCTATAACCAGTTGTAATAATTGCAAACTGAACGAATGGATTAACAAAAACTGTAGTAAACACATTCTCACTCTACCACAAAGAATTCCGTTGGTATGACTAAAACGCTTTTAACATTTTTAATACAAACAGCCTTACAAAAAGTGTCAGTTAAATGCTCCTACTGCTTGTGCAGGAAACTATGGATCCAAACCTGTAAATGGATTCATACAGAGACACCCCTGTGCCAATGCAGATCTAGCATCAGGATTTATATGCTCAGAACTGCTCCAAACAAGCATCAGTTCAGACTAGTTGAACATAGAGCTATATACCAATGTAACATTCCTCCCAGAACAGATGATGCATGAAAAGAGCTCTGCCAATCCTCCCTTGCAAAACATTGTGCCACAAAAGGAGTAGTAGTGGAAGATCTAAAAGGAATGGAGTTGCCCATAACATCCCTATTGAATATTCTTTCCTACAAAAATATTTAAAAATCAACTCAAGATAAAGTATAGTTTTTGCAATCTGTAGTGCTGGATAATTATTTCTATCACCATTAGAAAATCATATTTTTCCCCCAGCAGGCTCTCTATCCCCAAGTCTCAAAAAAGAGCCAGAGGAGAAAAAAATAATGCAGCCTGACACACTTCTCTCCCTTGGTGCTCACAAAATCATCTTAAAAGGAAGATTTGGGGGGGTAGCAGCATTACCAGTGAAGATGTTTTCTGCATGGATAGCCCTGGAACCACAGACCCACGGACACAACAACTGTACACTTTATGACGGGGCATCTCAAACTTATTGAGGGAATCTTTGTGGTGATTTCCATCCCTCAGAGCAACTTCAGTGGTTATTTCCATAGTATTTTCTCTTAATTATTTATATTAAAGAGCCCCACCCTTTGGCTGCGTGCCTTTTCAGATGGAAGGATACAAAAACACATTGTTTTTTAAAACTTTTGTCTAAAGGTTTTCTGTAAAGTGTGTTGCATATACATTAGGTTACGCTATACAGGTGTTAAAAGCAACTGTTTGGATACCCCTGCAAAACTTGTCTTGTGCACACAGGCAGAAGTATGCCTATATGCATATAGGCAGATATAAATAGGAAGGAAGAAAAGGGAGGAAGGTATAAGCAGTCTTTCATAAAAAGGTATTGAAAGCATGCTTGTTTTTCTCATTTAAAACCAGCCACAATCCTGAAATCAGTGCCACTTCAGCACACAGAACTTTTGGAGCTGCATATACCAAGAGAAATACCATGCATGGGTAAATGCACCATTATCAAAAATAAAAAGGGAAACTTGATCATCACTTTAAATCAATCTCACGTGAAGTACAATGAAAACCTAACTTTTACTCTTGTCAACTACAAATTATTCTCTTTAAAAAAAATCTTATTTGGTAGACTAGATTTGAAAATACAGAAAATGTTGAGCTTATGCACGTATGTGGCAATTTCTAGCATTTGGTATTTCGTACTGAAAATAGGCTAACATGTTCATTGGCATCCTGAAGAGGGCAGTCAAGCAGTACTAAATGAAAGCTGCAAAAGCTTAAGTAATATCTGTAGGGCACTGTTCTGTAAAACCTGTTATATTAAAACGATACCGTTTTTATTATAAGAACAAGATTAAATCATTTCATCTTGATGCTATCATTCTCTTTATTCTACCCTTTCATTTCTGTTACAGATATTTATGTAAAATCATTAGAGAATTACAAATTATAGTTTTGTCCCTACTAGTCAATAAAAAATTCTTAATGTTTTCCCCATGTACTTTTCATGTTTAAATTAAACCAACTGCCAATTAATTTAATGGATATCTATCTTTTCAAAAAGAAGCTTAGCTTCTAAGGATTTTTGGTTTTGTTTTCATTTGTCTACTTACACTTTCTGCAACAAAGAGTGGCTTTGGAATACAATTTTCAAAACTTACTGAAGGTAACTTCGCAAAGTATTCTGTAAGATTTCTCTACAGCAGACACTGAAAAGGCATTCTATAAAGGGCAAAAGTGATTCAACAGATGAAGAAGCTTCTGGGTAAATTATCTGCACTTTCAGTCTGAACCTAGCTTATAATTCAAGCAATAAGCAGGTGGCTGAAAAGTTATACCTGTTTCTCTTTTGAAATCAAAGAAACTACTGACAGTACATGAAGTTATGCATGCGCACAAGTCCTTACAGGATAGGAGTCTAATTAAAGACAAGACAAGTAACTGAACAGCCTGGAGAAGGAAGGATGAGACTAACAACGATAGGATCACGCAGCTTGTTACATGGTCTAGCTATGTACACAATCAGATCGTATCATATTATTCTTATTACAATAAATAATGTTTCTATAATCCACCATGTCTCTACCTACTAAAATATCAGTGGTACAATCAATTACATCTAATAGCCTTCTCAAATGCTTGAAAACTCCTATCTGGACTCTTGCTGAATACGAGCAGCACTGTTCCAGAAGTGTAGTTCTCCAGGGACTGTAACTCAGAAGCAAAAAAAACCCCAACACCAGTTTTTTAACGTTGGTGTTCTTTACTACTGAAAGGACTGCAGATACAGTGCCATCATCTTCCAATGAGCTGTGTGAGTTGCTCTGAAGAGGTATGGGATGAAGTGTATTTGGTCTTGGTATAAAAGGATTACATGGTTCGATTAATAATAGACATTAATGGTGCCACTATGATTTCATTAGGCTGAGCAGAAAGGAGAATAGAGTATCTAAGGGGAGAAATAGTGTTACCATTAATGTCACCATTAAAGAGTTTAGGCAGAATGGGTTACATTGCAGAGCCAGCAATGACATCAGTATTATCTATCAATATGTGATGCAGACACCATGTTAGATGACATACTGCCATCTAAACATTCGTTATCTAGGATATTTAGTATTTTGACAATAATCATTGTGGGTACCAGGCTATACAAGCTATTTCTTTTGCTGCACTACACATGCTTATCATATATTAAATTAGGGGTGTGATATGTCCAGCAAACCAAAATGCCTAAAGAAGCCAGTGTCTGTGTTTGGTTCTCTCTCCAGAGCCCATGAACAGCTGTAATTGTCAGCAGTTACAACATAGCATACACCTCATTATAAGCAAGCACATTTATTCTAGGGTGAAAACATTACAGACAAAACAACAATATAAGAAACCACCCACAAGCTAAAAGCTTACCAGAGGTCACCCCCTCAACTTCAACAAGGCCTTAGTAGAAGTCAGTCTTTCAAACCACACAAAGGATGTTTTCCTCCTTGTGGTTACAAGTTCATAACAGCCTTATCTCAGAAGTAGCACAACCATGAATAAATAATTCAGTCTTCCTTCATACAACTTGGGCCTTTGATCTTGGCCTCACCTAACAGGTAATCAGCAGACAACGATGCATTTTTGAAGGCGTAGCTTCAAAAGGCTGTTTTTTTCAGAACCAGAGGTGGGGAATTTGCATTCCTCTATTTCTACATATTTCCTAGGAAATCGATTCCACACGTATTGTCTCAAAAGTCAATTCTTGTCTGGCACATTGTTCAATAGTGTTTTGATCTAGGCCATACATCACAACTCCCCCTTAGAAAGGTTATATACAATCCCAGCCCACAATAATACACAATTTTGCATTTCAGACGAACTCCAAAAGATGCTTAAACTTAACACAATAAGTTGCATTCAGTGATACTGCAGGAAATTGTCATATCTGTCACAATGGTGATTGTTAAACTGAATCAGTTCAGCGAAGAGGAGAGTTTTTTGCATGTGTGTGTGTATACAACTAATCACATTTGTATAGCTTGTGTGCTATTTCCTTTTATGAAGGTGAAAATGAAATACTCCAGAACTAGAGAAAATGAGTTTAGTATAATGGCAGAGTAACAGCTTGTCTTCACTTAAAATGCTTCAGCAACACAGCTGTAGTACGCTGGGTTATCCACCTCCCCAAGAGGCAATAGCTAGATCGACAAAAGAATTCTTCTGTCAGTCTAGCTCTGTCTACATAGTGGTTTAGGTCACCTTAACTATGTTGCTGAGAGGTGTGGATTTTTCACATCCCTGACTGGCATAGATAAAATGACCTTATTTTCTGCTGTAAGGCAGCCTAATGCAATAAAATTAAGAAATAGAAAATTTAAGCTGAATATTAGGGAAAAAAATCAGTAAAATCTATTAGGCTGTGAAATGATCTGTCAAGGGAAGTGATGAAAGCGTTATCACATGGTACATTAAGTAGACTAAACAAAACACTAATAACTGTTCAAAAGGCAACAACTGTTCATTGGCAAGGGAATAGACTAACAGGTGACCTAGTAGGTTTTTTCCATCTCTTTATAAGATTTGTGCATTGCTGTTCTTTACCACTACAATTATTTTGCTGTTGTTACTTGGAACAATATTCTTCCTAATAATAAAAAGAAGGAAGCACACTTAAATTCATATTTTAACTTTCTGCTTGCAGCACAACAAGAATTTATAACTAAGTTCTTTGGATATGGGTCTGGGAAGATCAATAAACCTATGTGTAGACCCACACCCTATACAAATATGGTTAAGATGCATTCAAGTCTCTGCAACTCTATGTCGAAAATGTATCACACATGTAATAAAAATACTACTCAGTGATACAAAATTTTAAACTCCATCACAGAATTCTCATACCATTTCTACAGATTTCTAGAGGCCATGATTATATTGTTTTAAAGCACCTAACAACATGCTACGTGCTTTGCAGAATTATACAAGATGACCACATCTTTGTCTCCAAAGAACTTGCCAAGTCACTTTAGGGTCTGACAATAGGGAGAAAAAATGTAATGGAGGAAAATGTTTCTACCATTAAGATCATGTGTTTATAAGGATATAGCTTTTTAGATTTTCTTCCACTGATGGCAATTTGGGCAAAAAGAATTGCTGATCTGTGATTTACAAAGAAATATTACACAGATTACCATTACATGTTCAGATGGTTATATTACAGAGATAGTCCAAAGTACTAAACAAGGATTCTACCACAGACAGAAGAGCAATAAAAACAACAGTGATATTTTTAAATATATATATAAAAGTTTCCACATTATGGAATGTGTCAGACACATCCCATAGTAAGACCCTATTTTTATTTGCTTACAACTTTGTCAGACTTAACTGTTCAGGCTGAAGTTTTCCATGATTACTCAGGCTGAATTTCTTGGAAAATTTCAGTGAAGATGTTTTAGTCATGTCTCCTTGTAGCCTGCTGCAGAGGAAGACATAGGGGCTGATCTGCCTCTTTTGCAGCAAGTGTTTGGCAATGTTCTGTTGACATGGTAAGAACCAAGCCACATGCACCCTTCAGAAAAAATAAATAAAATACATCTTTGTGGTGTGGACTACCAGCATCTGAAGGTGAGCTACTACTGCAGTTGCACTGCATCCAGGTGTGATCCCTCACTCCCCCATGCTAGCAAGAGATCCGAAGACAATTTTCCCATGGGCCCATAAAAGAGACATAGCAATCTTCCCTTAGAGCATCTCCCCATAATATTGGGGAGTCATTTGGGGAGCTTACCAACAGGAGCAGACTAGTTGGGTGTGGGAGAAGTGCTACCTAAAACACCAAATGTACCAGCACCTACTGTTCCTAATGGTTAAAAACAGGCTGCACAGCCAGTAGGGTCATAGAGCTCCTCTGATTTATTGAGAAATAACCCACTCCAAGTCCATTCATCAACATCACAAAGACTTCTTTTGAGACTAGTCCACCATGTCAAGTTAAACAAAAATCTTTCTGCTCCTTCTCCAGACTCACAGAAAATTCACAGTTAGCAGTTACTCCACATACTGAATTGTCTACTCAACCCACGATGCATAAACTAGGCATCTGGCCCCCATGCCAACCTTGGCTGCTAGGTATTCTCAGCTCACTTTGCAGGAAGCATTAGCTACATATACAAGGAATCTCCCAAGGCCGAAAAACAAAATCTAGACTGGACTGGACGGCTTTAACCATTTCACTACACCTGACAGAGTTCAGCCTTTTCACTCATGATGAAAGACTAAAAACTGTGAACTCCAGCCAAATAGGGCTGTGGCTCTCATAGCCAGCAGAACTACATTTGTGTCATTTGCTTTTGGAAATAATCAAAAACTTCTTCAGAGAAATAAAATTACCATTCTCTTTTTAAAAATTCAATAGCTTACCCAATGCTGAAAAAGCCAGTACTGGATGCAGAAATCACTCTTAATACCATTCCATCTCTGACCTCCCATTCCTAGACAAAACCTGGAGGAAAGTGGTGACACCAAGATTCATCACATGATGACATTTGCTAACATCTCTCCTTACAAACAAGCATCTGCCCACAGTATTCCATGCATTTGTCACCTCCAAACTGGATTGCTGTTACACGCTGTATCTGGGTGTGAAGCAGGGCAAGGTCACCAGCTCTTGTACTATGTTGTAGCCTTCTTCTTCAATAGGATGGGCTTCCACAATCACATTATCCCTCTTCTCCAATTGTTCCATTTTCTACCAGTCATTTATGATGCCAGTTCAAAGCTTTAATCCTGCTCTTCAATAATTTAAATAAATCAGGATCCAGCCATACCATTTAAAAACAAGTATGACAGTAGGGCCTAGAGATTGGGGCCCATTGTGCTAGACACATGTAGAAAGACACCTTCTGTCCCAAAGAGTTTACAGTTTAAATAGACACAGAGAAAAGGAGAAGTGATTTGCCCAAGGTCACTCAGCATGTCAGTGTGCAGAGCCAGGAAGAGTATCTGGACTCCAAGACTTAGCCTAGTCACTAGACCAAAGTGCCTCTCTAACAGCAGGGTTGACATGTCCATCCAAAATACACCAAGACAGCCATACTCTTATAGAAAAATGCAGTTGACAAAGCCTAGGCCAAAATGTGAGAACCAGCATGAAAATTTTGGTTGAAAGGATTTGTTTGTGTAACAGGCTTCTAGAGTTGGCCACACTAATTTACCTTTATGGATAACACTGCAAGCCCCTGTTCTTTGATCAAGCTTTCCCGCTACAATCATGACATGAAGAAGAGGAAAAAAGACTGAAAACCAAAACAAATAAACAAAAAAGACAAAACACACCCCACCTCTCACATGACTATATGCCAAACGGAACCTCTTCTCCTTTCTCTGAGCTGAGAAAACCAGAAGAATCATGATTATCATGAGGGGCCTCACTTAATCGACCCACTAAACATTTAGATGATATGGAGATGATTACAATAGATTAGATAACTGATTAGCAGGATGACAGAAAGGTGAAGGTCATGGAGGAAAAGTCAGCATACCGTAAGTTTGAGCAAGGGAAACCAGATCCGTCAGTCTGTTGGGGGAAAAGGCTAAGAATGGCTGCAGCCCCATCCATTGGATGAGTCCGCTCTGAAACCTTTAGAGAAGGGGGCCATGGCAGAATAGGGATAATGTTGCAAAAAAGAGAAGACAACTGCTTGCACAAAGGCTGTTTGATATCTCAACTGCTGTAGCAGGAGAGTGAAGGGGCACACTGGGGAAGAACTTTTGCTGCCTGCAACAATGAAGGCAATTTTGTGCTTTTTTGCCTATCAAAGTGCCGCACAGACATCACAGGCAGGGGAGCACTATAAAAAGTACTTCATCAGCCTACTTTCTGTGTGGTATCACTCTGGCAGTGGCATCCTCTTCTCTCTCTGCCATTTCCTTCTTTTCACAGGTAATGCATTTCCCCAGTCTGTAGAACCTGAGGAGCTAAGTTATGAGTTACCAAAGATAATTAACACTGTTCAGTCACACTACTAATCAAAACCCTAAGCATCTGCAAAAGAGGGCAGGACTACAGTTTGAGGAATTAATGTCTAAAAACAACTTTTTTCTTATTGCTTTTCTGGAGTCTTTGAGTGAGCCAAGTGAACTGGAGGCATGATGCAATCAGCATCCAGGCACTGAATGTGCAGTCTGGGCACACTGGATTGGATATGTGTTCTTCAAGTTGAATCAAAAGGGACTGATCCGCCTGAGGATATGCTTTGATGAGTTTGTGTGCCCTGCTGTAACAATTATACAAGTTACTGCTCACAGGATTTCCCCTCATTCTCTATCCCCCACATGCTGTTACAGAGTAGACATACCAAAGTTAGGGTTTATAGTTAAAAATCAAACATGACTTGATATGTTTAATTTCCCTGACGTAGGACAGTTTGATTAGAAACGTTGCCACAGCTTGTATGGAGGGAAACTTATGTAGCTGTTATGAAAAATTAGTCCAGGAAAAATATAAACCAGTGAGAAAGTTTTTTCCAGCGGACAATTTAAAGCCATTTTGTCCAAAAATCAGGGGAGGTGTTAGTTATCTCTTAAATTCTCATTTAGAACATAGGGAAAGGAAACCTATTTTCATGGGACAGACTGTCTGGGGGTAGGCCAGTCTACCAACCAGTGAAGCAAGAGCTTTGCAGTCCACACCTTACATCTATATCTTGGTAGACTAGATGACTTAAGGTGGGGTGGGTGTCTTCTGTTATTACCTTTAGATCAATGAAAATATGAATGGATCAAAGATTAGCCCTCATGCTGATGAAAAAACTGATCATGAAACAAAAACCAAAAAGAGAGGTTGCCTGGGTTCAAGTGATTTCAAACTAATCCATGTGTTATAGTCCAGTCAGCAATATACACATATTAATAATATGTTTAATGTATATTAAAAAAGATAATTCCCCAACACTGAAAGCAATCATGAGCACGACTGAGTGGAAGGAAAACTTTAAATATAAAACTATGAATTGTAACTGGGAGATAAAGAATGTTCTGTTAGATGCCCAAAATGCACAATTCTGTAATCATGTAATAAGTTAAAAAATCTCTTGGTTAAGAAGGGAACTAAGAATAGCTATTTACATATAACAAACTGAAAACTGGGAAAGTAGGTACTAATCAGTACAAATTGGCAGTTAGGAAATGCCTATAATTGATCAGGGAAGTTTAAAGGTATCAGTGAAAAATCTCTGGTAAATAGGATTAAGAACAACAAGAAGGAATTATTTAAATATATTAGTAACAAAGAAAGATCTAACAATGTTATCAGTTCAATACTAAGAGAGTCTGGTAAAGTATTTGGAAAGAAGCAGGACGATGTACTAAAATCTTACAGAGACAAGAAAATACTTTCTATTCCCTCAGGAACTAGGAAGGATGTCAAACAGCAACTATTAAATGTAAGCATTTTTACACTGATAGGACTAGATGACTTGCACCCAATAGTTATAAAAAGAATTGGCCAGGTATGTGGAAAATGGAACTTGTTTGACAAGTCTGATCAGATTACAGGTCTGGATGGTAAAGGTAAAAGAGCTGACATAATATACCTTGACTTCTGTAAGACATTTGAATTGGTCCCACATCACATTCTGATAAAAAATACACTAAGAAAATCAATATAACCCATGTTAAAAGAACTTAAAAATGGCTAATTGACAGATCTCAAAAAAAGAGAATTGTAAAATGGGGAATCACCATCAAATATGGTGTTTTTAGGGGGGTGGTTCCTGCAGGGACCTGTTCTGGGCCTGTCTGTTAAATATCTTTATCAAGAGTTTGGAAGAAAACAAAATTATTGCTTGTAAATTTGAAGGTAACACAAATTGGTGGAGTGTTAAATAACTGTGGGAACAAGTGAATTATACAGCCTGATCTGGATTGCTTGGTAAGATGGGTTCATTTGAACTTGTGTTTCACTCTTACAAGATAGGAGACCTCCATAACAGTTACATTTAATGCCAGCATCTCCCTACTATGTGTCTATTTATAAACCATTTTTATGATGATTTGTGGCCTTTCTGATTAGCATGTGAGGTATCTTTCTTTGAGGCTGCCTTGTACAATAGCAACATGATAGTTATAACATTTTAAATAGAAAACACAGGGAAAACTAGGGATGGTCTAAACTACTAAGATAAGTTGACTTAGCTACATCACTCAAGGATATGAAAAATTCACACCTTAAAGAGACATAGTAAAGCCAAACTAAGCCCAGGTGTTGACAGTACTAGATCAATGGAAGGATTCTTCCATTGACTTAGCTACCACCTCTCGGAGAGGTTACTACAGTGACAGAAGAACCCTTTCAGTCACTGTAGTAAGTGTCTATAATACAGAACTGCAGCTATGTCGCTGTAATGTTTCTGGAACTGAGGCCCTTATTACTATGGTAGATACAACTCAGAGAAAGAGCAGATGGAGAAAAATACTGAGGCACAATATATAAATCTAATAAGCACATGGGGGACAGAAACAGCTTTATAACACCATAGCTATCTAATGCAGAAAGTACGTAATGCTACTTTTTAGAAAGAAAATTGAATGTATAACTTTGCTAGAGATTATTAGTCATAGTAGTAAAAAGTTAAATATTACAACCTTTGTGCTACTTTATACTTGAAATATCGCATTGATTTTTGGTGTGCAGTCACTTTGAAAATGTTTTGATGAGTGACAGTTAACTTAAACCCTAGATAGAAGAATCTCTACAGAACATTAGACATTAAATTGCTTAAAGCAAAAAATAGATTCTTCACAAAGCGTATATTGAGTAGCTAACAAAAAAGTAATTCATGCATTCAAATTTTGTATATACTTACAGTACTCCTGTCCATTAATTAATCATTGACTTGAGAGATGTCAATTTTCTGATAATAGCTTTATGTGCTGTATGATCAACTTCATTAATTTCATATTATTCCATGTGGCAGGACTGGATCTCAGTTTCACATTAGTTTAAAACAATTTAACTAAAAACAATATGTTGATTTTTTTTCCTCTCAGGATTATTTTAAAGATTTACAATTGCTATATACGTAAATGCTTAGAGTGGCACATTACAATATGAAGTTTATAAGCATTTTTCTATCTCAGTAAACAATATAAAGTTGTAAATGAGATTATATTCCTTAAAAATGACAATATTTATATTATTTTAAAGGCAACACAAAAGGTTCATAGACATACACAAAAAAGCAATGTGAAGGAATTAATTCCTTGCTATTTAATGTAAGGATGACTACACTGACCCTTTTAAGGTAGAACTTTATGCTTCTGCTATACCTCTGCTGATTGGAAAGGAAATAAATGCTGGAAAACACTGGGGCAGATTCTCACTTCCACCTCAACCCCCATATGCCAATCTGGCAGCATAAATAAGCTGCAGCAGCTTCAAAGCATTGCAGAGCCACCAGACATGCCTCCTCCAAAAGCAGTTACCTAATCTTCCCTAACTTGTTCTTCAACTGTGTTGCACATGTCCATTTCATTGTAAGTATGCGTGCTCTCCAGAGCAGTTGTCAGAGATATTTCCCTCAGCAGTACCTGTCGGGACAGTGTGAGCATGCTGTGGTGCCTCATGGCACTACACACAGCTTTAAAGGGTTGTGCTGCCTTCAACCCCCCCTCAGTTCATTCCTACTGGAAAGGTTCTAATAGAGAAAGAAAGGAAGGTGGATCCTGGAATGGACACGTGCAACACATCTCAATTAACAACAGTTACAGAAAGGTAGGTAACAGGTTTTTCTTCTTTGAGTGATTGCACATGTCCATTCCACTGTAGGTGACTCACAAGCAAGGGATTGTGGGACCACCCATCCAGATGTGGCATCATCTCTAGACCAAGGGGAGATGGGATAATGAGAGGCAAACATATGGCGCCACCAGGTTGCCATCTTACAAATGTATAGTATGTGTATGTGAGCCCAAAAATCTTTGGAAGCGGCTTGCAATCTGGTTGAGTGAACCATCACTTTATTGAGAGGTGTGATATTAGCCAATTGGTAGCATAAAATAATTCAGCTGGAATTCCAGGCAGAGATCCTCTGGATGCGTACTGGGTGGCTTTTTACTCTGTCTAATACTGTGATGAGGAGTTGAGATGAAGACCTGAACAATTTAGTCTGATCCAGGAAAAAAGCCAAAGATCTTTAAACATCTAGAGTATGGGACTATTCTTCCCCTTTATTTGAATGGGGATTTGGAAAGAAAGTTGGTAAATAAATTACTTGATTACTGTGACAATTGGAAACCATTTTAGGTAGGAATTTAGGGTGAGGTCAAAGGAAATACTTCTCCCTAAATAAAATCACATAGGGAGGTGCCGATACTAAAGCTTGCCACTCCCGTACTCTCTTGGCCAAGGTTATAGTTACCAGGAAAGCCACCTTCATAGATAGATCTAACAGAAAACAAGTCACTAGCAGCTAAAAGCATCAACTTTGCTGGAACTAAATGTAAACTTCACCGTGGAACTGGGTTATGAACTTGTGGGTATTATTTGAATAAACTCTTTAGAAATCTGATGGGCACAAAGTTTGAAAAAATGGACTGATTATCCATGGGAGAATGGAAAGCTGAGATAGCCACCACAGGGATCCTGATGGATCTAAGAACTAATCCTTGCTATTTCAGAAACAAAAGATAGTCCAAGATAGTCCAATCAGTGCTTGAGCTGGGGGAATATCTCTCAGAATAGACCAAATAGTGAATCTCTTCCACTTAGCAAGGTAAATGGATCTAGTTGAAAGTTTTCTTTTATTTAGCAGCACTTCCTGCACCCCCATTTTGAGGTTGTCAGCCATGAAATATTCATGCTGTCTGGTGGAAGGCCTGAAGGTTGGGATGATGGAGGCGACCATGCTCCTTGAATGCTTGTTGTACAGTCCCTGGACTGAAACCCAGTGCAGAGGGTGGGCCTGGGTTCTCATATCAGTCACTGGAGAAGTGGCACCATTAAAAGGGTAGTGAAAGAGAAGACTGCCAGGAACCGTGGGTCCAGAGAGACTTAGATAAACATGATTTCCCCAGAAGGGGAAAACCACAATAACCTGGCCAGAGGGTCAAGCCCTGAAGTGGGTGCACTTGGGTCCTGAGAAAGAGAATGACAGAGTGCAACCACAGGAAGGGGTATTGACCTGGCAGAACTGATCTCTAGACATGTCCAGAAGGAAGTACTCCAGTAATGAGTAGAGCACCCATGGTAGTCTAGTAGAGTCGAAAACCCATGTTGATGGGCCCATGCTGGACTATTAGAATAAGATGAGCAGAACCTTGCTTGACTTTGAACAAGAACTGCAGGGAAGGTATACAACAGTCCTTTGGACCAGGGTAGAAAGAAAGAATCTGTCAATGAACCAAGCGAGTGACTTGCTGGGAAACAAAAGAGATGACTTTTTTGTTTGCTGTTGTTGCAAACAAGTTCACTTGGGGAGTTTCCCACACTGGAAAATGGATCTCAACACGTCCAGGAAAAGATGCCACTCATGGTCAATGACCTGCTCAGGCAGTCTGCAACAGAAGACAAGCCACTTTCAGAGTGATGGAACTGGCAAGCCACAAATTCCAAAGAAGGACTGTCTTCTGGCATAACTTTGTCACTTGCCCCCTACCATCACCACCACCACCACCATCCCACCTTGCTTGTTTACACAGAACCTGGCTGTTGTATTCTCTCTGACTACCAACCAATTCCACCCCAATATGTGGAAGGAACACCATGCAAGTCAAATGAATGACCGGAAGCTCTGTGATATTTATATGGAGATTAGATCCTGGGGAGACCGCAGGCACTGAGTCTTTTGGGGACTTCAGAGAGCTTCCCAACCTATATCCAATGCATCTGCAACTTGAGTGAGTGACTGTTGTGAAGAGGCAAAGAGAACTGCCTCACAAATATTTGCAGGTTCTACCACCAGTCCAGGGACGACAGGACCGAAGCAGGTTCTTGAAGCACCATGCTCAAATGACGACAGGCTGGTGAATACACTGAAGTTGCCAATCCTATAGCTTTCTGAGGTGCAGTCTGGCATGCTGCACCATGTAAGTGCACATTAATATGTCTCTGAGATGTTTGAGGATGTTCCGAACCATAGTGACAGGTTGGGCCTCTAGATCTAGAGCAGAGAGTTACATTGTTTGGAATCTCTGCTCTGGCAGGAAATCCCTGGCCTTTGTAGAGTCCAGGACTGTCCCTATTCTTTGAACAGGAGTTTTATGTATTGATTATGTATTGATTAGGGGCCCCAGAATATCAAAGTAGATAGGATAGTGGTTACCCTGGAAAGTACTTGAGACCTGGACCACCTTCCCACTGGCTAGTTGTGCAGGTAAGGGAACACATGGATTCCTGACCTTCACAGAGATGTTGCTAATACTACCATGCATTTCACTCTAAATTGGTAGTGGGATCCGTTGATCTAAATCACAGAAACCTTCAGTGGGTCTGGTGAATCACTATGTGAAAACAAGTGTCCTTTAATTTGAGAGCACCATACAAGTTCCTAGGTTATAAGGAAGGGATAATAGATCTTAGAATAATCATCTGGAATTTTGTTTTCTTTCGGTGCTTGTTTAACTATCTTAAATCTAAAATTGGCCTGAGATTCCCTTTGCTTTCAGGATTAGAAAGTAATGGGAATAAAATCCCCATTCTCTGAAGAACATGAGAATTTCCTTTGTTGCCCCCATGAAGGAAAGAGACTTAGGGTATGTCTATACTGGCAGTGGCAAAGTCACCGCTGTCAGATCGATCTTTCTGGATCAACTGAGTGGTCAGTGTAGACCTGCTCAATCGATCAGGAAGTCAACACAGTAAAATCCACCCCCTTAAGTGTCATAGTACTATGTCAATGGGAACTGTGCAGTGCAGGGAAGATGGCATGCACAGAAGAAGCACAGGAGTCGATGGAAGTTACGCAAGTACTCTGCCTAGCTTGCGTAACTCCCATCGACTGCCATCAAATTTCCAGGTAACTGAAGACCAGGGCTGGCTCTCCTGAAGCAGCACGCTCTTGTGTGAGTGATGGGAATGGGGAAAGAGGGCGGGTGAAGGAGGGTGGTAAGTGGGACAGAAATAAATTCAAGGGTGTATCCCAGTTCCACCATGTGAAAGACCACTGATCTGAGGTAATATAGATCCAAGCACTTAGGAAGTGGGATGGGCAATTGGCAAAAATTGGGGTGGGGAAAGATGGCACTCTGGAAAGTTGGAGACTGCTCTCGATCAACAGGTCGAAACAGTTGTTTAGAGGACTCAGT
Organism: Mesoclemmys tuberculata; assembly: GCA_007922155.1. Classification (NCBI taxonomy): domain Eukaryota; kingdom Metazoa; phylum Chordata; order Testudines; family Chelidae; genus Mesoclemmys; species Mesoclemmys tuberculata. Next base: position 40,951,563 of record ML675624.1, read on the forward strand.
TTGATAAGAACAACTGGCAGCTGCAGAAGAGACAGAAGAAGGATGTCTCAACTTCTACTCCTCTTTTTGGACAGGTCCTCGGTATGCTGCAAGAAGGGCTGAAACCATTGGGACTGCTGTGCATGGAACGATTTTCTTTTTGTTACCAGTGTATAAATCCCAAATAATGTATGGGTTGCTCTTGAATCCATGAGACTATGAAGCCTCTCATCTGTCCTAATAGAAAACAGAGAGGCACCTTCAAATGGGAGGTCTTGAATATTTTTTTGCACATCCAGGGAAAGATCTGATGACTGCAGCCAAGGTGAATGCCACACAGTGAAGGTGGAAGCTATAGCTTGATCAGCAGAGTCCACTGCATCCAGGCTTTCTTGAAATGCTGTTCTGGCAATTAATTTGCCCTCCACCTCAGTAGCTCATCAAGAAGCTTGTCTTTGAACTTCATGACATTTTCCAGCAAATCATAATGATCCAGCAGAGCCTGATGGTTTGTGATCTGAGGCTGTAAATCTCCTATAGAATAAAGTTTCCAATTGAACAGGTCTAGCTTTCTGCCTCTTTTCCTTTTAGAGTAGAGACCTGCTGTTCCTGTATCTTTTTTTGGTTGGTTGCAGCAACTACCAGGGAACCTGGAGGAGGATGGTGTAGAAATGCTCAAATCCCTGTGAAGGGACATAGTATCTTTTTCTCCTTCCTTTTAGCAGTGGGAGACAAAAAAGATGGGGTCTACCATAAAACCCTGACCAGTTCCAGGATAGCCTTATTAATGGGGAGTGCCTACTCTAGAAGATCTTGCAAAGGCTAAAAAGTCCATGAGTCTGTGAAATCTTTCCTGCACCTCTTCTGGATGGATATCTAGAGCAGGAAGGGAGTGGAGAGGCTCTCAAATAGAAAGAGAAGCTCCAAGGGGTCCAAAAGACCCAATGGCTGGAGGCGAGACCCAGCTATGGATAGGCCACTTGCCCTTAGCATGCTGAGGCTGTGGCCAGTGCTGGAATAGGCAAGCACCTCATCTGATTCTGATGAGGAGTCCGCTTCCTCAGACCACTGATACCAGGGAGACCAACTCTGAATCTGGAGATGAGAGTACCACCAAGATCACTACAGTCTTCCCTCGAGATGGAACCGTACGGAGAAGTTCCACAACTGTGGAAGCCACCAGTACCAAATGGTGTTCTGGAGCTGGAGACAGAACTGCAGGAGCATGAACTTCCAATCATGGTACCGGGTGAGACTCCTGAATAGGGAGGGAAGTGAGCACTGACAAGTTAAGTAGCTCTCTGGATGTCTTGAAAGGCTTAGGTGTAGAACGCACTGGGAAGGGATCCTGCAATACCAAAAGGTGCACCAGTCTTTCCGGGATTGGTCTCAATGAACCCTTTCTGGACTTCGGAGTCAGCAATCCCATCTGACTTGTGGACTGTGTCTGGGGGTGCACCTTCTTTGAGCCTATCCCTGAGTCCTTGCCTTAGATGACTGCCCTCACCATAGACTTTGAAGGCTCCAGTACCAAGTCTTTGGGAGACTTATGTTGTCTCTTTTTAGGTACCAACAATGAGGATAAGCCTTTGGACTCAGTCAAAGCAGGGGAAGCACTCCTAATTGACTCAGACATAGTTGGTACCCGTCCAAGTGGGAAGGTGTGGCAGGCAAAGCGCAGCCTCCATAGCAAGTACTTAGGTCTGGCAGCCCTGTCCTTTTTCTTTCAGTGTTTGAACCCTCTACAAATGTGACATTTGTCACTCACACGCACCTCTCCCAAACACTTAAGGAAACTGGAATGTGGGTTGCTCATTGGAATAAACCTATCAAATGAGTGACAGGTGCTGAACCAAGGAGAACGAGGCATTAATCTAATTCTGAGCCTGCTACCCCACCAGGAACTGGGAACTCTGCTCTGGAGAAAAACTATTCTGAAGTTATATTTATATATATGTATGTGCACATACAGTACATTAGGCTAAAAACTAACACTACAGGTAATATGTATACTAAAGAGGGAAAATTTGCAGATGGAAAGATTGTAGCTCCAACAACCAGTGTCATTGCCAGTAGGAAGGAAGGCCGTCTGTGGCAGCATGGCACTTTATGCTTACATGCAATGGCACAAGAGGGTGCTCATATTGTTCCTATGGATACTGTTGAGGGAAAGATCTCCAACAATTGTGCACCTGGTGCATACACATCTACAGTGCAATAGACATGTGCAATTACCTGAAGAACTTTCCTGTTCTAGCATAGGGGAGTCAGGGACAAACTCAGGGGAAAAAGGGAGACAGGTCATAGCAGTCATTAGCTATTCTGGGATGGGGAACAGGCAAGAAGAAGCCAGAAGGAGGTCCCCATAAATTTAGAACAACCTCGAGACTGGTTCTAATTTATACCACACCATGGCCACACCAACCAATAGGTTGTGCCTCTCCAAAGGCAGCAGTACAGAATCTAGCCCACTGAATCTAAAACTGGATATCTGAGCAGCACTGGTTGGACTACTTCTCTATCAACTGAGACCAAGTGATCCCTAATAACTGAGAAACCAGCCCCATCTTCAAAAATGTGGTTGGACATAGTTACCCCCATGCATTCATGTGTCATGACTGCACCCAAATTTAACTTTCTAGTCTAACAGATTATTTCCCATAGCCTAAGAAATCCATTAAATTATATATCTTCAGAACATCCATCTGCAGGTGGGTCAGGGATCCATTTGCTTCTTACATTTATCTGGGGTTTCACCGTGTTTGCCTATTTGATAGAAATACCTTCTGAAAACTTCTGTACCTATTTTCAGAAAGTATTCTTAAATCATGGCTGGCTGTTCAAAAGGACAAGTTAGGAGGGGTTTGTATATCTTTGCCAAGAACGCTAGACTCTAGGACTGTAATTTTGTCATTTGTTTCCTATTTAAATCCTGAGCAGAAAAGCCTGTACAGTAATCCTGAAGCAACTTTAATTACTAATGTACATTTTGGCTCAAGAAAACTGTATTTTATCAGGTTCTGATTCAGCAAGATACTTAATCACATGCTTAACATTGAACATGTGAATAGTTCTGATGACTTCAATGGAACTGTTCAAGTACTTAAATTAGTCAATTTTTTAAGTGAATTGGGGCCTTAGAGAGCGAGATTCTGGACTTGGAGAATTTGATAGCCCTGTAGTTGCAGATGCAATGTAGAAGCTGTTGCTCCATATTAGGCAAACCAAAAGCCCTCTCTCATTGGGAAAGATGCTAAACAACATAGGAGAATCTGCCAGTCATGAAGCAGTGGAATAGCACCAGTCTTGTACCAGAGCCTTGGACCCCACTTGGCCCCATTACACAATGGTAAATCCAAATTAATCTCAACTATCACAGAATTTATTTATACAGAAATGAAGCTGTGACATAGACGCTACTTGGAAAAAGACCTCTGTTATTTTCAAACAACCTTCACATAGGACCTGACAAACTCACTGCAACAAACATGTTTTATAGGATATTTATCCATAAAGAGTAACCTGTAACGTATCTACAGAAAGCTCTCCACTTGTCAAGATTCATAGTCATTGTGAAATATATCTATGGGTAACATTTAAATAATGTATTTATATTGAAAGTATGCTTTATAGATTTGGAGTAGAAATTAGTCATCAGGAAGTAATGTGCCTCAGAGACTCATTCAAGCAAGAGGGAATTGTCACTCCTCCCTAAATCATCTGGTGAGGTAATTCAAGGTTCCATTGTCTACCCTTACTACATCTCAGAACAGTCAATGGGAAACCATCAAAGACAATTGCAAATCAACAGAACCACTTGGCAGTAAAAAGGAACATTATAGCAGGCAGGAGATTGTGGTGGCTATGAATAGAGATAAAATTCTGTTTCAGAATAATAAAGCATTAGGGAGAGGGGACTCGATCCATTCAATAAAAAAAACAACCCTCAAGGAATGTGAGGCTGCCATTAACATTCGGAGCCTGGTTCTTGCAAAACCAGCCAACTCTGTAACTTTTGGGAAAAAACCTTTATTATCTAGGAAAGGACTGATAAGTGTAGACCCAGATTCAGGTTTTAAGATCTTGTTCTGTATTGCAACAAATTGTTTCCACAACTCTCTGGTTTCTAATTAAATATTTATTCTTTCTTAAATAAACGAACATCTGTTTTATCATAAGAACTCACAAGTGCTGTGCGGCTTACAGGAGTGGGGGTTTAAGGTAAAACGAGTAAATGGGGCTATACTGCACCTTTGGAGGCAGGGGACATAGAATTTCTGTGAATAACCAGTGTCAGGGGCTGCATATCACAAAGGAACCGTTCAAAGAGACTTGGGAATTGGGGTGCACCTATTGTTAACCTGAAAGGCGAAGTTAGGGCTGGCATAGCCCAGAGGAGAGCACCTGAGGAACTGAAAGGCCGGTGTTGTTAGGAAGCTGACACCCACTTATCACAAGAAAGATTCCCTCTTGCTGGAGGTGGAGGGAAACGGGTGACTCACAGTGCTGGGTGCCTCAGAACCATCACAAAAGCTAACTGGCAACAGACACATAATGGGAAAAAGCAGAATTTTTTTAAAGAAGCAAAAGAGACCTCTGTATCAATTATTAATTTAAGTCGCAGCTCTTAAATTGTGAAAATTAATAAAACAATTGACAACATTTCTAAAACGTATTAGAGATAGAAAATGCATCACAGGTAGAAATTTCTCAGATGTATCACAAAGAGAAAATATTATGGTAAGCACACACAAGACAGATGTATTTATCTATCTTCCCAGGCCCTAAGCTAGAACAGTAACACTTATGTAGTGCATCAAAACATAGTTAATTGAGGATAGTGGGAGGACAGGAAAAAGAAGAGCCAAAGAATCTGTTTCACGGGGTTTAAATTACCTGCAAACAGAACATTGTCTCTGTGGCTGGAGAGCAGTGAACATTACTATCACAGAGTAGTTACGAGGTGGAGCCTTCACAAATCTTCTGAATTTGTCTCCATTCATGCGGATGACTGAGCGCCTTGAGCTCCATTCCATAAGCTGTTCCACCTTTTCTGCTAGCAGATTCTGTAATCAGATGCAGGGAGGAGGGATGTTAACATCAAGCAACAGGGGGCTAAATTCTACCCTTGTTTGAATTAGGTCCCAACTGCCTGCAGGGGATAAGCATCCACATACATAACAGAAGAATGTGACCCTTATTCCATCTACCATTAACAGCAGTTAGTTAAAGATTTTTCACAAATATCCTTGAATTTGGTTAAAAAAAATAAACTGATAAAAGCAGATTTGTAAGTTACTACTTAAGGAAACTATTGTATTTAGAAGTTTGGTGATTACAGTATTATTGTACAGGTATCTGTGTCTCGAGGAAGAGACATTTGTATGGCCTTAGCATATAAGGCGTATCATCAATTTCCATTACAAGTAAGACTGTTTCACACATCGGCACAAAGAAAAATTTCATAAAGCATAGCATTATGTTACATTTGTCATAGCAGGACAATCACAGTCATTCAGAACTCAAATTACAAGGAAAATGGTGCTGCAGGAGCCAGAAAAGCAGTTACATCTTGTTATAACACAATAATTAGTGTAAGTAAAAGCAGGAGAAAAGAGACAGGATTTCCTTACACATGTCTACCATCATGCCACTGCACTTAAGTTATCCTTACTAATAAGCTTCGGTATTTTGTTGTAGACAGGATTGGTACTGTTGTAATTGGCCCTACAAAGTTTACCCTAAATGTGATCTCAACTGTAAAAAATATGTGAATGTTCATGAGATGTCACAATAACCTACAATAACAAACGATGGGAAAAGGTACAAAAAAGGAAACAGGAAAACTGAATTAGCTAAACAAAAAGGCCTACTGATATACTTCAAGGACTGTGTTAAGATCATGCTTGGTAAACAACAAAAGTATACAACCAGAAATCAGTAAACCAGAATTAGTGTGTCATAAACACGGCCTAATTGGTGGCCAAAATAATGAAAGGATAGGCTATTCCACACACGTTTTCTTTACGTGTCCTTAAAGAAAAACTTTGGGGGAGAAAAATTGGCTACTGGCACAAGCTTCACCATCATGGCTGCCATCCTCACCATCTCCTGAGATCCCAGACCTTTGTCACCATGATCCCGAGAAATACCTTGACCAGCCGAAGACAGAAAAGAACTCAGATGACATCACCACTTCCACTTGCTCCAGCTGAATCCCAAATATCACTTGGGATGAAATGGGATTGGGCTTTAACAACAACCGCTCCAGGCCATTGCAATTGACTTCTTTTCTTTTCCCCAAAAAGGACAGTTATTGAGTTATTGCCATCTGTTAGGTGGCATCAAAGACTGTCAAACAAGGGTTTTGTCCCATAAAATCTCTCTCCAGCTAAATGGAAAGGGAACAGGAAATGCTGTTAAAATGAAAGCCTTATTTAATAGTTTACATTTCAAATGCTTTAACTATTTCTTCTTTTTTATCTTTAATAAAAGATTAAAATGATTATAATGGTGTGTTTGCCATGGTATTAAGCAGGCTGAGATCTTTCTGTATACTAAGCCCTGAATCTTGTATAAAACTATTTAACACCGTCACTAGGTCATGTTAACATCTTTGGGCCCCAATATTCCATCTAAATTAATACAACAGTATCATAACCAGTTATTAAGTTTGTCCAACACTGCCTATAAGACCCTGTTTTCATTTGCTTATAACTTTGCCAAACTTAAGCGTTCAGACTGAAATTTTCCATGACACATGTCTGCCTCAGGCTGTCGTCTTGGGAAATTTAGTCAAAATTCAGCCACCTCTGAAAATGAGGCTCTGGGCAAAACACATTTTCCCCACTTTGAAACATTCTGGTGATCTCTTTTGAGAAGATATAGCACCTCTATGCTTTGCAGAAGGGATGTAAAATTTGTCAAGCAGTGACCTTGTGTCAGGGATGTGCATTTTCCCAATCCTGTGATAATTCACCTACATTTAGTCAAGTTATAAGCCTCTGACAACCTGCAGCTTGCACATGCGCAGCAGACTTGGTGAAGCTTTACAGCTACATTCCCCGAAGAATCAGTTTGCATTGAGCATGCTCCAGAATCTAGATGAGCAGGATTTCCTCTGCAATTGCAGAGCAGATACAGAGTGGGTTGAGGCTGGGTATTAGGACTGAGTTAAGGCAGTCTGTGTCTCTTGTGTTCTCAGTTTGATCATGCTGGGTCCAGGCAATGTAGAGGAGGAAACTACCTAATACAGATGCAGAGGGAAAAAGAGCGAGACAAAAAGGGCAGGTACATAGATTGAGATAAAGAGCCCAAGACAAGACTAGGAGTGAAAGCTGGCAGGTTTTTATTTGACAAAAACAAAAATTTGGGTGGGTTTATTATTGTCAATCAATAATAGCCAAAATCCTGCACTGATCTATATCCAATGGCACTCCATAGGCTTCAACACCGACAATCAGGGAGGTTGTATGAGATATAAATTAGCACAGAATGTAACCCTGAATATACAGTAGTTGGGGTCTGTATATTTTTCTTTTACTTTATGTGGTGGGATGAAGAGTAAAGTTGACGACTAGTAATTTTGAAGAGTGAATAATAAAGAAGTTTCTAGCACCACAAATCCTGAATCAATAATTAAAAACATCAAATTTATTTTCACCTTATGAAGTCCTGAAAACAAAAGGAAATGTTCATGCCTCTAAATTGGTATTTTGTGATTTAGAGCCACCAGTCTGAAGGATAGATTCTTGACATATTTACAATTCATTGCAGGCATGCAAATGAACCAATTAATACGAAGAATTTTCCTGCCAAAAGAAATATTTGCTATTTTGCTTCTCTCAGAGGCTATTGGAGTTCTTGCCTGAGAGAAACAAACATAATAAATTAAAAAGAAACCTATCCTCTGCTAAGTTTACTCAGTGCAAGCATAGTTCAAATTGGAGGATCTGAATTAAACAGTTTACAGGTAGGAAATATCTTTTTTTCTGTATTTGAAAAGCTCTACCAGTTCTGGATGATGTGCTCTGGCTAATAATGTTCAATAAAAATGCAAGAGATGAACTAACAATAGCATGGAAAATATGATTTCCCAGTGCTACATTAACTGAAGCGAAGAGATGAACTTTGGAGAAACTAATGAAAAGATACAAAGATTTTCAAGTTGCCACGTAATTGTCTTGTATGGCACCCAGAGATCTATAGGAATATACTTCCAGCAAAATGGGGATAGAAACTGCTTACTGATACTTTACAGATCTCTGAGAGCATCAGCATAAGACTGTAGGCTGCTTGACCAGAAATATGAGAAATATCACCTGCACAGACTCTAGGAACTATTCTTGCCAAAGTATAAATGACCTAACTAAGGCGCTGCTTCCTTACAGTATCAAACAAGACATATATAAAGTATCAGTGCATTCTCTGGAAGTCGCTCAGACTTTAGTGGGTTTTTAAAATCCACCAGAAGACTTACTGAAAGTACAGTATTCAAGAAACCAACACGAACTATAACTTTACAATCTGTTTCAATGACACTGAAGGATTCCAACTCTCTTAAAAAGAGACTTTCATTCACTACATGAGTGATGACCTGCTCCACTGAAATCAATGAAAATTCATGATTTCAAGGGGGCCAGGATTTCCCCGAGGGTTCTGAGAGACTGCTTATTTAGAATATCCTGGCACCTTCTGGTTTATTGTTATCCCAAAATGTCTCTTTTCATAACATCGTTGATACAAGAGATCTTCTTGTGATTCATGGTATCTGATCTCAAAAGCAAAGTAGGAAGGGCTTGGAGGATTTAAAAAACTGAGGAAGGCTTTGTTTAGTTATCTAAAAACCTATTTACAGTATATGCTGCTGAATACCCCCTACTCCTCCTCCACTCCCATCCTAGTTAATGGGAGCATTCTGCATACAAGTTTGTGCTTTACTGAGTTTTGATTTTAGCTTTATATTTTGAAGCCTAATCACTTGAGCTCTCAAAATGTGACATATTTCAGGTTATGCTTATAGCTTTGACTTCGGATCATGTGCTCAAAGTGGAATCTACTTTTCTGTCACTAGGCTAAGACAATTAAACATTTCCATTTAAGGAAAATTAATATTTTGATGCATGCTGCTACTGCTGGACCCACTTCAGTGATTTTATGCCTCAAAAATGTATATTCATGAAATCTGTATAATTTCCACAAAACCATTAAAAGATATTTTTGTGTCATGACAAGACCAAAGTGTCATGACTTTCTCTTACTTAGTACGTAAGAATACCTTAATCTTTTTCAGGTTCTTTCCAATTGGAAACAGTTTACTTATAAGTAAAGAAATTTTAAAGAATTAATATTTCATGGATTGAAATGTCTCATGTGAGCTGTATCTCTGATGAAGAAATTTCTCCTTCTGAAAAGTGGGAGTATGCTATAAGGGGAAGGGGAATAGGGTAATTGCTGACAGAAAGAACTGACTGGACAGGGAAGAAATGCCCTGCTCATTTTTTTAATAATCTGATTCTAACTCCTAGGAAGGGCACTGTTTGAAAACGCAGAAGTCTAGTTCAAAATATTCCTACTGTGGGCTGTTTTGACTCAGATTAAACAATGTTTTTGTAGCCAACTGATCCCAGGATATGAAAGAGACAAAGAGGGTGAAGTAATAGGTTTTATTGGACCAAATTCTGTTGGTGAAAGAGACAAGCTTTTAAGTACCACAATGCTCTTCTTCTGGTCTGGGAAAAGTAATCAGAATGACATAGCTAAATACAAAGTGGAACAGACTGTTAAGCGTAAGGAGTTAACAAATGTTGCAAGAATCCATTTGAAATGATGCAATTAACCCCTCAGCAGTCATATGACAAAGAGTTAGTGGTTTACGGATTACTGTAATGAGACATAAAACCAGTGTCTCTATTAAATCCATGGCTTTGTGTCTAGCAGAATTATTAAGAATTTAAGCTTCCAGGCTCATCTATTGAAGATGTTGTGCAAGTTTCCTTCAATGACGAGGACTGAGAAGTCAAATATGAAGTGATCATTTTGTTAAATGTGTACGCTCACAAGTGATAGGGTGTTTTTTATCTTTTATAATTTTCTCAGCACGTGTTCATTGAAAAGCACAGATTGTCTAGTTTTGCATAGTTACTGGGGCATGTGATTCACTAGATGAATACACCACATTTTGTGATAGTTATATGTAGGACCCATGCATCTTTGAAGATGTATTGTGGGGAGTGGGGGTATTGATAATTGCAACAATGGAAATATGTCTGAAGGTTTTGTTTCTGTAGTTATGGCAGAGCCTGGTGCCACTTAGAGTTGCTATGTCCTGGTCTGCGGGGAACTTGCTTCCCAAGATCAATTTGGTGACTTTTGGGAATTGTTTTGAAGACCATAAAAGAATTTTTGGGAAAAAATGTTTTCAGAATGTCAGTGAGAGATGATAGGTGACAACTAGGTGTGTGTGGTGATTTTTTTTGTTTCCCCTCTATAAAGCAGGTTCTTTGGGGAAATTAGGTCAGATCAATCCAAAATGCAATATACTTTCCTGGTCGAGAGTCCCTGTTTGGTGAAGGTGGTTTTAAGCTTGTTAAGGTGTGTACTCCAAACTTTCTTTTTGGAGCATATTCCGTGGTATTTGAGTGCCTGGCTCCTCACAGGTCCAGACACAGCAACTCAAGGTAGCACCAGACCCTGCATAACAGATGCAAAACCTGCAGCCATAATTCCACTGCTATGAATGAATGCACCCTTTAAAATTACAAAATGAGCATTTTCTGCCTTTTCTCCTTTTGTTTAATCATACTTTAGTAAGTGTGTTCAGGAGCTCAAGAAACAAAATATAGACCTGCCTCATGCTGTAGTGCAGCAACAGAGGTGCCTGTTGGTAAAAAAGTATTATATTAATTGGTTTATTAATCTACCTGTAACTAGAGAGAGCAAGTCAAATCACTCAAGTCTAAAAGATGAATCATAATGTATTGCTTTACTAATAAAATGAGAATGTTGTGACATGATCTATGCATCCATACAATATTATAGATAGAAAATCTAAAAGTGCATTCAAAATCCTCCTCCTTTATGTGTCTTCTACCCATCTTTATGTTTAGGCTACATTATGTTTTGAATAATAGTCTTATATAGAAACAGCAGAATTCTGGGCTTTACAAAGAATCCTCTTGGGCTAGCTTCTCCCCACCCATATTCCAGACTAGGAAAAAATCACAAGCAGCTGTAGAAAAGCTGCAGAATACAAGCAGCACTTAAGTCTGTTCCATATAGGTTCACATGCTGCGCTCATCACCATAGTGTCTGAGTGCCAATGTGATCTGTCATGTACTGTTTGTTCTCTCCTCTTCTCCCCTGAGGGAGAAGTGTGTGTAGTGGAATGTACTGTTTTGATAACATGCATACTTTTTGTTTGTTTTATATAAATATTGTTAGGGACCAGGATATGGGTGGTCAAGCCTGGTGGTCAGAGCAGGAATCAGGCACCAGGAAACTTAGTTGAGGATCAAAACCCGAGTCAGAGGCCATATGTCAGAGCTTCAAAAATACTGAGTCAGAGGTTGAATGTCAGGGCCCAGAATTAGAGCCAGAATCAGAGTCACAAAACTGAGACAAGGGTTGGATCCAGGGCTCAGAAGTTAGACAAGAAGGCAGGGTCCAATGAAGTAGGCATCCAGAAACTCACTCAGCTGCATAGACAACTTCCTGTGCCTCTTTCCGGCTTAAATAGCAAAGCTAGACCAATCAGTGTAGCTGGGTGTTCATCCAGTCAGGAATCATGTGAGCAGTGCCTTTGGTGGGGCTAGAGTTAAATTAGTCATCAGCCCACCAGGTACTAGCAAGCTCCTGGATGACAGCTGGAATACGAGGGCTGCCTGGAGACCTGTGGATCCTCACAAATGTACCTGTTGCTATATGAGTGTTAGAGAAGGTAAGATCAAAGAAATGTGCCTTGACTTGCAGCAGAAGGTGGTGAGGTTTGTGATGGTCTTTACTTCCTGGGGGCAGTTCATTCCACAGTTTCAAGTGCCTGCATGCACCCCCATCTCCCAGAGAAGTTTTGTCTCCTGCACAGGCTAGCTCTACCCTTATTGTAGAAAGTTGCACTGTGTCAAAATAGCATAGTTGTGGCCATCAGTCTTTGTCCTGGAGCTTTAGGAAATCTTTTATATATGGTGAGTGTAGGCCATGGAACACTTTGAAGATAAGTACCAAGACCAAGACTCAATTCAAAATTCTATGGGAAGCCTCTGTAAAGAGCAGAGGACAGACCTGATGTGTTTGCAGTGGCTTGTGATGCTGAGGAGACACATTCCAGAGTTTTGTACTAATCAGAGTTTTCTAAATGCTGAAATCTTCAGGTATACTGAATTGCTGTATCCAGCTGAGAGGTGACAAATGCATGAATAAATGGAAGTCTTTATCCATCAGGATGGGACAGAGTCTGCCAGCCAAGCAGAGTTGGTGGAAAATGTTACTCATGGATGCTGCTATGCAAACAGCTCCGTGTCAGCAAGGAATCCAAGAGTACTCCTAGATTATGGACTGAATTGATCAATAGTGGGTGTGTATCTTCAACCAGTGGAGAATGCAGCATGCCTGCAAGTTCTTTAAAATAGCTTCCTTTGCCCATCAGCATCACCGTCTTGCTTGGGTTGAGCTTCAGCCAGCTGTAGATAGTCTTTCTTCTACCCCTTCTTGTTTGGAAAATGAGAGGTCAACTGTGATTTTGACCCACTGAAGAAACTGTACCATATTATGCTGATCAAGAGACATAAACAGCTGATCCCTCTCCTTATAACAATGACAGGAGGACCTTAGGGGAGAAATATCAATGGAATAACCTGTCCATGCATGTAAAGACTTTGGCCTATTTAAATCAGCTTATTGATTTACACAATTTTATTGTGCACTTGCTAGCTGTATAGCTGTAACTCAGTGAGATTATTTTAGATGAATTACTAAAAGTCAGAATACAAATCTGAGCAAGGGGGAATTCCTTCTTTTTAAAAAAAGTTGTAACTGTGACAGTGCCAAATCCTGCTTCTTCTATAAAAAGGTTAATGGCTACAGTGCAGTGGTCTGAGGTTAGAGCTGCTGAGAATGTGCAACTTAATAGTGTGTTTTATTGGATAATGAATATAAATGGGGAGCAGTAACAGTGTGCAAGACTTTATGGATGAAAGAATAGCATGAATGTCAACTTCTGTAAGCAAACACAAGGAAACAAGTTCAGCATTGTCTGTTAGTGCTACAATCTGTTATAATGTAAAAATATAGATTAATATACATTCCTCCAACACTAAATCATCTTTTTCTAAACAAATAAATAAAAATGATTCAAATCAGCATCCAATCAAGGTTCTCTGATGCACATAAGGAGGAAAATAGTTCTACATGTTAAACATGAGTTTCTCCAGAAATGGAACACCTATGAAATTGGCTTTTCATAAGATTAGGGGTTCATCCTGCAAGTTACTTACCATCCTGGCCTGAATCCTGTAAAATGGTTGAGTTCTGAAGTAGAACTCTCTGTCAACCAAGTCTGAACAAGTCTGTCCTAGTCTTTCGGGGTGGCAAAAGTTTCTTTCAGGACCACAACCACCACATCAAAGAACAAGGGACAATATGGAGGGATCCAATATGGAATATCCAGATTGGAATAACTGATGCAGATGTCAACAAAAAAGGTCCTCAAGATGGTTCTAGGATGTTTGTTTATCAGGACTACAGCTCACCTCCATTAATATTGCCTGACAATGTCAAGATGCCTATTCCCACCCTACTGAGAACTCTAGCCTCAGGTAACCCCCTAAGAGGGGAGGAAAAGGAAGTTACAATCCAACAGTTGTAGCTTCAAACAAGTTCTGTAGCACTGTAGGGAACAAGAAAAAAGGGCATTAAAGAGAGTCCCTAATTAGCTAACAATTGTGTACCAAATTTCCTAACAGGGTGGAAAGAAAACGCAGCTAAAGATGTGACACCAATGAAAGAATCAAGCCCGCTACTTTGGCACTCGAAGTATTGAAAAGTGGTTGCAACTGCACCCTTTTTTTATATAGTTCATGTTGTCAGCATGCTGTCAGCATGATTCAAAAGACGTAGCTAGTTACAGATTCTAGTTTACACACTGGGGTTGGGCCACATTTACCAAGAATCATAATTCATTTAGACAATCACTGAAGTAGAAAATATACTGTAAAGAAAATGATTCATTAGCTAAAGATGCCAAAATGGTCCAACACGTCTTTCATTATATGTAATTCAAATTATAACTTCTTATCATGTTCAACTTTTTTGTGTTTAAAACAAATGATAGTTTAGAGAGTCTCTGACTGCACTAAATAAATGTATTTCAGCAGTATGGTTGCAAAACAAATACTCCCTACAGACCAACAAGAATAAATATTAAGAGAAACAAAATGACTGGTGGACTGTACTATACTAATATATGAATTTTAAGGCAAAATGGACAAAGTAGGATGAATAAATTAAAAGGGTATTGATATTATACAAGTATAATAATCTATATTGCCTTAACTTTTCTGTCTTCATAGTTCACCTTTCTGTCTTCACCACTGGAACCCTCTCTTACTGATAATGTACAAAAGTAATTCATACCTTCAATTCTGTTGTTATCTATAATAAAAATAGTAATCAGAACAGGCTTCTTTTGTAACCTTTACAAAAATAAAATGTTTGCAGATCTTCATGTTACACTGCAGCACCATTATTCAGAGGCAAATGAGGGAAGAGTAAGAGGACTACATGACTTTGCCTCCTAAACATACTTTTCTTTGCCTTTCTGTTTATGAACCTGTTCCTAATATGTAGTAAGCACTCTTTTAGTCCAATACTTCCCATATAGGGCAGATTGATCATTAGTTTCTATAGCTACTGCCTAAAGTAGCTTTCTTTTGATTCTATATCAACTGAAAAGGCATATGAGCCTGAAGCTACTGTTAAAGAAGCACTTCTCTTCATCTCTCCTTCTTCCCAGACACAAACAAACACACTTCCTAAAATCTATTACTGCTAAAAGAGTCAATTTTGGAACTTCAGAGACAAAGAATGCATACTTTCTGTACAAGGTTATTCTTCTTGAAAAATGCAGTCTGTCACCGGTATTATCTCAACTTACTGTTTGTTCCCTATCACTGAAGTGTCTGCAATCCAGGACTGGAATTCGCCACACCAACCCCAGTACTACCCATGCTTGCCAAATTCTTACGTATTGTAACCGTGAAAGTCAAGGTCTAATATGAGACTTTTAGGATTAAGTTTCCATTCCTCCGAACAGCAACTGCAGAAAGTAAAAGCATTTGTGTCAACCTCTAACATTAGTAGAGTACAATCTGTTATATACATCGTAAGATTTTTTTATTTGTTGAGAGCAGTTGTATCAATACTGCAAATGCTTCTCTCCCCCTCAAGAACTGCTTCCAAGTAAAGAAGTAGATCTTAGTATTTAGACATGAGTGAACACATGCATAAAATTACCCATGAACTTGCAAACAAGTCAGTAAGAAATCACCATTCCTTTTCTAGAAATTACTTATTTTGAACATGGTTTTGGTTAGAATTATCTATTGCCTTGAAAATCATCATTACAGATCTGGGTATAGATTCTCAGTTAGTATACACTGTCATTAGCTCCACTGTCTTGAAGTCAATGGAGTTTTGACAATATATAAGAGATGAGGATCTTCTTTTTGGAATTAAAGAAGTGACTTTCATGTTTATGAAGAAGCAGAAATTTCAGATATTAAATCTAAAGTGTTCTTTTTAGTAGAACTTCAGTGGGTATTGACTATCCCTCTCTGTCTTTCTTTCTATTTTAGCACAGGTTTGCCTATTAGCAAGACAAATCTGACTAACTGGATTCCCTGTTACAAGAGTTACTATCTCATGACCAGTTTATAAAAAAAAGAGTAATAGTATTTCCTCTAAATTTCATTGTTGAAGAAGCAAACCATGAAGAAAATAAGTCTGATTATCACAACATTTTATGTATGCAGAATTCTTTACATCTGTCTCAGGGATTCTTAGAGCATATACCAACACTGTATCTAAGCACTTCAGTGGTAAGTTAGTTTTTCAGGAAAAGATCCTCAGTAGACATTAGTCTAGTGTGAGAAAGGCATGAACTCTGTGTTCCTCATTCCTTTTTAAAATTTATTTTCCTTTAATTTTATACAGTGTTTGTCAAAAAATTACACTTTTGATGATCAAAACATCTATTTATATGGGTTCTTATACTATTCCTATCACTGTAGTATCTGAGAGCCTTCCAATAGTGCATTAAGGAACGTGACTCTCATCATCTGAGAAAGTTTAGTCTCTTACATAGATTAGATTTAATCTTATTGTAGCAAGTTCCACTGTGCCAGAGAACTATAGCTGTGGACCACTGTCTTCATCCTGGAGGCTTAGCTGGTCTATTAGATAACCTGGGCCCAAAGCCTTTAAGCACTTTGAAGATTAGAATACAGACCTTGAACTTGACTCGATATTTTATGGGAAGCCAGCGTAGGGAGTGGAGCACATGTCTGATATGCTCAAGGTAACCTGCAATGCAAAGGAGACATGCTACAGCATTCTGTATTAGTTGGAAGTGCTGAAGGCTTTATGTCCAAATATTTTACATTGCTACAGCTCAGTCAAGAGGTGATATAGGCTTGAATAACCAAGGCCAGGTCTTCTTTCTTATGAATTGTTAGTCGATATCTAGATTGTTCAGTCATTTAACTGCTCCGTGAGCGTGGGTAGCAAGGACATATCTACTGCCTTCTTGTGGTAATCCTCTGTGATGGTAGGCAAAACCCCTGAGGTATTGCCTGGGAGCTGGTATACCACTGAGTCCTCTGTCTCATCAGCTTGGACTCCCTCTCACACTGTGATGCTGCAACATGCCTCAAACCCCTGGCAGGTATTGCACTTACACACCCCTCCACAGGCAGGGATTACACCCAGCTCAGTTCAATGAATGCTTTCCAGCCACTCACAAACCAACAACAGAGAAACTCCAGCTGGTTCCTCAGCCCAGGACCACAAGACTATACTGTCTTCCCTGGTCAAAGAGCCTGAAAGACAATTATTCAGTTAAGATTATTATCCAGTCCACCCTTCTCTCAAAGTAGAAGGAATGTGCACCAGCTATTGTTACTGAGCAGTTTGTCTAAACACTTCACTCAAAAACACATTGGTTAAGATAAAACATTAAACAAGGTTATTAACTACAGAAAAATAGATTTTGAATGATTATAAGTGGCAAGCGTAAACGGATTAAAAGTAGTTACCAAATTAAATAAACATAAGATTGCGGTCTAAATTCTACACACTAAAAAGCTTCTTGAATTAGCAATGTCTCACTCTTGTTAGCTGGTACAGGCAGTTTCTTAAACACAAGCTGAGCAACCTTCTCTGCTTGGGACAACCCCTCCTCAACAGTCTGTTTCAGCTTGCTAGAACAATCAGGCCTGTGACCTGTGGGGTCATCCTCATTGGTCAGTCAAGCTCTATTGGCAATGTCCTTCCTACAGTGAAGCCTTCACTGTAAACAATTCCTATTAACAAAATCTATTCTTGACTGGGTGAAAGAGAGACACTAACACTGTCTGGCCACTCCATTGTGGTGCCTGAAAGGTTGTTGGTGGGAGTTGCCCACCTTACAACATTTTCTAATAGCATGTTCAACAATTTTCATAACTTCACATACAATCTGACAAGATATTAATGTTTAGCAGATCAAGACTTTTAAAATAATACGAAACAAGGTATTTTACACGTTTTACAGAACATATAATAATTGTACAGAATATAACATATCATATGGAACATATCATAATTATATAGAACATAATTATAATGCATTGCTGCAAATCAGGGACTGACTGGATAGGCAGTAGTTCTGCAGAAAAGGACCTGGGGGTTACAGTGGACAAGAAGCTGATGTGAGTCAACAGTGTGCACTTATTGCAAAGAAGGCTAACAGTATTTTGGGCTGCATTAGTAGTAGCTTTGCCAGCAGATCGAAGGAAGTGATTATTCCTCTGTATTTGGCACTGGTGAGGCCTCATTTGGAGTATTGTCTCCAGTTTTTGGTCCACCACTACAAGAAGGAAGTGAACAAATTGGAGAGAGTCCAGTGAAGGGCAACAAAAATGATTAGGGGGCTGAAGCTCAAGACTTATGAGAAGAGGCTGAGGAAACTAGGTTTGTTTAGTCTGCAGAAGAGAAGAATGAGGGAGGATTTTATAGCAGCCTTTAACTATCTGAAAGGGGGTTCCAGGGAGGATGTAGCTAGACTGTTCTCAGTGGTGGCAGATGACAGAACAAGGAGCAATGATCTCAAATTTTAACAGAGGAGGTCTATGTTCGATATTGGAAAAGCTTTTTCACTAAGAGGGTAGTGAAGCACTGGAATGGGTTATCTAGGGATGTGCTGAAATCTCCATCCTTAGAGGTCTTTAACGCCCAGCTTGATAAAGCTTTTGCTGGGATGATTTAGTTGGGGTTGGTCCTGCTTTGAGCAGGGGGTTGGACTGGATGACCTCCTGAGGTCCCTTCCAACCCTAATATTCTATGATTCTGTAATTAGATGACATTGGTGAATATGGAGTTTCTGGGGTGTTTTTCTCAGACACAGGGGTGTCACATCCCCCAAGGATAACATAAAGCAAAATAGAAAGACGACAAATGAAGAACACAGGTTCATGTTCCAAGGGCAGATCTTCATCGACCAGGATGGAGTGGAGTATCCTAATCTACTGGATATGATAAAAAGTGTTACTCACAGATGCTCTTATGTGAGAGGTAAGCATCAGTGAAGAATCAGAGAGTACTCCTAGACTACAGATTGAATTAACCAACTATGGGTATGTACCTCAACCAAAGTAAAGTGCCCCATGGCTGCAAACTCCTCAAGATGCCCACCAGAATCATCTGTCTTGGTCAGACAGCAGTTTGTCATGCCTGAGCTGATCTCATCCAAGCACTGGGCTATCTTGGTGAGGTGAAGGATAGTTAGAGCTGTATGTCATCTGCATATTCTGGGCACTTGAGCCAATGTAATCTTAACAGTTCACACAGTGACTTCATGCAGGTGTTGAAAAGAATCAGAGAGAGAATTGATCCTTCTGAGTCTCCCTAAATGAAACATCCAATAGTAGAGGAACATTGCATTATGAAGGACTCACACCATTTTAGTACATTACCCTGCACATCAACCACTTTCTCAGGTAAAACAGCAGCATGTCATGATCAACTGTCTCAAATGCACAGAGGGTCCATAAGAAAGATAATGGCTGTCAACACTATCCATTAATAGGGAGATATCATCCATCAGTGTCACTAAGACACTTCAGTTCCATATCCTGGCCGGAATCCAGATTATGATGAGTTTAAAACATTAAATTTAAATGAGATTACCTATAAATTCCCACTGATATTAAATGAAGTCTGCACATCCTACACAGGGTTCTGACATGCATTAATGATGCTGCTGACAGAATAAGGCCTAAATACAGCAAACACTTAGACTCATGCTTAACTTCACAAATGAATAGTCCCACTGCATTAAATAAAATTAATCAAATATAGTTCAACAATGTAAGTGTTTGAAGAACTGGGGTCTAGGAAAGAAATTTAGACATTATGGTAGGAATACTTTTTCAGCTACTAGCCAAGAACTTGGAAGCAGCTTAAAAAAAATGGTCATAGAATCATAGATTCATATAATATTAGAGTTGGAAGGAACCTTAGGAGGTCATCTAGTCCAACCCATTGCTCATCATCAGAGGACTAGATTGTAAATTAAAGGTATAGTTCAGTAAAAGGACTAGTTAAACCTCAACTAGTTAAACCTGTGTACGTCACCATTGAAAGTATATTGTTCTGGATGAGTATAATATAGGACAGCCAGGAAGATTCCAAATATAGTAATTATATAGAATTATACAGAGGTTCAACTTACTCTCACCAGACAATACTTCAGGGTGATCCAGTAGAAGTAATATGAAGAAATATGATTAAAAGGAAATACAAATATTTTCCATCTAGTATAAACAAAAGGATATAATACTTCAAAAATTAGGGGACTCCAGCAAAACTATTTCAGTCAAGGAATATTAAGATAAGTTGTCAAAACCAATATAAATAATAAATGTGGAAAATTTTGTTATTGCAATCTTTAGAATATCAAAGACAAATCCAAAATAAAGAAATGACAAAATAAAGAAAAGATAACTTGACTATGTTGCACTTTTTATGTTAATGGTTTACATTTAAGAAGGAAAACAAATACAAGAATAAATATGTAATAAAATGAAATGTTCCTTCCTAGCACAACTATGAAGAGAGTTCTAGAACTAACACATACCAGTCATACTAGATTGTGAACATGACTACTCTTTCTTCAGTGTGACAGTGTGGTCATTAATTCAACGGCTAATCCAAACCAATGAAAAATACCAACATCAGAGGCCATATCCTATGTGATATACCACTTTCCTTCTGAATAAAAGAAAGAAAAGAGTGAGAGAATCACAATACTAAGAATCTCCAGAAAGGAAGAGTTAGAGGCACAGAAGGATGGTGAAGTAAATAGCCTTAGGAAAAAAACCTGATACTTACTAGTCTTTACAAAACACATATTTTGTCTCCTCCTTAAAGGAAAGCATTTAAGCATGTTCCAACAGGATGTAAGCACATGCTTAACTTAAAAGCGACTGGTTATAACTTTGAACACTTGCTAAAGTGCACTCCTGAACAGTGAAACACTCCTGAATTAAATCCTCAAAAAGCATCTCACATCTACAAAACATTATGACATATTGCAAGTTCTGTCTAAACAACTTTACCATACTATCTTTAAATATTAGTAAGTATTAGCTAAGACAGTGTTTGCTGTAGCCCTTACTGCTGTCACTTTTAGATTTTGTTTTCATGAACTCAGTCTTTATCGTCCTAGTCCTTAATGAGGACTATTCCATGAATAATATTTTCAAATTTGGCTAAATCCATTGTACCAGATTATGGTTTAATAGTTTAACACCATCTAAAAACGGTTGTATATAATTTTTACTTACATTATATTGACTTCTCAAATTTCCCATGGCAAATTAAAATATTGTGTGCCACAAGTGTTTAAAATAAAATTACTTTTCTATTTTTTATCATGATAAGCAGTTGACTTTAATTACAATGGATTTATGAAACATACCTGGATTATATGAAACATATGTTCATTTGTTTCCAGAAAAGAAACAAATAACCAGCACAGAAATTAGACAATATTTTTCTCCTTACTCTTGACTTATCTATCTTCTATTTTTTTTTTTTTTATGAATCTGGAGCTGAAAGTGTATTTAAAAACACAAACATTTAACTGTTTCCTTAAATTATGTTCCAATTTGAAAATCTCTCTCAAGCGCTCTGTGAAGATAGCCTGAGTATTCCACTGAACAATGCTATGTCTATGTTATTAACTGTTCTCTGTAAACTTCATTGTAGACTGTTGTACTTTCTTAAACTTTCCTTAAGAAATGGCTTCTTCAGTCTATAATTACTGTTACAGAAAAAACTAATGCAGAAGCTCATCTTCCGGTATCAAGTAGTTCATGTGACAAGAGGCTTCCCACCAGATGATAGCTATTTTACATGGAATACCAAAGCTGCTTTCCATGCTATCACCCTGTTAAAGCTTGAAAAAAAAAAAAGGAATGAACAAAGAATTTGTTCAACCAACAATTTCATGGATTTTTACAATGAAAAAACTAGTTCTAATCTCACACGAGTGCTTGTAGCTTCTTGTATAGTATGACTTTCTTCTTTTTTTAAAAAAGTAAAGCTTTTACAGAAAAACTGTTCAACATTATTTGTTCTGATATTTTCTGCCGCCAGCAGAGAAAGATATGTTTAGTCGATGTTCATTTGAATAGAAGGGTTATTTTCTTTAGGGTAGAAGTCTAGGAATCAGGATATTGGTTTTTACTCTCAATTTATGCCACAGACCTCCTGTATGACTTGAGGAAGAAATTTAGTTTCTCTTTGCCTCAGTTTTATCCTCTGAAAACTAAGGCTAACACTGTCAGTCTTCTCTGCAGTGTTCAGAAATTAAATTGATATTTGTACAACACCTTGAGATCATTAGATGGAAAGCCCTATATAAATGTTAAGTATTACCTAAATAATTTTGATGTGCTGAAAAAATAAACAAATTCTACCAGTGGCAGAGAATGGCCCCTTCATATAATTGAGCTCTTCCTAACAAGGCTCATGTCCTCTTTTACTCAGACAAATCAATGTAATGCTTCTGTAGCAAGATTTATGGCACATGTAATGAGACGGACACCGACATGAGGAAAACAGCAGTTTATTATTCCGGCAACAGGCTCAGCGGAATAGTTTCCAAAGGCTGAGCCCCGAGTATACTGGGGCATTGCCTTATATACATTTTTAGGATTACATGAATATTCATACATAACATCACTACATTTTACATAGATACGGTGGGTGAGGATGCGCAGTGTGGTTTTCTTTGTCTGAGATTTTATGAGAGAGTATGTGCAGTTTGGTTTTCTTTATCTAAGATTTAGGGCCTTCTGGTTATCTCTTAGGAATGTGTGAGAGTTTGCGCAGTGTAGTTTTCTTTGTCTAAAATTTGGGCCTATCTGGACTCACCCAGACACTAAAAGAAAACTAGCTTTTTACTTAAGATTACATACCATAGAATAACACAGATTGATAATTATATTCCCTGTTACTCTACAAAATTATGTGCACGGTTAGATAGTTGGCCAGGTGCATTCTATCTACAATACAACATGAGTTATGATTTATGACCGGCCAAGTGAAGCTAGGGAAAAATGTATGTAGCCAGCCTCAGAAAGTAGCCTGCCTCACTTCTGTACTTCATAATCCGTGTGTTTGTATTAATTGTACAAAAGAATGACAAACTATAAATGAGACTTGTTTAATCAACTGTTTTCTATGGCGTATCCAGTGTCAGTAATATGTCCAGCATGATTCTATCACTTTTTATTACCTCAGGTGCCAAAGGACTGAGATTTCTGAAGCAGTGCAAGGCAGCATGGTTCACGAGTTCCTCAAAATATTTCTTTCAACTTTTACAACTTCAGATGTCCAACAAGAAACAAAAACCTCAGTAATTATGACATACTACCTAAGAATACATAATAAATTATATTGACTGGTACAAAGTTTGAGAAATAGAAAAGCAATAAAGATACCATAATATACTGTTTTTCACATGGAGTCCATGAACTGTGAGAACTTCATTAAGGTCACTTCCAATGTCCTTTTAAAAAAAAATCAATCAAAACATACAAGAGTTTAGAAATATAAAATGCGTGCAAAACATTGCTAGACAGAGGTCTTTCCATTGCATTCACAAACAACTTCAAGATCAGTGGAATGAGTGTTCAGTGAAGCAAACAGCATTTTAAGTGAAGAGAAACTAAATGAGCACAGACATTAAAAAAACCTGAAAAAGACCTCTCAAAACCATGACTTTGTCACCAACTGATATTGGTCCAATAAAAGATATTACCTCACCTATCTTGTCACATTAAAAAAAGCTGTCATTTTGCTTAAAGTGAATATTGGTCAGACTTGTCCGGAGTTTCATGATAAAATCATTCATAACTTTAAATTATAGTCAATAGTCTTCAACTCCAAAATATGAAGGCATTGTTGTTGAGTCATAAGCTGACACCACTACGCATTTTTAAAAGTTTTTTGTATGCATATTTTGTGGCCCTAAAAAAAGATGTTGGCACAAAAGCATCCTTAGTATTTTGAAAATATGGTCCTCTTAGCAGAAATAAGGTTAATAGGGAACAACTTGATGTATCAAGTTGGACTTTTCTCTCTGGCAATTCCTTAAGTTGTTACAGCACATCTTTGGAGGAAAGTTTGAATTTGATGATCATGATGGAAATTCTGTTGAGGTTTGAGGCTGTATCGTCTTCAGCAGAGAAGCAATAACAAATCACTATGGGGATGGAGGGACACAAAAATAAGGGCACTGACAGAGCTATTAAAAGCTACAGAAGATACCAAGCAATACAATAGGATATACATTACATTACAATAGGATATCTTATATACAATAGGATCAGCATAGATCAGCATCAGGTAATACACAAATGGACGAAATATAAAAGCAAAGGGAACAAAAGACACAAACTCACAGAATGGTATGGTCAACAAATATCTTAGAGAAAATAAGCAAACTTCTCTCCTTCCCAGAAGAGCAAGGGAACCTACTGAAAGGACACTTAAAAGCTTTCTTCCTTTCTAAAAAAGGAAGTAGCTCAGTAACATATGCAGAGCAACTGATGGCTGAACTAACTTCCCTGTGGATGCACTACTGCCCAACAACTTATTGCTAACTAAGAACTGCCCAAGAATCAGCCTTTTCTGAAAAGATAAGACAGGCCTAAGAAAGTAAAAACTCAAAAACCAACAGCAGAGTTTTCTCTGACTTCCACAAAGGTCTATAATGCAAGTTCAGGTTGCCTGTTAGCACATCTGCTCTCATCTCCTTCACCTGTGTTTGCAGTGTCAGTGCCTGGTATGAATAGTAACTGAGCTGAAAACTGATGGCTAAGCAAACTTCTGATAAAAAATAACCCATTTCTCCTGGGTGACTACCCAAACCAGTCAGTTGACTATTTCCTGAAACTGGGTACCTACCTTATGATGAAGAGTACATGTATATATAGATGTTTTAATGGTTTCAGAGCACATGCGTGTGTGTGTGTGTGTGTGTGAGAAAGAGAGAGAGGTTCCAAATCAAGATAGTTTTAAAGTAGCTTTGAAACTGAATACGTTTGATACCAAGATTGTGAAACACTATACACAAGTCTATGCTAGTTATTGGTTTCAGTTATGAGTTTATACACACACACAATAATAGTCAGTATTAAAGCCTTTTTAGCAATACTCAATCTACAGTCTTTCTGAAAATGTAGAAGTATCAAGTTATTAGATTCTGGATTAATATAATTTGTGTGGGTATAGGTTAAAAAGGTAGACTCCTATTGAGATCTTGGTGAACTGGCATGTGAATAATAAACAAGATAATTTGGTCATTGTTTTGGGGTTTTTTCTGTTTTAAATAACATTTAAATAATTGATTCATTAAATTAAGATCCTGTATGGATAGACTCAGTCCAAAATTAACAGTCACCATCATAGAATAATCATTTAATAGAACTGTTTTCTAATATGGTTGGGTTATGTGATTCTTTTAATAGCCTGGATGTTTATCATGTTGCCCAGTTTTTCCAGTTTATTTTAGCTTAAATCATAATTCAGTGATGTTTGCATTTTTGTATCCTATGCTATTGATTGTTGTTATTAAGGACAGCTAACAAAACTCTATAAAGTCAAATATAACTCTTGAGTCCTTTCCTTTAGTTAAGCAATTGACAGCCAACAAATCCTAATAAAAGTGGTATAGGTAATCAGTTGAACACTTTTGCTTAGCTAAGGTTTATTTTAGATTCTTTCTTTACAACCATCTAATCCTTGCAATCCTGCAGTTGACCCTGCACAGGTACACTTCTAAGCATGTGCGGAATCCCATTTGATCAGGGCAAAGCCTGTGTTTCATCATTTTTCATCAAATGTAAGATTTAGAAGACAAATAAGATTTATGACTGTTGGTCATTTTTTTCCAGTTTCTAAGCTTATTTTATTAATGTTAATTACCACTACTCCTGCTGATTTTTTAATACTTTTTCAAATCATAGAAGAATTGAATAGACATTGTCCTTAAACAAATCACAACAGCATTCTTGGGAATATAACTACTATACATACTTATTAGTTTAAATTTGTACTTTTTGTGTACCTTAATTTGAGACAATGCCATTTCAAATGTTATATGCAATTTAATACCTACCAGTATAGTATTCTCACAATAACTCCAGTGCTATTAATCTTTCATCAAATGAGATAACTACACAAATTTAGCTACAGCATGTTAACTATTTCTTGACAGTACAGTTTATGTGCAGTAAAACCAACCCCAATTAAGTACATTTTGGAAAAAAATCTAAAATTGCAACCTGGAAGAAAAGTACAGATAGCTTTTGCTGAGTATCAAATTAAATAAAAATAGTTTCTCTCATCCAGACTGCCACATTTAAAAAGGCAAAAGTGAATAGTAATTAATCTTGTTTCCATAAGATACCAACATTCTACTCCTGGGTATCTGGTAAACTAAAATTCGAGAACCCTTCCCCCAGACTTCTTTCAGCAGCAGAACTGAATACACTGGAAGTAAGTGTTCTGTATCTCTTAGAGCTTTATCACTCCTTACTGAAAAAGCCAATTTTCAATCATCTCAGTCACCACAGGAAGACAAAACAGCATGTATCTAGTTTAACTAGGCCACAAGTTTATTAACACATCTATCCAGCAATAATCTGGTCATCCCTCCTTTGTAGTCTGTGCTCCCTGCAGGAGGGTTGCTATCAACTCCATACCTCATTAATCTAGTCCCAGAACTGTCACTGAGACCCCACCACCATCCCTTATCTGACAGCTAAGGAGTGCCTCCTTGCTGCAACTGTCATTAGGATTCCAGATCCATTCCACACCTTCTTTAGGAGATGCATTCTAATCTGCTTCCAATTCCAGTTTATCAGGGAACAGGACCCCTTATTGATCAATTATCTGCACTGCATACCTAACAACTTGAGACAAAAATGAATTTTACAACCTAACCTACAATTACAGATGACAACTGCTAAGCTCAAAAAATGTTGAGGGAGACTTGGCATAAAAAAATAATCACTTGCAAGGTGAACTCAAGAGCCACAAACAGAGACAGCTAACGGGAGAGTTTGGAGGGCACAGCTGCAGATCATGCTTGAAGGTAGTGCAACTTGATGAGTGGTACATTTGGTCCATCTGTGGGTTGTTTGTTTGATTGGGTGTTTGTTTGTTCTCTGTATATAGACTACATGTCTGGCTGGGAGTCCCTGAGGAGTAGGCAGCTGAGACATGTCTGTTTGTTGGTGTTGTCAGCGTATGTCATATTCCTAGAATACTTTGTACTTATGCTAAATTGTATAACTATGAACTGCATTCCTAATATGCCTTGTCTCATGTAAGCTTTGCAGTGGAAATTTACTAGAAGTTAAACTATATAACCTCTATTCCTTGTATGTGTAGACTCTGTCAAAGACAATATGTTTCCTGTGCTGAGGCTTGCCAAATATGTACAGTGACTTAGGTACACCTGTTACAAGATAATTGGTGCAGATGTCCTTGTATCCTGAAAAACGCTTATGAAACTAAATAATAAAGGGGGAATCTGTACTCATACTGTGGAATTTTCTATCTGTTGTAAACAACAGACTTATAAATATGGGCATAACTAAGCTCACACTTTTGGAACAGAGTGAAGATGATTTAATACCGTTCTCCAGAGCTGACAACATACAAACTTCTGTTTGTGCTGATTTATCTATGTTTAATAAACTGATTGATCCTGGTTATCTGACATCTTTAACAGTGTGTTTGTAAGCGCTGTGCAGCTCTGATCCTTGGAGATTTGATCAGCACTGCTGTTTGAAGTCTGAGTGGTTAATCTTTTCCCAGTGATGAGGGGCAGAGCTGAGGTAAACAGGGAGACTTGGTATAAAAAGTCATTTGCTAGCTGAATTTGAGTGCCATAAACAGGCAAATAATGAGAGTTTTGAAGAGAGCTTAGAGAGAAGAAATATGAGAGGCTTTCTTTCCAGGTTCAACTCTACATGTTATTTCAAGGTGGCCAGTGCTGGAACAGTGGTGGTGACCTGAAAAGGATATGCCATGTTTCTTTCTTGCCTGATGCCAGAAGTTGGTGGCTGTGAGTGGATGTGCTGGAAGAAAAGATTCTTGTATTGGAAGGGCAAGTAAAGATGGTACTGAGAATCAGAGAACCTAATGAATTCCTAGACTAGGTTTGGAAAACTTCAGTACCCAAAGGTCAAGGAAGAAAGGAGCAGGCCACCAAGAAGTCTCAGAGAGAGGAAGTCAGTGATCAGGCATGGCAGTATATAGCTACTCAAGGCAAGAGGTCAAAGGTGGCATTTTACATGGCTAGAGACAGATGAGGATGCAGGTTCTGGCCACCAGAGAGAAGACAACTGGGGGAATTCCACATAGCTAGAAGATTCCTATCAATACCAGGTACGCAGTATGGATCCTGTGGAAAATATCTCTCAAGATCCAGCTGGTCTGAGGGAACAGAGAGATATACTATGCCAACTGTGGAAGGCAGCTTGGCTGAACCTCTAGGAAGAAAGAAATATTAAGCTTCACCACAAATATCACAAACAATCCAAGGAAGACAGATGATCTTTGTTAGGGTTTCAATACTCAGAAGAATCAAAAGAACATTCTAATCTGCACAGAACAATCTGACAACAGAATGGTGTGCCTGTCTCATGAGCAAAGGAAGACAGAAGGCAGAAGATTCAGAAAGGGAACCACTGGCTAGGTTAGTCGTAACAGATGGAGCATTTTAATTTTGTGGAACATTGGTCCACTTTCTGTGGAGAGAGCAGGCTGTATAGTTTGGATAGCTTCCACCTCAGCTGAAGGGGAGTCAATCCCATTGGGGTCAGGCTTGCTAGAGTAGTCAGGCAGGGATTAAACTAGTAACAAAAGGAGAAGGGAAAAGAAGAAAGATATAAGCACTCATTTAACACAAAATCAAGATGCTGGACATAACATTACTCATGGAGCCAACTGACAAATAGAGAAGACATTTTTAATTGCCTATACACCACTGCTAGGAGCCAGGATAACAAACAAAAAGATCTGGTATCATAACTTTGAACTAGGTGCTATTATAGAATCCTGGTGGGATGATGTAGATGATTGGAATGTTAAAATCAAAGTTTATAACCTATTTAGGAAGGCTTGAATGAGCAAAACAGGAGGTGGAGATAGGGAGTGGCACTATATCAAAAATTACTTTACAAGCTTCCAAGTTACTGACAACTCAGAAGAAAATTATCTTGCATGTTATGGGCCAACGTCCTAACAGATAAAGCACAAGATGAGGTATTAATTGTTGCCTGCTACAGACCACCAAATCATACGAGGGAACAGGATAATTGGCTCTGTAGGCACCTATCTATCATGTGTAGGGGAAAAAAAGCTGTGTAATCATGGGGGACTTCAATTTCAGTGACACATGTTAAGGGTCTTATTCCACCATCAATAAAACATCCTTGGAATTTCTGATTATTATTACATGACAATCTCCTAACTCAATAAGTGTTGTATCCAAGATGGGGGAATTCTATATTAGACCTAGTCTTGACAGATAAAGATGAACTGATCACAGAACTAAAAATTAATGCTAATGTACATACAAGTGATCATGACGACCATATTTGTAATATTGGAATGGAACAAAATACAAACCAATAATTTTATTTTTTTATGTGTGTGCGCACACTTGTATGCACAAACACCTGGTGCTTTCAAAGAGTCAATTGCACAAAGCAGAAAACAAATTATAAATCAAATCAGTTGGGAAGAAAAATAAAATCAGAAAAATGGAAATAACTGGGAATTGTTTCGGAACACTTTACTAGATGCCCAAAAAAAGCCACAATCCCACCTTCTGAGGAAGAAAGCCATACTGGTTAAAAAACCTGACCTGGTTCAGAGGGGAGAGAGCAACTATAGAAAATGGAAGAAAGGGAAAATTGATATAAATATAAATAAGAAGCTCCTAATTGTAGAAAATTGATAAGAGAAGCGAAGTGATAAAAGGAAAATTCTATGACTGGCAATATTAACAATAATAGGCAGGAGTTTTTAAGTATATTAGGACCAAAATGAAACCTAATAATGGTAGTGGTCAATTGCTAGATGGAAATAATAGAATTATCATTAATAATACAGAAAAGACCAAAGTGTTCAATAAGACTCTTTTTTCTATATTTGGAAAAAACTGATGATGTAGTCATATCATATGCTAACATTCTTTTTTTTCCACTACTATCTCATGAGGATTTTAAAAGCAGCTACTAAAGTTAGAAATTTTAAAATCAGCAGGTTCAGATATCTTGCATCCAATTGTTTTAAAAAAAGGACTGTTAATGGTGATTTTCATTAATTCTTGGAACAGTGGGAAAGTTCCAGAAGATGAGAAGAAAGCCAATATTTAAAAAAGGTAAATGGGATGACCTAGTTAGTTATAGGCCTGCCAGTCTGACGTCAATCCCAAGCAAGATAATGGAATAGCTGACATGGGAGAGCACTGTAATTAATGCCAATTAACTTGGGTTTACGGAAAATAGATACTGTCAAAATAACTTGATTTTTTTTTTTTTAAATGAGATTACTAGTCTGGTTGATAAAGCAAATCTTGTTGATATAAAGCACTTAGACTTCTGTAAAGCATTTGACCTGGTTCCACATTATATTTTAATTAAAAAACTAGAACAATAAAAAATTAACATGGCACATGTTAAATGGATTTAAAAGTGGCAAACTGATAGGTCTCAAAATGTAATCGGAAAAAGGGAATCATCATTGAGTGGGTGTGCTTTTAAGTGGGGTCCTGCAGGGAAGGGTTCTTGGTCTTTTGCTATTTGAGATTTTTATCATTGACTTGAAGGAAACATAAAATCATCACTGATCAAATTTGCAGACAACACAATGATTGTGGGAGTGGTAAATAATTAAAAGGATAACTCATTGATAGAAAGCAATCTGGATCACTTGGCAAGATGGGTGCAAGCAAACAAAATGCATTTTATTACAGCAAAATAATGTATATATCTAGGAACAAAAACTACTTGGGGGACTGTTTTGGGAAGCAGTGACTGAAAGATATTTGGGGAGGGTCGGTCGTGATGGATAATCAGCCTAACATGAGCTCCCAAAGTGACTCTGTGGCCAAAAGGGCTAATGCGATTCTTGGATGCACACACAGGGGAATCTTGAATAGGAGTAGAGAGGTTATTTTACCTTTGTATTTGGTGTGATCACAGTTGGAAGACTGGATCCAGTTCTGTAAGAATGTTGATCAGTTGGAGAAGCTTCAGAGAAGAACCATGAGAATGATTCAAGGATTGAAAAGCATGACTTACAGTGATAGCTAAATAGACTGAGCTCCTTCATTCTAAAAAAGAGAAGGTTAAGGGTGAACTAGGCTGGGTCTACACTGACGGCAGCAAATTCGCCGCCATCAGATCAATTGCTCTGGATTGACTGAGCAGTCTGTGTAGACCCGCTCAGTTGATCGAGCAAGCAATGCAGGAAAACCACCCCGGTAAGTGGCATAGCGCTGCATCGACGGGAGATACGCAAGTGATTAGACTGGGCCCTAGATTACAGTCAATTATTACCTACTTGGGAACAAATATTTGATAAAGGGCTCTTCAGTCTAGAAGACAAAGGTAACTATAACATGATCCAATGGCCTGAATTCAAAGCTAGACAAATTCAGACTGAATATAAGGCAAAAATTAACAGTGAAGGTAATTAACCATTGGAACAATTTAGCATGGTTCATGGTGAATTTTCCAACACTAGCAATTTTAAATCAATATTTAATTTGTTTTAAATATCTGCTCTCATTCAAATATAATTTTGGGGAAGTATTATGGCCTGTGTTATACAGGAGATCAGACTAGATGTTCACAATGGTCCTTTCTGGCCTCGTAAACTATGATTCTACCAGTTCCTTGGGCTGCTGAGAGGAAGGTGAAAAAATATACTCAGCCCTGGCCAATGTGACAGTAAGGGAACAAATCCTTCATAGTCCCAAAAGGCAACTGGCATGATGAGATGTTCACTGCACACTTGTCTGAAAACGTTATGCAGAATTAAATGGGGGCTAATTAATCCAGCAGGCCACAGCTGAAAAGAATCAGGAGGCTAAAAAAAATCCCCTGATTGAATGAGGAAGTCCATCTGAGGAGGAACAAGCTGGGATGGAATTATAAAGGCAGGAAATTGGTAGCAGAGATGGGTTGCTGGAAAAGTCTGCAGTTACTCTCTGGAAGGATGGAGGTGGGTTTAACGGCAAACCCAGAGAGGTGGGATGCCAGGAAGGTAGGAGAAAACTCAGGAAAAGGCAGCCAGGTCTAGAAGGGAAGAGACCTTGACTTCTTGTTAGAGTGTCCCTAAACCGTATGTTGGAATAGAGGGTGGGCCCAGGTTCCCTTGCCAGCCACTGAGGGAATGGTACTACAAGGCAGTGAATGGGAAGATTGACTGGGACTACTGAAGAAGGACTTCAGTACCCCAGAAAGGGGAAACATGTAGGGTGACCTGGCTAGATGGCTGAGTCATGAGGAGGCAGCAGAAGCTTGTGCACTGAGAGAGGGGCTGCAGACCAGAGAGGTAGAGAGATGACGTGCAACTGCAGGAAGGAGTATTGACCTTGTGAGCTATTCACCAGAATGACCAGGAAGAGGTGCAGATTTAGCAGCGAGTGGAACACCCAGTCATAGATGCCTACAGCATGGCTCCACCCTAACTGGACCTCTCTCTGTGTTCTCACATTCAGTCTATACCTAAAATCTTGCCAGTTCTTGCTTAACAACTCTAAAATCTTGCTTAATAACTAAGGTATGGCCTCTTTTTTTCTATCCACATAGCTAAAAATTTCATCCAGCTCTCATTTGAGTTACTGCAACATTCCTTTTTTTGCCCTGGACAAATGCAATATTGCCCCACTCATATGCATTCAGAAGGCTGCTGCAAAGATGATTTTCCCAGATTAACATTTGGACCATGTTTCCACTCTTTGCATCCCTTCATTGATTCCCCTTCTCTATCCCATTAAATAAAGAATGCTTGTGTTCACTTTCAAGACCCTTCACAGTACGCCCCCACCCCCTATCACCTCTCATTCACTACTGAGCTGTCCATGCTCACCTCCAGTTGGCCCATGTCTGCACTGCTCACTTGGATTTTCTAATGAGCACTCTGTGTTTTCTTCCATGCTACCCCTTATGATTGGGAGGTACTCACCATAAACATCCACAAAGCTACTTGTTACCTACCTTCAAATCCCTCCTCACTCTCCATTGCTGTGATGCCCACACACACCCACACCCACATGCACACACCCCCGACCTTGACAGCAGTTAGACTATTACTGTTACCCCTGCCTACCATGCTGACCAATATTGTCTCACTGTTTACTTGTACTCACCCATCTGTTATCTCTTATGTTATAAATAGATTATAAGCCCCTCAGTGCAAGGACTGGCTTTTTGTTCTGTGTTTGTACAGTGCCTAATACAATGGGATCCTGGTCCATGACTCAGGTTTCTAAGTGCAACAATAACACAAATAATAAAAATATACTAATCCAAAGTGGGAGCTTTTCTTATCCCAGAGAATGAACCTCAGAGCTGGCTCAAGGGTTTATAAATCCTGCCATTAAATTCACAGTAGCCAACAGACTTTGCGACAGCCGTGTGCCCAGAGTCCATCTCCTCAAGACCATCAGGGATTCGATATCTACATAGTGGGGAAGCATAGAAACACCTTAAAAGGGGCCAAAGATTTTCTTTCCTATGCTGGCCCAGGCCAAGCCCCTTAATCTGAGGCTGCGAGGGAAGGGGGCATTTGCATCTCCAAAGTAAAAAACTGTGAAATCATTGCATTATTTATAGTAAAAACATTTGTGTTCAACCAAATTAGACCCAACCGTCCACAGCACTTTTTAACTTTCCAAAAAACAAACTGAAATACAGCACCTGTGAGATGTCACAATTTCAGTCACTTAGTCTTAACAGTTTCCATCTATACCACCACATTATGTTCTTTATTAACTGGACTGCTTTACAAATATGAAGTACTTGTAAGACTTCGGAGGAAGTTTAGTCCAGCAGACATTTCTTCTGAAGGCAGAAGATTAAATTTAAGGAAAGAACAGATTAGTTGTAATGGATTTAAGCAAAATTATCTGCAAAATGTTCAGTGTTATTTATACTGTAACTAGCGAGATACATCCAAAATCAGTTCATCTTAGAAAGCTTTATAAAAAAAACTGTTGAAACAACAAAGGTCAGAACATCACATGGCATAGTGGAAGGAATTTGAATTTACTGCCAAAATGAAAAATGCTATACGCTTTTGAAAATTGATAGCAATGGGTTCCAAGAAGATCAGGAGTAATATTGAAGCTTTGGTTCCCCAACATATTTGGGAGAAATACTCTTCTGTACTTTATAATGACAGGCCATGTATACTTTTTAGAATGACTCCATTCCTTATTCCCTTTCAAACTGGTCTGCAGTATCTAGTGAAGAAATTATATTTTTTATTGCTCAACAGCATTGTAGTAAAGATTTTAAAGATTTCATCCCTACAGAATGAACTGGCAGGCACCTGTTTCAGCTAAACAGTTCTCTAATATAAATAATACAGGGATTTATAGGGCCACCAGTATTATCATTCCACTTATAAAAAAGGGGATAGAAAGATCATAGGAATTACTGCCCTTACTACAGATAATTGTTTTATTCTTTCTTATATGATCCACAAATATGGGCCTCCTAAGGAAGAAAGATTGTATTAAGCTTTTTTTTATCTAAAATTGCCCTTTGAGTCTATTGACAGGGACCATCTGTGGGTCAAGACAGAAACCACTAGAATAGATCCCCAGTCACTTTTTCTTTCAGAAATTCTTCACTGACAGTGGACAAAATTAGAATAGGCTTGGATAGGAAATTAACTAATTCCATCCTAATTACAAAAGAGGGGTGAACAGGGCTGTCCTTTAGCCTCTTTTTTATATATTAATGATGTTACTTTAGCATTAAAAGAGGGCTCAGTATTTTTCCCCTAAAATCATGACTAACATTGCATCTGTCTTATTATATGCAGATGATACAGTTATACTGTCAAACACCATTGGGACTGAGGCATTTATTAAACATTTTTTATTTTTACTGTCAACGGGAGAACCTCTTGATAAATTATTTGAAAAGTAAAGAAATTGTCTTTAGTCAAAGATGAAGGTTGCATAAATGGCAGATTGATGAGCAAAATATTGGACAAATTAGCTCTTGCCCATATGTGGTTCTCAGAAAACAGTTTATGGGATAAGCATATTTAGGTAACAAAAGAAAAGGTCTCAAATGCAGTGCAAACTGTGTTACATTTTACCTGGACTCATGGTGGCAATTTAATTGCACCAGCCCTTAGAGTGTTTGAGCTAATGTGTGTGTTCAAATTTTGTATATGCAAAAACCCAAACTTTAAAACGGGGATGGAATGAACCCACAGAATTGGAAATATTCTTCATCTCCAAAGAACAGCCCAGCTGCTCTTCTTCAAGCTGAGGCAGGTATGAATTCTATTCTGTCCAAAGTGCAACAGCATAATGTTATTTTTTGCTTCATATTTATAATATGTGCCTACAGCATTTACTAAGGTTATGTTTAGAGAACAGCTCAGCAGGACTTTCTTCACATAAAAACAACAAGAGCCCAGTAAAAACTAACAAAGACTAACAAATTTAATTTCTGCAGGCATGAGCTTTTGTGGGCTGTAACCCACTTCGTCAGATGCAATGAATAGAAATCAGGTATCAGATACTAGATGTGCAGGTGAATGAGCTCCTTATGGTGTGGCTGATGTGGTTAGGACCTGTGATGGTGTCACTGGAGTCGATGTGCGGGCAGAGTTGGCAACAGGGTTTGTTGCTGGGATAGATTCCTGGATTAGTGTTCTTGTTGCTGGTGAACATCTGCTTGGTTGGGGGGTCTGTGTGTATGCAAGGATAGGTCTGCCTCCCACAGATTGGGCGAGTGAGAGATCATCTAGTAGAATAGGTTGTAGATCCTTACTGATGAGTTGGAGAGATTTTAGTTGGGGGTTGTAGGTGATGGCAATTGGTGTTCTGTTGTTTTCTTTGTCAGGTCTGTCCTGTAGTAGGTGGCTTCTGGTGAAGTCAGAGAGCACTTCAATCTCCCAGGACACTCTGTAGCTGACTTGAAAGTTGCCATACTTCTACAAAAAAACTTCAAAAAGAGACTTTAGCGAGAAACTGCAGAGCTGGAACTTATATGTAATTTGACAGTATCAAACTGGCTCTGAATAGGGACTTGGAATGGTTCTCTCATTACAAGAAGTAATGGTCACTGTTCACACATTCTTACCTTCTAATAAATGGTTGTGAATAGGCCTCATCTACTCTAGCTGAATGGATTTTGCTAACACCTACCCCTCCCCTCCCATTGTTGTTCCTTACCCCTGGATGTATAGATACGTCCCACATCTGATTTCTATTCATTGTATCTGACAAAGTGGGATACAGCCCACGAAAGCTCATGCCTGCAGAAATTAAATTTGTTAGCCTTTGTTAATCTTTACAGGACTCTGATTGTTTTTACTGTATACAGACTAATACGGCTTCCCTCGAGAATTTTTTCACATAAATTTCCTTGGGCAGAATGTACTGAAAATTCTTTGCATTCTCTTGGTTTCTCAGGATTGGAAATTATTAGATCTAAATTTAAAAATGTGAAATCCCTAATCAAGTCAAGGACAGAGGATATTAATAAGCAACTGGATATAGTAGTTGTTCCATTTCAAATATGTCACCTAGGTTTGTTTGCCCTTATTAAAAAGATTCATGGGTATGTCAGATATTTAGACAGTCTATGTAATAATATGCTAAAGAGGCCCTTTAGAGCTCTCCATTGTCAATCCATTCAGACAGCTTACTTAAAAGGTTGATATACTGGAATAGAGAAATGTAATCGCTTCTGCTCATGTGGTTTAGGGCAAGTGGAAGATATACTCCATTATTTATTACATTGTAATTTGTATTGCCATTGGATGTCAAAATAACGTTCTGTGTTTTTGTTCTAGATGCCTTTTTCTGCAACCTCTCAGAAAACAGAATAATTTTTAGGAACTGATCACTGTATCTGTGATCTGAAAGGTTGTCCTATTTGTACAGTCAGCATCTAAAATAAAGAAAAGGCAAATGGTGCGATGATCATATACAGAATAATGGTGTATGTTTGTTTTAGTGTATATATGTAGTATTTTAATATTTTATAACTTTAGTTTATGTTTTATTGTAATACTTCCTGTTTTCTGTGCATTGACTCAAGGCTAAGTTGCTATTAAAAAACTATTACAACTTTTAATATACTGCAACTATTGGACAAGAATCTAATAATGTTATATGAGGACAAGTGGACTTTACTGCCAGCTCTGTTCAGCCTTTCTGTGTGACCCTGAGTAATGCATTTAACATCCACCCATTTACTCCTCTGTAAAAGTGGGATAATAATACCCTATTCTGAGACATAAATCAGTAATATTTCTGAGGTGCTCCAATACTAAATGGGGTGCCACACACACTAAGCCCAAACAAGTGATTATTCCAACTCCTCCAGTTGCGAAGCATGGATTTAGGGCTGTGATAAATACCAACAGTTACACTAGTTGGCAGTGGAGATGCAACTGTATATATTCATGATAACGAACCATGGACATTGTTGATGCTGATCATTCACATGAACTACATCTTTGACTGGACCATTGCTCTATCCAATTGCTGTACTACTGTATTTTTCTCAGTTTTACAGACATTACAAAATACCACTGACCATGAAACATTGTCTGAAATTATAGCAGATAAATTCCTAATGTTTAAGTGTGTCTAATGATTTTCCCGCTTCTTCCTATTTTTATTTTATTGGCTGATATTTTTCTAGTATTATTAAATAATACAGAAATAAGAGAACATATGCTGTACTACTGGAAATAGTGCCTTCTCTGATCATCACAGACTCTGAGATGAAATGCATCTCAATATTCCTACCGTGTTACAATAAGTATTAAAATTAATATGTAACTATATATTAAGAACATGTAAATATTTTAAACTAAATAGATTAAATGTGCTACAATATTTTTCAATGGCTCACTATAACATGGCCAAAGTAGATATCCTGTTAATGGCAATATTCTACACTTGTCTTAAATAAAGTAAGCACACAGCATATGGAATCATATTGAGAGAAGGGCAATTTATGGATTAATTGAACAGTCTGATTAAAAAAATTGCTACCTCAATTAGCAATGCTTGAAAGAACATGTGTAGTTATGTCACTCTGTTTTCCTGGAAATAAGAACTTTACTTTTTGAAATTAAAGCCAAAGCTATTCTATTACTTACAGTAATGCTTATCTTTTTAAAAATATAGTAATCTGAATTCAGGAACCTACTATACTTAAAATGTGCAATGAGATATGCAAAGTAATTTGTTTTTCAAGTTTATATGATATAGATAAAAGAATTAACACATAGTATGAAGGTTTATCTGAACATATTTGGGATGGCCATGTTATTCACAAGTAAGTTTGTAACTGCTGGCCTGTCTCCCTCAGTACAGGAAGTAGTAATGCCACGCTCAAAATCAGTTTAGGACAGTCCTTCACAGCAGTTTTATTCTTCAAACTCATAAAGCACAGCTACTTCTCCAAACAAAACAGGCTGCAGGCACACAGATGCCCTCTCCCTTGCATCTCTGCCCCAGGTTCCAGGGCCAGCAAAAAAAACCCTACCTGCTTCCTGCAGGTCCTCTCCTCAGCTGAGCCACTTGCTGGCTATTATAATTTCTTAAATCGACTCAGCTGCAAGGCGGCTGGCTGAGCAGTCACTGGGGAGGCTAGGCCCAACTCCTCTTAAATGGCCAGCCACTCTGTGATATAGTTATAGGGTCGCCCCAAAAAGAGTTCTATTGATTAAACCTTTTATATCACAAACACATATTCCATATATGTCACAGAACAATTAATTAAGGCCCACTCCAGCTCCCAAATAGCACTGTTCCTAGAACTCTTCCTTTGTGGGACTTCCAGTGAAGTGAAAAAAGAAATGTACCTTCCATCTGCATTATCTTTAGTAATAACTCTCACAGGTTAGGTAGCTGGACATGAATCAAACTCATGCAATTTTCTGCCCCTACTCTGGGTTGAGGGTGTTGAGAGAGAACTCCATGGCCCTTGATTCAACTTACCTTTTGGTCATTAAACCCTGTCAGGCTCCGTTGCAAGTCAAGAATCATACACTATTATTAATGGCTATGCCACTCAGTACCCCGAAGCCATTCCCCTAAGAAACCCCACATCCAAGGCAATTGCGGAGGAACTGCTCCAGGTCTTTGCTAGAGTGGGCATCCCTAAGGAAATCCTTACAGACCAAGGGACCCCTTCATGTCCAAATTAATGAAGGATCTATGTACCCTGCTCACCTCAGGGTATCATCCACAAACAGATGGGCTGGTTGAGAAGTTTAATCGTACCCTCAAGAGTA
The DNA here is from genome assembly GCA_007922155.1 of Mesoclemmys tuberculata. Lineage (NCBI taxonomy): Eukaryota > Metazoa > Chordata > Testudines > Chelidae > Mesoclemmys > Mesoclemmys tuberculata. Next base: position 40,990,893 of record ML675624.1, read on the forward strand.
TGATACAGAAGGTAGTGGTGCAGGACAGAAAGGATTGGGATGCCTTACTACTATACTTGATGTTCACGATACAGGAAGTCCCCCAGGCATCCACTGGATTCTCCCCCTTCGAATTATTGTACGGTTGCCATCCCCGGGGTATCTTAGATATTGCAAAAGAGGACTGGGAGGAACAGCTCAACTAAGGAAGAAATGTTATTGAGCATGTGGCTCAGATGCGAGAATGGATAGCCCGGATGACCCACATAGCGCGAGAACACCTGGAGAAAGCCCACGAGACGCAACGGACCTACTAAAACCAACGGGCAAAGGCACGGAGGTTTCAGCCAGGAGAGCGGGTAATGGTGCTAGTGCCAACAGCAGAAAGTAAGCTCCTAGCCAGTTGGCAAGTCCCATACGAGGTTGTGGAAGCCATTGGTGACATGAACTACAAAGAGAGGCAACCAGACGGGCGAAAACCAGTGCAACTATACCACGTTAACCTGTTGAAACCCTGGTGAGACCGAGAAGTGTACCTGATTGCCCGAGAAACACCCTCCCAGACAGACATCCCACAAGGGGCGGTGAGAATATCCCCTAAGCTGACCCCAGAGCGAAGGACAGAAGTTATTGACATGATCCAGAGAAATCAGGACTTGTTTTCCAAGCAGCCCGGTCGTACCACGGAAGTCCACCATCACATCATCACCAACCCTGGGGCACAAGTAACGATAAAGCCCTAACGGATACCAGAGGCCAAGAGGGAGGATACTAGGATCGAAGTACGTCAAATGTTGGAACTCGGGGTTATTGAAGAGTCCCAAAGCCAGTGGTCCATCCCCATCGTCCTAGTCCCGAAGCCTGATGGTACCCTGTGGTTCTGTAATGACTTCAGGAAGTTAAATGAGGTATCTAAATTTGATGCTTACCTGATCCCACATATCAACAAGCAAATGGACCAGTTGGGCAAGGCTCAATACCTAACCACCCTGGACCTGACCAAGGGCTACTGGCAAATCCCCCTAGCTGAAGATGCCAAGGAGAAGACCACCTTCTCCACATCCGATGGCCTATTTCAGTATACAGTCCTTCCCTTTGGAAGGACCCCCGCAACATTCCAAAGGCTAATGGACCACCTACTGCATAGACGTCAAACTCAGACCCGCGGGCCAAATCTGGCCCGCAGTGTAATTATATTTGGCCCGCGAGAAAATACCAAATGTCTACTAGAGCTGGCCTGCCGGTAGACAGTGCATGCACTGATTTCACATGTGTTTATAGTATTAAGCTTTGTTTGTTCCAGATTCAATGTTTAAGCAAAACTTAAGTTTGTTTCCATATGAAAAGGTTCATCGTTATATTTGATGAGAAGGAAAAACTTCCTCAATTGTAGACATTTTTTCAATAAATATCAAGGTTGGCCCGCGACTTTGTCCAAGTTTTTAATTTTGGCCCACTGTGTATTTGAGTTTGACATTCCTGACCTACTGAGACCCCACACCAGGTATGCAGCCGCCTACCTCGATGACGTGGTCATCCATAGCCCCAACTGGGAAACGCACCTGGTGAAAGTAGAGGCAGTGCTCGACACCTTCCAGAAAGCAGGCCTCGCTGCAAACTCCTCGCAGTGCGCAATAGGGCTAGCTGAGACCAAACACCTGGGATATGTGGTAGGGAGCGGTCTAGTAAAGCCCCAGTGGGACAAGATAGAGGCCATCCAGGCTTGGCCCCGGCCAGTTCGCAAGAAACAGGTCAGGGAAATTTTAGGGATCATGCGGTATTACAGGAGATTCATCCCCTACTTTGCCACTAGAGCAGGGCCCTTGACCGACCTGATAAAAGCTCGGGTCCCGGATATGATGAAGTGGACTGAGGCGGATAAGAAAGCATTCATGGATTTAAGGACAGTTCTTTGTAGCCACCCAGTGCTTATAGCCCCCGATTTTGAGAAGGAGTTCATCCTCCAAACGGATGCTTCAGAGACAGGGGTAGGCGCTGTCCTGGCACAGATAATAGATGGCAAGGAGCACCCCATCCTGTATCTCAGCAGGGAACTCCTCCCTAGAGAGCAGAGGTATGCGGTGGTTGAAAAAGAGTGCCTGGCAGTGAAATGGGCCATGGAAACGCTCAGATACTATCTACTGGGGAGGAAATTCACCCTGGTGACAGACCACGCCCCGCTCCAATGGATGCACACTAACAAGGAGAAGAATGCCAGAGTGACCCGATGGTTCCTCTCCCTACAGCCTTTTCACTTTCGGATGCAGCATAGAGCCGGAAGCCAACATGGCAACGCTGATGCCCTTTCGCACCAGCACTGCTTCATGTCCCAAGTAGCCCAACCCCATGGTGTTGGGGGGCGGCAGGATGTGTGGTATAGCAAGGACAGAGGGCAGTAGGAAAGTTCTCCTATTTGAATCCGGGAGGGTAGGTGGGTGGGCGCTAGCCAACCCACCGCTAAAGGCTCCCCCCCCAGTCTAGGTCCAACTGATTATGGGGGACAACAAATGAAAAACAGGAAAGGGCGTGGGGGTCACAGGGTCAAAACACAGAAAACCAGAAGCGGACACCGAGCAGAGAACCCCGGTCAGCGCCCACTGCTCCTCGAAGGTGTTCAGGGAACCAGCGGACACCGCCCAGAGGAACTCTGACCAGAGACGTGAATTGATAAGGGAACGGAAATAGGCCCCACGGTCGCAGAGAGCCCCCCCACCAACCTCCTCTCCCTAGATGGCTAGTTTGGGCAGGGCTAGAAGGAAGTTGACGAGGAGGTCCCGCGACTTTGTGGGGCAACAGATGGGGTGTGAATAGATGAACAAGTGAGGGCAAAAGTGCAGCCAGAACCTCAGCAAGAAGTTCTGGAAGAGCCGGAAGAGGGGCTGCAGCCTGACGCACTCCAGATATACGTGCGCCAGGGTCTCCCTCATGCCTCAGAAGAGGCAAATGTCGGGGTGGGAGGTGAACCGCGCCAGGTACGCACCCTGAAGGAGCCACCAACTGATGTCCCCAGCAGGCCGTGGGGTCAAGGTGGAATACAGACTGGCCCACTGGGGATCCTCGCCCTCCGAGGGTGGTAGTAGGTCCTGCCACTTCGTGACCGGGCAGGACACAAGGGCAAGGAAATGAAGGGTGTGGAGCACAAGCACATACAGATGGTTTCTTGGCGCAGTCTGGAAGGGTCATGAGGATCTTGGCGCGGTCTGCAGATCAGGCAGCTGGCTTGGGGCATGAGGATGGGGGGGCCGAGGGGGTTCACGGAGCTGAGGCCCATTGGTAAGCACCGGAGGGCCGGGACTGGGGGGAGGGGGAGGGCACCATCTTGCAAGACCCGCTCGAAGTACATTAAAGCAGTAGGGGACAAGGCTGCCTTCACCTCCTGGAGTATGCGTCGGGGGATTCGAAGGGTGGGAACCCCCATGCGCCGAGCCAGCACATGGGGGTCTATCCAGTCCGACCGGGCGTAGTCCAGGATGTCTCCGACCCTGGTGACTCCTGCCAGGACCATCCTCCATCGCACCGAGGGGGTCTCCGCCGCCTGCACATGCGGCTGGGGGTTGTGTAGCAAGGCTCCGCGAGGAGATCCTCCCCCTCGGTGACCGCAAGGAGCCTGGAAGCCAAGACGAGCCTCCAGATCCGGAGGAGATCCTGGTAGAAGACCGGCAGCTCGGAGAGGTCTCGTGGAAGACCTCTCGGGTGGAGAAAAAAGAGCTGCCGGTCATATCGGAGCCCTCAGAAGTGGCAGAGGAAGGCATGCACCAAATGGCTACATGCCGGACTACCTGCACTATAGAGGAGTCTCTGCAGGGCCTGGAGGCGAAAGGTGTAGTCTTGGCTGCGGATGCAGCACAGGCCCTGCCCGCCCTCCTCCAGGGGGAGACTCAGAATCCCTGCAGAGACCCACCGCAGTCCTGGCCAAAAGAACTTCAGAACTGTCTTCTGGAGGTAGGCCAGGAAACTCGGGGTCAGGACCAGGGTGTTGAGCCAGTGCCAGAGCAAGGACAGGACCAGCTGGATGATCACCAGTGCCCTCCCCCGTGCGGTCTCGCTCCTCAAGGGCCCAGGACCAGGCATTTGTGAGGATCTAAAGTGCCAAGGAAGGCGGCCACCTGCTGGAAGAAACACAATCGCTCCGGGACCGCGGTTGGGGCATAGACGTTGATGAGACACAACGCCAGCCCCTCCACACGAACCCGGAGGTGCAGCAGGTGGCCTGGCACGACCTCGGTGACCCCCAGCACCTCGGGCTGCAGGCCAGGGGAGAACAGGGTGGCCACTCCGCCCGCATGGGTGGAGAGATGACTAAGGTGCACCCCGTCTCCCCACTCCAGCCACCAGCTGGCCTCGGCGGCTGGGTCCATGTGGGTCTCCTGCAGGAACGCTATAGAGTATCCCCCCCCCCCGAAGGAAGGAGAGCACCTGGTTCCTGCGGAGACCCATCCTGCAGCCCCTTGTATTTAAGGTGATGGTAGTGACAGCCATTACGAGGAGGGCTGGGGGGGATCCTCACGGGCAGAGGCGCTGGCGACCTTCGTCGGGCTCCACAGCAGTCCATGGCCCGTGCCGTAGACCATGAGGGCGTCATGGAAGCTGCGGGCCCGCTGGTAGGCCGCGGCGTCCTGCCGCCCGGTCCCCTTCCCCTCCTTCATGGTGGTCCTCACGGCCCGGAGGACACGGTGGAAGTTCCCCCAGTGCTGCAGAGCAAGCTGCACTCTGTTCTGGGCACCACGTGCGTCCCAGAGAAAAAGGCGGAGCTCTTCGCGCAGCATCTCGAGGAGGTCGTCCTCTAGCTCGGCCTCCGCAGCTGCCCTACGGCCCACTGGGATGGGGGCTAAGGGTGGTGGTGGCGGCAGAGGGAAGACAGCAGCCCCAAGTGGGCTGGGAGTGCTAAACACAAAGGTCGCCTCCTGGGAGCTCTTCATAGGGAAGGAGACAACACCAGGGGCAGCAGATGAACAGGCACTGGGGGGGGAAAGAGGAAGGTACAGGGAAAGGTATGGGGGTTGAGGAAAGATAGGGAGTAGGAAGTGGGATAGGGGAAGGGTCAGGGCAAGGAGCGGGAGAGGGGTCAGGGTTAGAATTGGGGATGGGTCCCACAGCCACAACGGCCAGGCAGACAGGGTGCATAGCCTCTTGGTTCGGGCCGGGAGCTAAGGAGGCGGGCACGGAGCAGGTGGTCTCCATGGTGGTGTCCTGTAGGGTCACAGTGACCATGGTTCCAGGACCTCATGAGGGGGCAGCCGGGAAAGCATCATTGGAGAGGATAGGAAGGGGCTGGCCCACAAGAAGAGGCTGGGCACCCGGTGTCTTGGGGCTCAGCCATTCAGCCTCGGCCAGCGCCTCAGTGGCCGAGGTGGTGACGGTGGGTCCCCCTTTTCCTGTGTGATGGGTGGAAGGGGGTCACGGTGGTGGGAGCAGGGATGGCAGCTGAGGATGGGAGGGAGGGGAGAGGCCATTCAATATTGCCCTGCTCTAAGCCCTCCTCGTGGGGGACTGGGTTGTCCTCCTCCGGGCAGGCTAGGGTCAACCCCAGGGCATCAATCTCCTCCATTAAGGAGAAGTCTCCCCCCGCTGCCCCGAGATCTTCCCCGGCACTAGAGGGGAGTTTGGATGGCAGTGGGGCTGGGCGGGGTCTGGACGGGGACTCCTCTAAGAGGGACTCCAGGAAGGTGACGATACAGACCACGTCTGCCGCCACGGCTTCCTCGGCCAGTGCACCCTTCTGGGCTCTAGCAGAGGGCATAGCCATCGGCCTGGCCTCAGCAGCCCCCACTCCTGGCTTTGCAGGAGCTTGCGCCACCCTCGGCTGCAGGTGGGTGCGCTGGGCTCTGGCCTTACGCTTGCGTAGCCTTACGCCTGCAGTGGAGGGCTGGGCGGCAGGGGCAGAGGCAGGGCCAGGGCCACGGGGCAAGAGTACAGGGGTTTGGGCTTCAGAAAGAGGGGGTGGGACAACAGGGGAGGGAGAGGCCTCCCCCTGGGGTATGCCCCCTCCAATGCCTGACAAAGGCAGCCCTAGCTCCCTCCCCTCCGCAGGTCCCACTGCACTGCTCCGGGCGTCAGCGGGGCCCGTCAGCTCACCCAGGCAATCCGGGAGGGGGGCCCCCAGGGCCCAAGTACAGGTGACTACTGACGACGGAGGGGGGGTGGCCACCATCTGACTGGTCTGACTGGTGCCCCCCTGGGTCTTGGGGGTCCTAGGCTTCCCTCTGTGCTGGGCTAGGCGGAAATCCCTGCGAACGCGCCCCGCCCCGCCTCGCCGCCCGGCAGAGGTAGCACTGGGCCTCCCCTGTTGTATAGTGGACCTGGTACTAGGCCCCTTGATGGGGCACCAGGAACAACCTCTCGAGTGCCTCCTCGCCACACACCACCGCCGGTAGCAACTGCAACTATACCTGGCGGAGGAATATGAGGACGTGGCGAAGGGCGGGGTCCTTGCAGCCGAGGGGAAGCAGGCTGATGGTGGAGAGGGGCTTCCCCAGGGTGGCGAGGAAAGGCAGAAGGGCGGCATTGGGGAGGAAGGGCGGGACGGAGGAAAAGACCACCCGTACGCCCAGGTCCTCCAGGGGCTCCACTGGGACGTGGACGCTCCTCACCGCCAGGCCTGTCTCCACCACTTCCTGAGGGTCGGCCTGCGATGCCAGAAAGAAGACCACCTTGCCATACATTGGGGAGGCCGCCACCACGGCTGTGGGCCCCACCACCCGCGCCATCGCCCGCACATAAGTTTCTACGTGGGGCGAGACAGGCACCAAGAGGTACTGGACCCCATGCCTCCAGGTAAGGGTGGAGAAGGGGCCCCGGCCCCCAGGGATGGTGATGGAGGTGGCTGGCGGTCAGGGCAGGTGACTTGGCAGCAGCAGACAGAGGGCCTGTGGCTACCTGGGCATATGCCCTGGGGGCGCCGCTGCCCCCAGAGCTGGTGGAAGGGCCAGCGGGAGAGAGTAGAGAGGGTGGAGGAGGGGCCCCAGCCACGGGGCAGCAACAGGGGAAGGAGAAGAAAAGGGAAAGGGCAGGGGTGCCCCCAAAAGTGGGGGTAGGAGGGGCAGCAGGGAAGGGGTACTCAGAGCACCAGTAGGACCTTGGGAGCAGCAGGGGTGGTGGCAGTGGCGTGGCCACTCACTCACCCCCTCCCCCCAGGAGAGGGGGGGCAGCTAGCAGGGGTCCCTAGAGCCAGGAGCACCCCAGCAGCAGCAAGAGGAGCAGCAAAGTAGAAAAGTTTTAGAAGGGCACTATGTAAGTGCTAGAATGATCTGGGCTTTAAACCCTATAGACTAGCCAGAGTCAATGGAAGGTAATTAGTGCCAGCTGACACCAATTAAGGCCACACCCAGGTGCCTGTAAAAACCCTCTACCCGAGAGACAGTGTGGAGTGGAAGGAGTAGGTGTGTGGTGAGCAGAGGAGTGTGTGAAGTGGAGGAGAACAGAACAGAGTACAGTGGTGTGTGGAGTCATAGTGGAGAACAGAATGGAGTACAGCAGTGTGTGGGAGAGAGGTGGAGTCCTGAAGAAAGTACTGGGCTCAAGAAGCCAGAAAGACAGACGGGGGAGAGTGGCCCAGGGAAAAAGCCTGCAGCTGCAGGTGAGGTGCCAGCAGCACATAGCTGCTACTCAGAGGGCCCCTGGGCTGGGACCCAGAGGAGCAGGCAGGCCCACGTCCCTACCCCCCTCCCTGGGAAAACGGGGTTACCAGCGACACCCTGGCCCACTGCAAGAGGCAAAAGTGCAAGACCCACTAGGGAGAAGCCAGCCATTTGCCACAGTTACATTAATAAAACTGTGGTTAGAGCTGGGCAGAGATACAAAAATTTGGTTCCGCATCTGCAAGCATCAACTTGTATCTGACCTGTGATGTGCACTTCATCTTTTATCTGTAGCCACATCCACACCAGCAAGAGACAGGGAGTCTGTTCTTCCTGTGGAAGCAAGGAAGGGGAATACTATCACAGGGCCACAGTGCTTAAGTTATGACAATGCTGATCCCCTGGCATGTCATCCTCCACACCCCCTGGAAGTGTTGTTGGGGAGGGGGCGGCGGGGAGTGAAGAGCAATGACAGGCGCTCTGTGCCTCTAGCTCAGTTGCCCTACCTGGGCACAGGAGAGAGGGTAAGGTGCTCTCCATCCACACAACCACTGCTTAATTATGCTGGGGCTGAGACACAGCACTTCTTGACCTGGCAGATAATCCTCCGCATCCCCCTAGGGGCTGAGAGGAAGGGAGCAACGAGCAACAAAAGCGTTGGGTGACACCAGGTCAGTTTCCTCACGTGGGCACAGGAGGGAGGTGCAGGGGCTAAAGGTGCAGGAGAGGGGATAAAGTGCTCTCCAGCCACCCAACCAGTATTTGATAAAATAAAGACGGAGCAAAAAACCCCATGCTCCTATTGCCTCAGTTTAAGCAGCCAAGCAATTTAGGAAACACCTCTTGACTTCATTGTTGCCATATTAGGTCAGTTCCAGAGGGAGGCAGCTGCTTCTGCAAAGTAAATCAGGAAGCCATAGCTCCAGATAGCTGCTTCCCCATCTTCCTCGACAGCATACATTGGAACATGGGGGATTTTGCTGACTATTCTGATGTACCATCTATCCTTTCTCTGAATATGGGGAAGAAGGGGAATATTTAGTCTCTCTTTCTAAGGGGAGAGGGGACTTTACTGGGTGTTGGTCTATGTCACACTTCTCTCACTTTATGGGGAGGAGGGGTTTTGTTTCTCTTTGGAGTACATGTCGGAATCTCATTATATCCACATGCGATTCATGATCCACAAACATGGTGAACAATACAACTGCATCCACAACTGCGACTATTCAGAGATATAAAATGGATATCTGCAGGGCTCTAGCTGTGGTCTAATTAAACCATATCCCTTGCAACTTGTCTTCCTTCTCGTGTCTCCATGACAATTTGCAGCAGCACTTGCTACTGCAGGATACTATTTGTTTTGATTTTACAAGAGAAAATAGGACTGGCAAGCTCCAGCCACAGTAGAAGAACTGAAAGACAGTAACCCACCGCAAGCAAGGCAAGAAACTTGTTAAAAATTTTCAACCAAGGAACTGTAGATTTTATGGTAAAATTCTCCAGTTTGATTGCTTGCTGCTGCAAAAGCCAATTTAATTTTGTGAGGTGATGACTTTATAATAGTGTCTTACAGCCTCACAATTGCAACCTTAGCCATTGCTCCCAGAGTGAGGATCTTTAATTTGCATATCAATCCCTGGCTAACACACCATTTTAAACAAACTTCTATAAATATTACATGCTCACATGACTTGTTTTAAAAATATTACAAATCTATCAGGAATACATTCAACTACCCTATTAGGGTTTTACAGATAAAGAGCATCTGCCTCAGTCCACAAAGCATAATGCAGATGTTCTTAGGTCATGTTTACATAAAGCACTTGGCATCAAAGGACACTGGTGTGCTAAGCAACATGTGAAACTACAATATAAAGACACTTTCCAGAACTCATGGAAAACTAAATATTCTCTTTCAAAGTTTTCAAAAACTTTGTGTACTTACTTTAAATTTCAATCAATACTTTTTCCAACTATTCAGTCAAAATTCAGTCCTACAAAGCTAAATTATATCAAGAAGTTAAAAATACTCAAGGAAAATGGAAGTGATTAAATAACTGATAAATATTTATTATTTGTATTATAGTAGTGCTTATAGGTCCCAAATTACATCAAGCCCTCATTGGGCTAGGCACTGAAAATATTTAATGAGATATTAACCATGTTTCAAATTGGTTTTTAGTAACGTTTGTAACATTGTCAGGGTACAATCTGGACTGATGAACAGCTGTGTCCCTTTAATTCTCCAAGGTGGGGTGCCTTTCACACTGCTTTGCAGTGAGAGCTACCACTCCTGGTCTGCTCACACACAAGTAAGTTACTCCCAGTTATAGTGTGTGTGTGTTGCTACCACCCACTCTTGAATTACACTGTAAAGCAACACCAGGAACTTCCCAGTCCCAGACTTTCCTCAGAAATGTATGTCTTTTACTGCCCAACTCCCTCCTGGACAATACAAGTTCATATAGAGTCCATCGTTATTTATTCATAGAAAATGAGATGCACAAACCCTGTTACCCAGTGGAGTTTCCCAAACAAAGTAAGAAAAGTTGATTTAGTTCAAACAATAAAACAAGTTTATTAACTATAGAAGAATAGCTTTTAAGTAAATACAGGTAATGATCTATATAAGTCAGAATAGCTTATAAGAAAAATAAAAGTAAAACATCTCATGCCTAACTTAACAAGCTAAGTGAATTCAAAGTAAAGGTCACTCTCAACAAGTTTCAGTAGTTTTACTGGCTGAATTTCTGTCAGTCAGAATTCCTCCTCCAGTCCAATGCTCTCTCCTTTGTTCTTCAGATGTTGGGAATGCCGTGGTTAGAGAGATGGAGAAAGAATTTTGGACATCTTCTCTTGCTTCTTCCAGTTCTTCCTCTTTTTTGAGAAGCATCTCCAGCTAACGTTCAAGAGCCAGAAAGTCTGTGTGGATGGGAAGCCCAAGCTGTTCCTTTGTCAAGATGTAGATTTTTCACCAACACCCTTTTTCCTGTTGAAGAGTGGCCATTTAACCAGGTGATCATAGAATATTAGAGTTGGAAGGGATCTCAGGAGGTCATCTAGTCCAACCCCCTGCTCAAAGCAGGGCTAAACTCAGCTAAATCATCCCGGAGAGGGTTTTGTCAAGCCGCAGCTTAAAAACCTCTAAAGATGGAGATCCCACCACCTCTCTAGGTAACCCATTCCAATGCTTCACCACCCTCCTAGTGAAAAACCTTTTTCTAATGTCCAACCTAGACCTCCCCCACTGAAACTTGAGATCGTCGCTCCTTGTTCTGTCATCTGCCACCACTGAAAACAGCCTAGCTCCATCCTCCCCGGAACCCTCTTTCAGGTAGTTAAAGGCTGCTATCAAATCCCCCCTCATTCTTCTCTTCTGCAGACTAAACAGGCCTAGTTCTTTCAGCCTCTCCTCATAAGTCTTGTGCTCCAGCCCCCTTATCATTTTGTTGCTCTCCGCTGGACTCTCTCCAATTTGTTCACATCCTTTTTGTAGTGTGGGGTGGGCCCAAAACTGGACACAATACTCCAAATGTGGCCTTACCAATGCCAAATAGAGGGGAATAATCACTTCCCACGATCTGCTGCCAATGCTCTTACTAATGCAGCCCAATATGCCATTAGCCTTCTTGGCAATCAGAGCACACTGCTGACTCATATCCAGCTTCTTATCCACTAACCCCCAGATCCTTTTCTGCAGAACTGCTGCCTAGCTCGTCGGTCCCCAGTCTGTAGCTGTGCCTGGGATTTTTCCGTCCTACGTGCAGGACTCTGCACTTGTCCTTGTTGAACCTCAACAGATATCTTTTGGCCCAATCCTCCAATTTGTTCAGGTCCTTCTGTATCCTATCCCTTCCTTCCACGGTATCTACCACTTCCCCTAGCTTAGCATCATCTGCACACTTGCTGAGGGTGCAATCTACCCCATCCTCCAGATCATTAATGAACATGTTGAACAAAACCGGCCCCAGGACCGACCCCTGGGGCACTCCACTTCTGACCGGCTGCCAGCTGGACATGAGCCACTGATCATTACTCACTGAGCCCTTTGCTCTAGTCAGTTCTCTATCCATTTTATAGTCCATTCATCCAACCCATATTTTTTTAACATGCTGGTAAGAATCCTGTGGGAGACCGTATCAAAAGCTTTGCTAAAGTCAACGTATAACGCCCACCACTTTCCCCACATCCACAGAACCAGTCACCTCTGCATAGAAAGCAATTAGGTTGGTCAAGCATACCTGCCTTTCGTGAATCCATGTGGACTGTTCCTCATCACCTCCCTCTGTTAAGTGCCTTAAAATGGATTTCTTGAGGACCTGGCTCCATGATTTTTCCAGGGATTGAGGTGAAGCTGACTGGCCTATAGTTCCCTGGATCCTCTTTCTTCCCTTTCTTGAAGATGGGCACTATATTTGCTTTTTTCCAGTCATCAGGGACCTCCCCTAGTTTCCATGAGCTTTCAAAGATAATAGCCAGTGGCTCTGAAATCACATCAGCTAACTCCCTCAGCACCCTCGGGTGCATTGCATCTGGCCCCATGGACTTGTGTATATCCAATCTTTCTAAATAGTCCTGGACCTGTTTCTTCAGAACTGCGGGATGTTCGTCCCCTCCCCATTCTGTGCCGCCCAGTGCAGTAGTCTGGGAGCTGACCTTGTCTGTGAAGACAGAGGCAAAAAAGGCATTGAGTACCTCAGCTTTCTCCACAGCCTCTGTCACTAGGTTGCCTCCCCCATTCTGTAAGGGGCCCACACTTTCCCTAATCTTCCTCTTGTTGCTAAAATACCTGTAGAAACCCTTCTTGTTCCCCTTCACATCCCTTGCTAGATGCAACTCCAATTGCACTTTGGCCTTCCTGATTTCATTCCTGCATGTTCAAGCAGCTTTTTTATAATCCTCCCTAGTCATCTGACCAAACTTCCACTTCTTGTAAGCTTCTTTTTTGTGTTTAAGATCACCAATGACTTCTTTGTTAAGCCAAGCTGGTCGCCTACCACACTTGCTATTCTTTCTGCACATCAGGGTGGTTTGTTCCTGTGCCCTCAATAAGGACGGTCCATTTGATTTCATTGACACTTGCCTTCTGTTTCTGAGGAACTGGTTTGTGGCTGCTCCCCAGACTCAGAACATGTCTTAGTAAAACCAAACAGAGGAATCTTATAACTATTACCACACGTATTTTACCAGGACAATAATGATCAGCAAATTATGAGCTTTCAAATGGTACCTCACAAGTCAGATTTTGTACAAAATTTATCATAGTCCTGTAAAAAGGGGTGAAGATGGGGTACAATCCATCACAGTTTCCAATGATTTGTCTTTCTGTGGAAGCTCATATTAGTATATAGAATATAGGTATTCAGGCCTGCTTGTAAAGGTCCATGTTTTGGAAGTATATCCTTATCATTTAGCTGGTTATAAGGGTATAAAACAAAGAATCAAAATCACAATCTCTCACTGTGACAGTCTGAGGCCTTGTACTTTGGCTCAGATGCAGGAGTGGCAGCCATAAGCTGGCAAGTGTGCAGTCACATACACACTGTCAAACATAACATCTAATACCAGGCTGTTAAGATGGTTATCTAGTCTAACACCTCCAGATAAAGAAAAAATCCTAGAATATTTAAAGGAAACTTGGTTTGATAGCATTCTGCCTGGCAAAAGAATTGCTTAACAACAGTTGTGGTTGTAAAATCTACACTTCTTATTGTTTTGTCCTTATGATACCCATTTCTCTATTTGAATAATTTCTGTCTGATTCTTTGATTGTTTCTCTCTGTTGCATAACTAAGTGTGATCAGTTAAGGTGGTGGTTAAAGAATTGTTACAGTATACAGTATAAAGAATTGACTGGTTAAAGAATTGTTACAGTATGTTAGGATTGGTTAAAGAACCATCTTGTAATATTGTTAAAGAAATGATTGGTTAAGATACATTATAAAAACTGAAGGTAAAACAGGAAGTAGGGGGAAGATTTATTGGTGTAAAGGGCTGGGTGGTCCTAATGGATGCTTGCTTGAAAAGGTCTCAATAAACCTGTCATATTGCCTGCTGCTGGACTCTGGAATTCTGCTTCCGTCAGTGAACTAAGAACTAAAAGGCCTGGGGGGGATGTAACAGTTTACTTTGTATAGATGCTTACAGCAGGAGTTCCAAATGAATGTACAATAGGACTCTAGTTATAGCAAAGTACTAGACATTATTTGCTGTAGTTAAGATTATGTAATCTCTTCCCTTATAATGCCTGTTTTCAGTTATTTATAAAATTTCTGAAACCCGACCCCTCTTTCGGGTGAAATCTACATTTGGACTTCATTTAGAGGTAATCTTTTTTGTAACGTTAAGCAAATATATATATATTTTTTAAATTATGACAAGAATAATTTAAAGGATTGGAAAACATGACTTATAGTGAAAAACTCAAGAGCTCCATCTGTTCATTTTAACAATGAGAAGGTTAACATGTGACTTGATCACAGTCTATAGATAGCTACTCGGGGAACAGAGAGCTCCTCAGTCTAACAGACAAAGGCACAACAGGATCCAATGGCTGGAAGTTGAGGCAAGACAAGTTCAGACTAGATATAAAAAACAATTTTTAACAGTAAGAGTAAACACTAAAAATATGCTAAAGATTATGGTGAATTCTCCATCACTGGAAATATTAAAATCAAGAATGTACTTTTTCTAGATACATACTCTAGTTCAAACAGGATTTAATTCAGGGTAGTCCTATGAATTGTGTTATACAAGAGGTGAGACCAATGATCACAGTAGTCCCTTCTGACCTTATTTATGAATATTGGTCATGATGAACAGAGGTCTCAACACAACAGAAGCCTAACAACAGACAAGTGTTCTGTAGGCATCACAGTAAAAGTAGAGTTTTACAGAACGATTTGAAGACGGATAACAAGGTAGCTTTGTGGATGTTCATGGAAAGTTCCTCGAAACATGATAGGCAGCATCGCAGATCAGAAAGCACGGAAGTGCTTTTATGAAAATATAACAAGTAATCAATGGAAGCTGGCATCATGGGCCAGTTAGAGACCAGAGCTGACATCTTGATATGAAATGAGAAATGGGAAGTAGGGTGCAAATAGGATACAAAAGGCATTGAAAATGAAAAAAAACAACACAACTCATGTTTGATGCAAGTGAGAAAAAGGAGCCAGCTGATGGATGCAAAGACAAGCTCATTGACAGGCTATGACAATGATCTTTGTCACAGAATTCTGAATGAACATGGGTGGGTAAGATTGCATTTGTCAAAACCAGAGAAGAAAATCTTACAGAAATTGACATGAGAGGAAAGCCTGGAGAACAGTTCTAGCTGTGTGGCTGGATAGCAAAGGTTACATGTGAGGCATCTTATGCAGAAAGACTTAGACCTAGAGACCTCTGTGTCAAAACATAATCCCTAGCACATAAGCCTGAGAGAGAGGCAGAATGGTGACAGTGTTTACAGTCATCAAGAAAGCAGCTGGGATGGCTTGGATGGAGAAGATTAGGAGCTCAGATTTAGTCACAGAATCATAGAAATGTAGGAATGGCCCTTTAGAAGTCATCAAGTCCAGCCCCCTGTGCAGTGCCAGGACAAAATAAACCTAGAACATCCCGACAGGTGTTTGTCCAACTTATTTTTAAAAGCTCCCAGTGAGTGGATTCCACAATCTCCCTAGGAAGTCTATTCCATAGACTAACTACCCTTATAGTTACAAGTTTTTCTAATATTTAACCTAAATCTCCCTTGCTGCAGATTAAACCAATTACTTGTCCTACCTTGAGGACAATTAATCACCATCCTCTTTATAAACAACTTTAAACATACTTGAAAACTGTTACCAGGTTATCCCTCAGGCTTCTTTTATCAAGATTAAAGATGCCCAGTTTTTCAACTTTTCCAAATCTTTTATCATTTTTGTTGCTCTCCTGTGGACTCCTTCCAATTTGTCCATATCCTTCCTAAATTGTAGTGCCCAGAATTGGACATGTTGAACTTGAGTTGACAGCTACCCATCCATGAGGTGATGTCACCGACAGGCAGAGCAGGTATTTTAGTTTAGACAGAAGATGACAAGTCTGGAGTAGAGAGGTAGAACTGTGGGTTACTAGCATAAAGATGGTAGTTGAATTTCCATTTACAGATGAGATCACCTAGAGACAGTATAGAGAGAAATGAAAAGGACCAAGGGTAGAGGCCCTAAAGAAAGTTGGAGGATAAGGAGGATCCTCAAAAGAACAGAGAAGAACCAGAAAAGGACAAAGTCATGGAAGCCAAAGGAGGAAAAGATTTCAAGAGTATGCTCCACTGTGTCCCAGGTGACTGACAGGTCAAAGAAGATGGGGATGGAGTAATGATTTTAAGATTTATCTAGGGAGCATTCATTCAAGACTTCGGTGAGAGTAGTTTCAGTGTAGTGCAAGGAGTAGAAGCCAGATTAGAGAGCATCTCAGATGAAACTGGAGGAGAGGAACTCCAGATAGCGATTGTAAACAGCATGGTCAATAAGCTTAGAGAAGGAAGAGAGATGGGGTGATAGTTAGAGAGGTAAGTGGAATCAAGAATTAGATGGGAAAGAAACATTTTGTATTTTGAGGGAAGAATCAGTGGAGTGTGAGGTTAAAGAGAAGAGTAAAGGATGGGATAAAAAGGGTGCAAGGGAGGTGAAGAGATGGAATGGAATCACTGTGGCATGTGGAAGATAGAGGAGAAAAGACAAACTTCTTCATTCTGTGACAGGGGAGGAAGAGAAGGGTGGGGGAAAGTGGAAAGGTAGCTGAGGGGTGAGGTCATGTTGTATTTTGTCCAGTTTTTCTTGGAACAAGTCATTGAGAACCTGAAAGTTGAGAAGGAGAGTCAGGCTGTGGAGAAGGTTTGAGGAATGAATCAAAGGCAGCAAAAGACAGCTGGGACTGTATTTGTGTGATTCAATTAAGTTACAGATGCAGAATTGTTTCGTTAAGAAGATGGCAAAACTGGAGGAGGAACGAGAGAATGAATCCTTAGTGGAGGACTTCAATCTGGTCATGGTATTTCTGCCAGAGATGATCCATACCACAAGAGCAGGAATAGAGGAAGCGGATGCTGGGAGTAAGCAAGGGTGACAGTACAATGGGAAAGAAAGCTGCAGGTTAAATTAAAAGATGACAGCAAGGAAATGTGAAGCTAAAGTGTTTGATGGATCATCAATATGGAACTTGAAGTCACCCAGAATGAGTGTGGGAGATTGAGAGACATGGAAGAAAGAACACCAGGGTTTTAAAGATTTTGAAATACTTTGCAGCTTGCATGTCTACAGAAAAATTTTGAGTGTATGTTTAATACATTAACAAACTATATTAAATGACAATGGAATGAGAACCTTTAGAAAAGCAATTACAAAAGTCTCTTAAAGTGCCTAAAAATGCTCGCAAAAAGCTAAATTGGTTACTATGCTGACCAAAGGATCAAGTGACAGCATTGTAGTTGAGCACAAGTTGATGTACATCAGATTTGTGCATAGGTTTTCCAATCCTGCACTTTTTTGAGATACTGGAATGTGGGGCAGGGGATTAAAACACAGGTTTTGGAGTTGTGGGTTGGCCTGAAGTTAGCTGGTGCGTCAATGAAAATGGATTATTCAAATCATGTGCAGGCCAAGTTTAGACAGGACACTCCATGTTGTTGCTGTTTGTGCAGTGCATCAACCACAGTAAGTGATTATCCCTATCTCAAAATACCTTAAAGATATTTTTCAAGTTTTACTATTTAAAATCACAGAAGAACCATGTACCTTGGGTTGATAGTCAGTCTGGGCCACTAAAAGCAACATGTAATTTGACTGTTGTTCTTTTGGCACTTAAAACAGAAATTGAGCCTGGTACTGATGCATCCAAAGATAAGGGTAATTTTAAAGAAAAGAGATGTGCACATGTCACCAGGCTTTGTAAAAGGAATGAAATGCTGTGCTGTAAATGGCAGCAATGAATGGCATCTTGGACCTTATGTCTATAAATGCATACCTAAGGTTTACAGGTTTGAAAGGTTAATCATTTCTGGATGTCTACAGACAAAGCTCAAGAAAAGTTTGCTTGAAGCTACCAGATTTACATAAGAATGGCCATATTGGATCAGACCAATGGGCCATCTAGCCCAGTATCCTGTCTTCTGACAGTGGCCTATGCCAAGCGCTTCAGAGGGAAGGAACAGAACAGTCAATCGTCTAGTGATCCATCTACCATCATCCACTCCCACTTTCTGGTTCTCTGAGGCTAAGAACATCCAGAGTATAGGGTTGCATCCCTAACCATCTTAAATAGCCATTGATGGAATTATCCTCCATGAATTTATCAAGTTCTGTGTTGAACTCTTAAAATTTGGCCTTCATAACATTCCCTGGCAATGAGTTCCACCAGTTGAATGTGCACTGTGTAAAAAAATATATTAGTTTGTTTTAAACCTGTTGCCCATTCATTTCATTCAGTGATTCCTGATTTGTGTTATGTGAAGGGGTAAATAAACTTCTTTATTCACTTTCTTGACACCATTCATGATTTTATAAACCTCTATCAGACCCACTCTTAAGTCACCTCTTTTCTAAAATGAAAAATCCCAGTTTTACTAATCTCTTCTCATACAGAAGCTGTTCCATCATTAATTTTTGTTGCCCTTCTCTGTATCTTCTCCAATTCTAATGTATCTTTTTGAGATGGATAATCAGAACCACACACAATATTCAAGGTATGGGCATAACATGGATTTCTGTAGTGGCATTATGATATTTTCTGTTTGATAATCTTTCTAATTATTCTACCTTTTCCTAATGGTACACGTACTGTTAGCCTGCCACTACACATTGTGCAGATGAGCAATGATTCCGGTTCTGTTTCTTGAGCAGTAACCCCTAATTTAGACTCCATCATTTTGTATGTATAGTCGGGATTATGTTATTAATGTGTATTACTCTGCATTTATCAACACTGAATTTTATTTGCCATTTTGTTGCCCAGTCACCCAGTTTTGTGAGATTCCTTTGTAACTCTTCGCATTCTGCTTTAGACTTACAGAGCTAATGGATCCTGGGGTCCGTCTAGATAATGGTGGAACCTGTCCAGGGGGGTCAGAAACATATTTTAGTTTACACAAATGTGTAGCTACACAATACTGTACATAGAAACTACCTATCTAAATACATCCGAAACAAGCTGGATTTAAAATATAAATCAATACAGGTGACTTTAAATCTTACTAAAATATGTAGAATTTCTTTGGCCCAGACAACGCTGTGCTTAAGTTTATGTGGCCCTCCTGTGTAATAAGGTTGGGCACCACTGCCCTAAACAGTAGGCTGCAGGAGTGACTCCTGAAGCCATGGAGGGAACTTCTAGCCAGGAGATCTTCATGCCTACCCTGACAGTATAGTGGTGTCTTGGGGAAAATGGACAAATTAAGCCAGACTCAGAGGCCCAGCAAAAGAAATTTCCCAGAACCCATTACGCTGCTGCAGGATCATTTTAAGGACGGTAGATTCATCTCCACCCCTCCTGCAAAGGCCTCAGTGAAGCAGTGTCCTCAAATGTGCTGGGGTTTGTGATTTTCATTTTGATCCCCTATCTGGAGAGGCTTAAGACAACCCAGAAAGGTCAGGACTCCTTTGCAAATAGTAAGGAAGTGGGGCCTGTGCTGGAACCAGCCAGTGTAGATAACTGAGTGTGGTCAGGTTCTCCCAACCTCTGAGGACTCTGTTACACACTAATACAGACTCTGTAAAGGTACCCTCAGGGCACATGTCTGGCCCTAATAGAACCTGAAGAACAAAAAGACTCCCATCTCAAGCACATGTAGTAGAACGCTTATTTATAGGTTTTTCTCTCTCTCTCCCTCTCCCCTCTCCCCCCCCCCCCCAGACGGGCTCTCTAATACTAGCAGCTAAAGCTGTTGATATCAAATACAACAGCAATCTCAATGTCAAGTACTGTCAACCCCCTCTAACATGCCCCCTTGTGGCCCTGAAGGTGCTCTGCATTCAACATCTCCTCCCCTCGGGTTCCTTCAAACAATGACCAGACTTAGGCTGGTTCAGAAACATGCACCCCCTGCACTGGATCTGAATGATTAAGATGGGGGGGGGAGGTTGTTTTTTTTTTTTTTTAAACAAACATGGCTTACTTTATTTATTGTTGCTGGTAACCCTCCTCAAGATCCCTACAGGAGTCCCGGTCAGCTCTTAGGCGTGGTCTGTTCTTACATGGAAATTCAGCAGCAGTCAACCAGAGTTATGCAAGCTACATGGAGTACGTTCACTTCCTAAATCCTGTTTTGCATGCTGTCTCCACTACGCTGGACCAACAGAAAATGTGTACCTGTTAATGTGGCACTATGGTTTTGGGGAGATGATTTTACTAAATCAACTTCCAGATCGATTGAGTGGGTATTCATTTCTGCTCAATCAATCCAAATAAATTGATCTGACCGCAGTGAATTTGCCACTGTAGCGTGTACATACCCTTAGTCCCCTTTCAGGGACTCCCTTCTCCCCAAGCCCCCTTCTTGGAGCTAGGATGTTGCTTCAAATGGCCACTCCCTCAAAACAGAAATCCCTCTGCAGCTCTCCTCCTTGGAGCAGAGTCAGGAGTTAACCTGTCACTCTGACTTATGGCAGGAGCTCCCAGGTTTTCTCCTGGAGAAGGGTAATTCAGGCTGTTATTATATATATATAGATATAGATATCGATAGATATAGAGAGAGAGTTGGCCCTTTCAAATCTTAAAGGGCCAGCCCACAATATGGCATGGGCTGACCACTAGGCATTACTACCACTAAGAGTGCAGGCCACGATCATACTCAAATACTATCAGAATTCACTTGTTATACACTGAATAAGTAATTTCTGTCTGAAATTTTGTACTTACAGTTAACAAATAATTTATGGTGAATCAAAGTTAGTAAAAATGTTTCTTTAAAGTTATTTGGTTTGTGCTTTTGACAGCATGCTGTGTATGATCAGTTTTGCGATTACCCCTCCATAGTCAATTTTCTAACTTGCTGATATAAAGGATACAGTTTTAGAATATACTTATTACATATATTTTCAACATTTAACAATTTGAGTATCATTGGGATAATACATACACTGAGTCCACTTTCAAAGCTGTTATCCAAATATATTATGAAATGAGAACTCTTCAGTTAGGAAATTATTATGAGGTGTACATATAAGAAAATGTGACTACACTGGAGAAAGTAAATAAAATTAATAATCACAGTAAACCTGTTTAGGGCAAAAACTGATTATGATTTGCCATAATTAGTGCTAATGCAAAATGCATTAGAGCACTTAGCTGCTAGATTTCCAAACCATTAATTTGGCATGAATGACAACTTTTGACAAAGGATACTGTCCTAAGCTTGAAGTAACTCTTGCATTTACACACACACACACACACACACACACACACTCGTAAATACAGACTATAAAAAAGCTTTGTCAATACCAGAGACTGTATCGGATCCAATGTATTCAAATTATTACTGTGTAAAGCAGATCCTACAATTCATTGCATTAATACATGCATACAAAACAATGGTAATACTTTTGCCATTTGTGATGTAGTAAATTAATATTCATTACAAGGTTATTTTAACATTTGTTATAGATCAGAAATGGTCAAGCTACAATTGTGGAATACAAAGTATCGGATTACAGCTATTTTAATCATAGATTTCATTTCAAAGACCTTGAGTATTATGTTCCAGATATATCCTGGATTATGCAGCTGTATTATTCAACTGGCCAAATTACAGTCATTAGTTAAGGTAAGCAGTACATCTTGAATTTAGAATTAAACTGAAACCTCTCAACAGCTAGTTACTAGGCAGTAAACAAGAGCAAACCATTCTCCCACACTGAATTTTACCTGCAAAACAGCTAATTTGCTGTTTGCTCAAGCCTTCTCTCCCCCTCAAAATCTCTTCAGAGTTTCATTCCACACCTGCCCCTCCTAACCTCTTATCCTGGCCCAGTACCCCCTCCCTACACATACACTCTTTCCCTTCATTTCCCTTTCCATTTACCTCAACACTTCCTACATTAATGCACCCCATGCCCCAAGAATTGTGGAACTAGAATGACATTTGCTGCCATCACATTATTAATTCTACTTGTGTGTGTTCTACACCCCTGCTCTCATATTGTGTCTATTTAGACAACGCTGTTTCATTGTTTTCTTGTGCTCTTTTATCTGTCTGTATCCATCTATTTTCAATTCTCTTATACTTAGGTTTTGAACTCTTTGGGGAAGGGACCATCTTTTTGTTCACTTTGCGCAGCACCTAGGAGCTATGGTAATACAAATAAATAATAATAATAATAAATTATTCCAACTGATCATTTATGCTACTGAGGTTCTAATGAGATTAGCAAGTGTAAACAAATCCTGTGTATAATCTTTGAAGGCTATGAAAAACAGGATGTAATTGTCCTTAGTAGATTGAACTCTTACTGAGTGCATTTCATCATCTCCCAAACATAACTGAATTCTTCCCATCCCCAAAGGTAAGTGTAATTAGCTCATTCCATATGCATTTGATTGTCAGAGTTTTAATGCTAGAGTCCCACTCACTCATATCAAGGATTTAATTATCCTAAAAATGAACTTTACATCTCAAGTGCTATGCTGTCATTTTCTTTGTTGTCATTTGTTAACACATTTAGAGTTTGAGTCCTCTATTGATGACAATAACAGAACTAACATCAGCTTCAACAGATGCAAGATGAGATGTTCGATGAGCAACAAAAGCCAAGAAACAAGCAAAACCAAAATCCTCAGCCCTGATTATATTTTTAGGACTAACTACATTTAGACTGTCAACAGCTCCATTAAGAACTCCAGTTTTAGGGTTTTGTAACCATCAAAATTTGGCTGTAAACTCACACTTGCAATGCAGATTATAAACAGATTTTTTTCCCCTAAAACTAAAATGTAAGCCTTTGACAGAAGGATAATTTGACATGGTCCTTGTAATACAAGAGCAAGAGATAATGTCATCATTAATTTTCCTTTGCTGAATTTTAATATTTTCCAACACAAAATAAGCTTTGAGGAAGTTGCTTCTCTCTCATAACAGGATACCAGTTTCTTTGATTAAGATAACGAATGACTGTAAAGTCTTATGCAATTTACAAATGGAAATACCCTGCAGGGAACTCTGTGAGATGGAAGCCAAAAGCAAGATACACCAGTTAACTGACTTTGAAGAGCACCAGAAAGAGGATAACAGTCGTAAGGAAAGACAATTCCTTTACCTTTGGAGGAGCTTTTATGCTTTTATTAAGAAATAAAAAGTAACCAGAAGTTTAAACAAATAATCAGAACTTTCTGAAGAAATTAACTCACACTCATTAAGATTAGACTAAAATGTCTCAACCTGGGGGGAGAGGGAGGGGGGTCCGCAAGCCCCAGGGGGTCATGGGATAGGTTTAGGGAGGTCACAAGTGCAGGTAGAGCAACTGCCCAGGATCGCTTGCAACTGAGGAGACCCAACGAACTGGAGTTCAATTAATCCCTCTCTTCCCCATTTAAACACAGACTAACAAGACCTGTCAGTTTTGGATCCAAAAGGTTGGTACCCTTTCATTTAAGTAGAGACAACCTAACCCCAACAGGCTCTCATCAGAGAAGGCATGAACTTATTAAACTAATGAAGATCAAAAAAGGCAATAGTAAAGATGAGTACATCTTTTCTTTTAAACCGCTAGCTTGTATAATAAATGCTGGCTACAGCTTTCATATCTACACTTACAATCCCAATGGCATGACAGAAATTGTTGACGACTATGAATGATTCAAAACTTACCTAAACTCTTTTTAAAACTAGGCTTTAGAATATGAATTATGCATTTCCAACTAGCATCTGTCCTAACACTTTATAATACTATAATTTCTTTATGAAATTTAGTGATTTTATTTACTATTATAGTGGAAATTGTTGATTATATTGTATGACAATGCTTATCCCCAAAAAGTATGTTATGAGACTTTTAAAGGACACTATATTGCTCACTTCATTACTTATTAGCACTAAATACAGTTTCTTTGAGGCAAGCACTACAGGCTTACCTTTTTTTTTTTTTAATGCGGGTGCATGCACACAGAGGAAAGCATGTAGTGCACCTATCAGTATTTTGGGTTGGTTGGTTTGTTTCAGTAAGGGTAAAACAAAAGATTTCTTTAATCTATGTATGCTGTCCAAAATTTCTTTTTCTTCAGTGCCACAGTAAAAGTGGCCCAACTTCCTAAGATAATGAGCAATGGGACCTGCAAGAACCCTGCACCTTAAAGTCAAGCTAGTTCTACTTATTTAAGTATCTAAAGTGCATTTAGAATTTTAACCTTAGGCACTCAAGGTTTCAGATTTTTTCTCAATGTTCAGCCTCAATGACCCCATTTCCTTTAATTTTTTTAATGCTTTTAGAATTACTCTTTTCTCAGATGTTGCATCAAATATGCCAGCTGGTACACTGCATTCTATAAAACTGCATAAATATTTAAGATTCTGAAGATAATATTTTAACATTAACTGTATGTTTGAAAGAGAACTATCCAACTGAAAAAAAGAAATTCTTCTGAATAGTAAGGTTTTGGCATGAGTGTTCATTTATAAGCAAAATGTTTTTGGTGTTGGTGTTCCAAGCTAGGAAATTGGGAGTGTTTATTATATATTGGACCTATCCCCAGAAAGAGTGAAAGATCTAGAGAGTAATTATACTCATTAACTGTAATTATAAAAATTTAGCCAAAGTTGATGGCTAAACACTTTAAGGGTTGTTCATCGTCAGTTTACTGTTATCAGCTTTATTTAAGTTACAACTAGTGAAAACCGGCAGTGGAAAAGGCCAGGAACTAATCTAGACAGTAATTGTTGTAGAGCTTTTATTAAGTTATTTGTCAGCTAAGCCAAAAAAGTAGCTAAAAGCAACTGTTTTCAATCTATCCTTACCGTCATCAAAAAAATTAGAGCTCTAAAAGTAGTCCGCATGCTAGTCATGAATATTAAAAACATTAAAAAGCCAGATTGTGACTGGCCCTTGTTCAAACACTAGAGGGGAAGGGTGCAAGGATCCTCCCTTCTGTCTCTGTTAAAGGATACAGACATTGCTCTTTCCATGCACATGCACACATCAGGAAGAAAAGCAGGAACCAAAAACATAGCACCCAACCCATACCCTCCCAAGTAAACTGACCCTCACGTCCTCCTGACTCCCCCTCGGTCCAAGATTCAGAAAGAAATATGCTCAGAACATAACAGCCGTACTGACTCAGATTAATAGTCCATCTAACTCAATATCCTGTCTGTCTATCCTAAGTGGCCAGTGCCAAGCGCTCCAAAAGGAATGAACAGAACAAGGCAATTTTCAGTGATCCGGTCATCCAGTCCCAGCTTCTGGCAGTAAGAGGTTTATAGACACGAAGCATGGGTTTGCTTCCCTGACTATCTTAATAATCATTGATGGACCTATCTTCCATGAACGTATCTTATTCTTTTTTGAATCCAGTTATACTTTTAGTTTGAGCCTCTATTATTGTACTTTTAGTTAGTCTCCATGCAGTTTACAGGCATTTCACCCTTGTGACTGTTCTGTTTAATTTCCTTTTAACTAGCTACCTCATTTTTATGTAGTTCCCTTTCTTGAAGTTAAATACCATCATGGTGGGTTTCTTTGACAATTTTACTCCTAGAAGGTGGTCAAATTTAATTACATTATGGTTGATATTACCAATCTGTTCAGCTATACTCACCTCCTAGACCAGATCTTGTGTTCCACTTGGGACTAAATCAAGAATTGTCTCTCTCTTGTGGGTTCCAGGACATATCTCTGCATCCCTTCCTGAGATATGATGCTAGCTGAAACCTCCCATTATTACTGTATTTTCTGCTTTTCAAAAGGTCTACACTGCATACCACTGGTGGTGGCACGCAGGGTATGCGTAGCTACATGCTGCCGTGAAAAGCAGGCTGTGTCAGTGCACTGGGACGTAGCTATATGCAGAGTACCAGGCTGAGGCAGCTCCCCACTGCCGAATCCTTTCGCTGCCATGAGGAAATAGCAGGGAAAGGCTCCAGAAACTTCATACTGCCAAAGTTCTTTCCTCTGGCAGCGGGACACAACACTGTTAAAAAGAATGGTGTAGACAGAAGACACCATTTCAACATGTAGAGGGCTGTGTAGGGTATATTCCTTAGGGTTTGGGTGTGGGCATCTGTACTTTGTTTGCCTAAGCAGTGCCTCACGATCTACCCATGCAAAGAAGCATGCAGTGTATGTTCCCTACACACCACCATAAAATTTGATCAGCATAAAAGCACTCTAATAGTACAATTTCCATCCAAATTTCTCAACAAGGTGGCTCCATGCTTCCCTCAATGAGGGTAAAATTTAATCCTAAAAAGAGAGAGTCTTTTTTCCATTCAAAGGGAAATTCACAAGTGAGTTTTAAAATAAATACTTTTAGAAATCCATCAACTACAGGATTTTCACTATGCCCACAATTCACAAAGGTATTTAGGAACCTAAAATCCAGACTTAGGCTCCTAAATCTGGGTTTAGGCACCTAATTCCTAGGCACCTAACTCCTAACATTAGGTTCCACAAGACTCCCACTGCACCCTGTAGGTGCCTAAACTCACTCAGCGCCTGATTTCTCAGGGTAAAACTTTGCAAGATTTCTAAGTTTCTGCTTCTGGGCATATTCACTGCTGACTAACTCTAGGCCTCTGGACATCTATCTTTAAACTAAATCCCATAAACAATCCATAAACTGCTAGATGATAGTCCATTCACCTATCTCATGTGCATGACCCAATCCAAAACATCTGCTCAGAGGCTATCTAGCAGATCAGGTCCCATTGAAAATCTGGCCAAAAAGGAGCTAGAGACGCCACCTTGTAACTTTTAGCTCAGTGGTTAGAGTGCTTGCCAGGGATGTTGGACAGCGAGATTCAATTCTCCACTCTGTCTAATTAGTTATTTATCCACAATTGAACAGTCATTGGGGGGGGGGGAGGGAAGAGAGAGAAAATGCATATGTTTGAGCAAAAAAGTAAAAATGACTTTGTCGTCTGGTGGTTAAGGCACCCACTTGGGAGGAGAGAAATCCAAGGTCCAGTCCCACTGATCCAATCATTCTTTCATTATTTATACACAACGGAACAACTTCAAACAGGAGAATTTGATGGAGCTCCACATCACAATATCCCATAGTACAGTGGTTAAAACACTCTCCTGATAAGGGAATGCCCCCTTTTCAAATCCTCTCTCCCACTCAAGCACGAGGGAGAATTGAACCTGGGTCTCAGAAAACATAGTTACTTACCAGTAACCGTGGTTCTTCGAGATGTGTTGCTCATATGCATTCCATTTAGGTGTGTGCACGCCCTCGTGCACTGCTCTCGGAGAACTTTTGTCTAGCAGCCCCTGCAGGGGCCGGTCTCAGCGCCCCCTGGAGTGCCGCCCTCATACAGTGGTACATATAGCGCTTCCAGCCCCTGCCCTCCTCAGTCCCTTCTTTCTGCCGACTCCAACAGCGGGGACGGAGGGTGGGTGTGGAATGGATATGAGCAACACATCTCGAAGAACAACAGTTACTGGTAAGTAACTATGTTTTCTTACTTCGAGTGATTGCTCATATGCATTCCACTTAGGTGATTAACGAGCCTTATCTGGAGGCGGATAGGAGTCAGCGGCGAGCTGCCCTCAGCACGGCCCTGCCCACTCGCGCGTCCTCCCTTGACTGCTGGACGACAGCGTAGTGCGCGGCAAAGGTGTGCACCGAAGACCAGGTGGCAGCCCTGCAGATGTCATCCAGGGGGACCCTTTCCAAGAAGACCGCCGACGCGGCCTGGGCCCTCGTTGAGTGCGCCGTCACCACTCCGGGAAGTTGGACGCCTGCATGCTCGTAACAGAACTTGATGCAGGCGGTGATCCATCTGGCGATGCACTGGGTGGACACCGGGGAACCCCTCATCCTCTCTGCCACCGCGACAAAGAGCTGCGTGGTCTTTCGGAACAACCTCGTCCTGTCCAGGTAGAACGCCAGCACCCTCCTCACGTCGAGGGTGTGTAGTCTCCTCTCGTCCTCGGACCCGTGCGGTTTAGGGAAAAACACGGGGAGGAAAATATCTTGGTTACAATGGAACCGGGAGACTACCTTAGGCAGGAACGCTGGGTGAGGCCTCAGCTGTACATTATCCCAGAAGAACATGGTATAGGGGGGCTCCGAGGTCAAAGCTCTTAACTCAGAGACCCTCCTAGCCAAGGTAATGGACACTAGGAAGGCCACCTTCCAGGACAGGACCAGCAAGGGGCAGGTGGCCAAGCGCTCAAAGGGGGGCCCCGTCAGTCTATCAAGGACCAGGTTCAGATCCCAGGGAGGCACCGGGTCACGGACCTGCAGATATAGCCTCTCGACCCCCCTAAGGAACCTCACCGACATAGGGTGAGAGAACAGGGACCACCCCTCCAACGGCTGGTGGAATGCCGAGATGGCCACTAGATGCACCCTGAGGGAAGCTAGAGCTAACCCCTGTAGCCTAAGCTGCAGCAGGTTGTCCAGGACAGTCTGCATGGGGGACATACCGGGGGTTACGCCCCGCAAACTCCGCCCAGCAGGTGAATCTCCTCCACTTGGCCCTGTAGGCAACCTGCGTGGAGGGCTTCCTGCTTCCCAACAGCACGCGCTGGACCTACTCCGAGCAGGTTCTCTCCTCCTCCGTCAACCAGAGAGCCTCCAGGCCGTCAGGTGCAGGGATTCCAGGTTGGGATGCAGCAGGCGACCGTAGTCCTGGGAGAGCAGGTCCGGTCTCCTCAGAGCTCGATCGGGGGAGTGACCGACAGGTCCTGAAGCCGGCAATACCAGTACTGTCTCGGCCATGCTGGGGCGATCAGGATTATATCCGCTCTGTCCCTCTTGATTTTCAAGAGGACCCTGGGCAAGAGCGGGAAGGAGGGGAACGCGTACATGAGGGTCCCCGTCCAATCGATAAGGAACGCGTCGGAAAGGGAGCCCGGCTCGCAACCCCGGAGCGAGCAAAAACTCGGGCACTTCATGTTCCAGGACGACGCGAACAGGTCCAGTCTGGGAACACCCCACTCGCCGAAAATCCAGGCCGCTACCTCCAGATGCAGCAACCAGTCGGGTTGGAGTAGAAACGACCTGCTGAGGCAGTCCGCCTCGTCGTTCCTGACCCCCGGGAGGTGAGAGGCAGTTAAACAGAAATCGTACCTCACCGCCAAGTCCCAAAGACGAAGCGCCTCCTGGCACAGAGCCGAGGAGCGCGCTCCCCCCTGCTTGTTGACCTGAACCACTTTCCCCAATAAAGAGTGGCGAAACACCTTGCAAGCCAGTCTGACTGCCCTCAGTTCCTTGACATTGATATGGAGGGCAGTCTCTCCCTGGGACCAACGCCCTTGTGTGGTCAGACACCGGTGATGTGAGCTCCCGACCCCAAGTCTGATGCGTCCGTGATCAGAGTAACCGAGGGGGTGAGGGCTCTGAAGGGAACCCCTTCCAACACTGTCCCGGGGTCCAGCCACCAGTTCAGTGACCCCAGCACCGTGGGAGGCACCGTAACCACCCTGTTCAGAGAGTGCCTGCTGGGCACGTATACCTTGGCCAACCAACCCTGGAGGGGTCTGAGCCTGAGGCGGGCCAACCTCACCACACAGGTGCACGAGGCCATGTGGCCTAACAGCTGCAGGCACTGCCTGGCTGTTGTCGTGAGGCACCTGTGAAGCTGCGATATGATCGCTGCCATGGCCTCGAACCTCGAACGTGGGAGGGAGGCTCTGGCCCGCACCGAGTCTAGGGAAGCCCCTATAAACTCTATGCGCTGTACCGGACACAGTGTCGATTTCTGCTCATTTATGAGCAGCCCCAGAGCATGACAAGTGGTCTGGACGAAGTAGAGAGCCTCGCGCACCTGCAACTTGGTCTTGCCCCTTATTAACCAATCGTCCAGGTAGGGAAATATCTGGACCCCCCTGCGCCTCAGGAAGGCCACCACCACTGCCATGCACTTGGTGAACACTCTGGGGGAGGCAGACAGGCCAAAGGGCAAGGCCGTAAATTGGTAGTGGGCACCAGCTACCATAAACCTTAGGAACCACCTGTGGGCGGGAAGGATGGAAACTTGGAAGTACGCATCCTTCAGACTGAGGTCGGCAAACCAGTCCCCTGGGTTCAGTATGGGAATGATGGACGCTAGGGACACCATGCGGAACTTAAGCTTTCTTATGAACCTGTTGTGCCTGCGCAGGTCGAGTATAGGCCTGAGGCCTCCCTTGGCCTTGGGGACGAGGAAGTACCTCAAGTAGAACCCCTTCCCCATCTCGAGTGGCGGAACCCTTCTATGGCTCCTTTGAGTAGGAGGGATTGGACCTCCTGAAGGAGTAATTGCTCGTGAGAGGGGTCCCTGAAGAGGGACGGGGGGAGTGGGGAGGGAAGGCCAGAAGCTGAAGGGCATAGCCCCAGCGCACAGTCTTGAGGACCCAACGGTCCGATGTTATCGCCCGCCACAGGCCGAGGTAAGGTCTTAGCCTGTCCCGGAAAGGCGGGGAGCAACCCAGGGAACATGAGACGGTGTCACCTTCAGGCACATCATCAAAAGTGTCTCTTGCCCTTGAAGCCCTGAGAGGGTCCTTTAAGGGAGGAATTGGACGACGCTGTGCGGTCATGCCGTCCAGAGCCCCTGTTCCTGTCCCTCGCGGGGGGGAAAGGCCTAGGCGATGGCCTAGGTAGCTGCCACTGCCGCTGTGGCAGCTGCTGTGGCTGCTGGCGGGCTTGTAACCTCACCGCCTGGGGTGTGTACAGACCCAAGGAACGCAGCATTCCCCTTGAGTCTTTCAAGGCGTGCAGCTTCTCATCCGTCCTCTCCGAAAAGAGGGCGGCTCCATCAAATGGGAGATCTTGGATGGAGTTCTGCACCTCCTGTGACAGGTCCGTGGATTGCAGCCACGCTGCCCGCCGCATGGCAACGGCGGAGGCCATTGCCCTAATGGCCGTGTCAGCAGCATCTGACGCAGTCTGGAGGGCTGCACTAGCAACAGTCAAACCTTCCTCCAGGACCACAGCGAAGTCCGCAGCCTGGTCCTGGGGCAGGGACTCTGCAAACCTCCTCAGAGTCCCACAAGTTCAGGTTATACCTGCCCAGGAGGGCCTGATGATTGGCCACCCTGAATTGGAGTGCCCCTGTGGAGTAGACCTTCCTGCCAAAAAGGTCTAATCTCCAACCCTCCTTGTTTTTAGGGGAGGCGCTCTGAGCACCCTGCCTGTCCTTTTGATTGGCAGCATCCACCACCAGAGTATTCGCGGCAGGGTGCACATATAAGTATTCGTGCCCCGCGGCTGGCATGTAATACTTCCTCTCGGTGCCCTTAGACATGGGGGCAACCAAGGAAGGGGTCTGCCAGACAGCCTTAGCCAGGCGCAAGACCCTTTTGTGGACGGGGAGGACTACCCTTGACGGTCCTTGAGTCCCCACACGCCCGAAAAGGGGGTCCACCTCTTCTTCCAGAACCTTGACCTCTAGGCCAAGGTTCGAGGCCACCCGCTTCAGAAGCTCTTGGTGAGCCCTGAAGTCAATGAGAGGGGTCCCCTGGTCCCTGACGGCCGCCTCGTCTGGCAACGAAGAGTAGGATGGGTGGCGGGGTCCAGTAGAGGGGCCCTCCCCAGGGTCGTCCTCCTCCTCAGAGGATGAGTGGTCACCCTCCTGCACCGAAGGTGCCTGTTGGGAAGGTAGCTGGGTGACCGAGGCAGGGGCCAACATAGTTCCCTGCCCCATCTGAGCCACCCACGGACCCCAAAATGGCCACTGCCAGGGGCCCTGGGGCCAGCTCAGGGGCGTCACCGGTGCCAAGGGCAACGTCAGTGCCGCCATGGAAGTTGCTGCCGGTTCCAGTAGCGGTGCCAGCTGCGGTGCTGGTGCCGGCGACAGTACCTGCTCCTGGCGTCGGGTCTGGGATCCCGAGCCAGGAGAACGATGCCGACGCCGACGCCGTGAAGAAACGCTCCGGGACTCGCCACGCAATGACCCAGAGGAGTGACGGCGTCTGCGGTGCCGACGGGGCGACTCTGACGACGACGAAGACCTGTACTGGGACAGGGACGACTTGCGTTGTCTCTTCCGCGGAGCTGGGGAGCGGTGCCGAGAACGCCGTCTCGGTGCCAGGCTGGAGCTGGACGTTGACAAGCGGCGCCGTGACCTGGAGCAGCGCCGCGATCCAGAACGGTGCCGCGACACCTCGTCGGAAGACGAAGAGGGAGAGGAGCCTCCAAGGCCGATCCTCCGGTGCTGGGGCCGCCCACCCTTCAGGGACACCCAGCGCGGGTTTGCCTCGGGACACAGGCCCTGACTCTCTCAGACGAGAGAGTGCCGGAGGCGTAGGCAAGGCCAACAAGACTCGTGCCGCCTCGAACGCCTCCGGCGTCGAAGGTCCTGAACAGGGGGTCCCCCACTCCCAGGAATCGGGGGAACCTCCCTGGTTGGTGCTGGTGCCACAGCAGGGGCCGGTGGGACGTCGGAGAGCAACAGCACCTCCGAGCTCGATGCCGGCCGCTCCTGTGGTGCGGGGGAGCACTGCAAGCGCGGGCGGCGCTTTTTTCTTCGGCACCAGGACCCCCGGTGCCGGCGGTGCACTCCGCACTGAGGATACGCTTGGTGCCAGGGTAGTCCGCAATGGCTCGGACGCCGGACTCAGTGCGGACTCCATAAAAAAAGCCCTAAGCCTCACCTCCCTCTCCTTCTGAGTCCGAGGCTTAAAGGACTTGCATATACTGCACCGATCCCTATGGTGCTGTTCCCCCAAGCACCTTAGACAACAGTCATGGGGGTCGCTAGCGGAGAAAACCTTTCCGCAGCTAGCACATGGCTTGAAGCCGGGCGAGCCGGGCATAGCCGGGTCGCCCCGAGCCCGAAGGCTCCCCTAACTAACTAACTAACAACTAACTTAGTTCAGGGCGAACTACTAAACTAACTACTCACTTTTACAGGCAAGAAGAAAACCTGTGAAGAGCAGGGGTTGTTCTGAACCTGCCGTCACGGGCGGAAAGAAGGAACTGAGGAGGGGAGGGGCCGGCAGCGCTATATGTAACGCCATATGAGGGCGGCACTCCAGGGGGCGCTGAGACCGGCCCCTGCAGGGGCTGCTAGACAAAAGTTCTCCGAGAGCCATGCACGAGGGCGCGCACACACCTAAGTGGAATGCATATGAGCAATCACTCGAAG
Source organism: Mesoclemmys tuberculata (assembly GCA_007922155.1). NCBI lineage: Eukaryota > Metazoa > Chordata > Testudines > Chelidae > Mesoclemmys > Mesoclemmys tuberculata. The sequence continues at coordinate 41,023,716 of ML675624.1, forward strand.
TAAGAAAAGACTGGCAGTTCTCTGCAGCCTGGACAAAGGTGCAAAACTCCAGCAACAGGATCCTTTGCTCAGCTTCTCCCAATGATTAGTTTAGGAGGCTCCCTCCCTAGACTACTGCCTTTTGTAAATCATATTCTTAGGCTCCTCTCACTGCTCATTCACTGTATAGGGTGCCCAACTCAGACTTTGTGGATGGTAGTACTGTTCCTGGGATTTTCTAAGCTTCGAAAAGTTAAGTGCTGTGACACTGAAGGTTGCAACTCCCATGTTCTTTTTTGGATTGAGACCTAAGAGCCATTTCACACACTTTCCTCATTGAAAGAATGTAGCTCTGCCTCATTCCATTCATTACGGAAAAGGAAAGATTAGATCATGCATCAAGCAGTTAGTGAAAAATAATGTTGCATTAACTCCAATACTGATGACACATTAAAAGATGCTGTTTAGCTACTGTTTATATCATTGCTATATACTGGGAAAAAAAGAAAATGACAATACTTTAGCTTCCATTACCGCAATTACTACCAGAATACCACATGTGGTGCAATCAGTCTTGCACAACTAGAGGAGCAATTTGATTACCAGATAAATTTCCATGTGAAACTCAGTTTTAAATGTTGAAGTCTCTAAAACTGTCAGATTTCCATCTTTTTTAAATAGTTCCAACTGAATGTCAAACATTCAGTTCCATAACCAGCTGCCAGGTTGTTGGGTTTTTTGTTTTTGTTTTTGCCAGTGCGTTAGAAATTTAGGTGCACAATTTTCAAAACAGATAAAGGAGAAACTGTAGTTAGATCCTCAGTTATAGTTGGTACAGCTATGGAACCGAAAGTAACCAGGGAATTATAGACCAGTGAGCTTAAGTTTGATACCTGGAACCATACTGGAAATAATTCTTAATTAAGTTTGTCACCTACCACATAATAGGATGATAAGTAATAGCCAACATGGATTTGCCTAGAACAAATAATGACAAAAGTAATCTAATTCCTTTCTTTGACAAAGTAACTGGTCTAGTGGGTGGAGAGGAAGAAGTAGATGTAATACATATTGACTTTAATAAGGCTTTTGACACAGTCTCACATGACAGTCTCAGAAGCAGACTAGGGAAATGGGATCTAAATTACAATACTATAAGGTAGGTGCAAAACTGATTGAAAAACATACTTAAAGAGTAATGATCAATGATTCACTGTCAAATTGGGAGGACATATCTAGTCTAGGCTTTTACAGGAATCTAGGCTTTTACAGGAATCAGTCCTGGGTCTAGCATTAGTCACTATTTTCATTAATGACCTGTGCAATGGAATGGAGAATGTACTTATTAAACTTGCAGAGGGCACCAAGCTGTCATGTGTTGCAAGCACTTTGAATGACAGGATTAAAATTCAAAAGGACTTTGATAAATTAGAGAATTGGTCTAATAACAAGATGAAATTCAATAAAAGAAAATAATTCACTTAGGAAGGAAAAAATCAAGTGCACTACTCCAAAATGGGGAACAACTGGCTAGGCAATAGTACTACAGAAAAGATCTGGGTGTTATAATGGATCACAGATTGAACACGAGCAAACAATATAACGCAGTCAGAGAAAAGGCTAATATTCTGGGATGTGTTAACAGGAGTATGAGAGAAGTGTTCTGCTCTACTCAGCACAGGCGAGGCCTCAATTGGAGTATGGTGTCTAGTTTTGAATGCCACACTTTTAAGAAAGATATGGATAAATAAATTAGAGAGTGAGACCAATGAAGAGAAAAAAATGATAAAAGGTTTAGAAAAACTGACCTAAGGTGTAAAGGTTGAAAGAATTGGGTATGCTTAGTCTTGAGAAACAAGGCAGTGGGGGGGACATAATGATAGTCTTCAAATATGTCATGGGCTGTTCTAAAGAAGATGATAATCAACTGTTCTTCATGTCCACTGACAGTAGGACAAGTACCAATAAGCTTGATCAATAGTATGGGAGATTTAAGTTAAGATATTAGGAAAAGTTTTCTAACTATGAAGGTATTTCAATACTGAATAAGTTATCATGGGAGATTATGAAGAACAGGTTAGACAAATATCTGTCAGGGATGATCTAGTTAAACTTGGTCCTGCCTCAGTTCAGGTGGTTGAACTAGAAGATTTCTCAAGGTTACTTCTAGCTCAACATTTCTATGACTCTAAGATAGGCCATTCCATCTTAGATGGTTAGAACAACCTTTCCCGATGTGGGGTGGAACCACTCACACAAGTGTGGTAAGAAGGATCGAATTCATCTTCAGTACAAATCTTTGATGGGAGGTAGGAAATAAATTCCAGCCATATCAAGCATTTAAAATATTACTGACTTTCAAGGACTCAGGCCCTACCTGAGCCCATACACAAGTATTCTCAGGGGGGTTTTGGCCACAGTTGGATTAGATACATTTACAAAATATGTAACAGTGGAGCGTGGAAGGCCTTGCCTGAATTGTCCATGTAAGTGCTTTCATGGCAAAATGACCTCTGAATAGACTGGACTACTGCAGATCCAAAATTCATGACAGGGTATAGCTTGTTGGATACGTAATGCTGTTTCTGGCCTTCACTCCTTTTGAAGTGTAATATATACACTAAGAACAAAGACCACATTTAATGGTAGTTGAGATTGCAGCAGGATGCACTGCACTCACCACAAATTGGACAAGAAGTAGTAGTAAGTTAAGGGAAAAGACTTGCAGTTAATTTGAAAGTAAAAAGGAATTCACAAGTCACTTTAATTTGATGCTATTTTTTTCAGGTTTGACATGGATCGAGTGTGTCCTGTTGCAGCCTTAAGTGCCACTAAGCATTTCTTTGCTCATTTCCTTAGGTGTCTGTTTTTTAAACATAGCTTTGGTGTGTATCAGAGACTGGCTCCTTAGAGTCAGGGAGGAAGGGAGCTGCATCTCCCTGGAATCAAAGGGAGAACGTGCACTGCTGAAGTGGCTCTTATTATGCCTGAAGTGTTAGAGAGACTGTGACATGTCACACTAAAATCTTCGTTTATAATATTTTATCCTCATTTAGAATTTACTAAATATAACAGGAGAAAACTTTCCATGTTTAGAAAGGATGACAAAACTTTCAGCTGGAGGGAGCCTCGGTGAAGGTGTCAGTGTCACTCACTTCCCAACACTTGATAGCCTCCCATGGACTTCAGGAAATTGGATACAGGCTGGAGTAGCTACAGCTGCTGGGTGTATATGCATGGAATTGTTTAAGTTTAGTACTAATATAGGTACGAGGACGAATGGG
>ML675624.1:41041978-41074279 GCA_007922155.1 Mesoclemmys tuberculata
CAGACTAGATGATCATATTGGTCCCTTCTGACCTATGAGTCTATTGATATTCAAAAAGTTAAAGTTAAACTGTTAGAACAACAACAAATCAAAATATATAAAAGTAGTCTTAAATCAAACTCTACCTTCTCAAGCAGAGTTTTTCTTACTTGGTCTATCTGTAGATTTTTAATATCAATGAGGAAAATTTGTTTCCCATCTGTTTGTGTGTGTACAATGAAATCAATGTTTATTGACATTTACCAATAAAAACCTAATCCTTCCAAGCCTAAGTATAGGTCAACATCAACCCCTTAAAAAAATCTTAGTGTGGAGACAAGGGACATCTCTATAAAAATTATGTATGTTCCCCAATTTACATGCTTGATAATATTTTAACTATACGGAATTAAATCAAAAGGAAGATAATAGGGGGAACAAAACAGGAAGTGAAACAATGACAGACATACCTCCAAAAAGACAACCCAGGATCCCTAAGACACCAGCCAGGTTAAACATTTTGTTTCCCTAAAGCAAGAGCTTAGGATCAAAGCAACACTGACCTGTTGAAACCCCATGCCTAGGGAAGAAAGGAGGCATGTGGAAGGGGAAGCAGGCAGCTTCTGTTGTCAGTGAAACAGACACAGAAACAGACTGTGCTATTGAATCCTTTCCCAGCCCGCAAGTAGTGAGTCTGGAAATAATGGAACTTAAGAAAAACTTGCAAGGAAAAGCTAAAGTTCAGTCCTTTATGCTTGTTGTTGTTTCATTCCTTTTCTCTGTATATACCTTTGGGTGAATGATTAATATGTTGTTTTAATAAAACATTTGAGTCATTTCAATCTGCTAGTCACAGGTTCCAGAAGAGAGGCTTTCTTGCAGGTGCCAAATATCATTGAACCTTTCACAATTACCTGGTTGGAAGAGAAGGGAGATGCAATACACAGATCCAATCCAAGAGCTGATTGCTTCCTTGGGTTTAACCATCTCCTGTATTTTTTTCTGACCAGGACAGTTCAAGATCTATCAAAATACTATTCAAATGGAGAGAGACTGGGTCCAGAGAGCAAATCTGACTTCCCTGCTGAGTCTGTTAGCTCAGAATTGCAAGGAGACAAATATATCTATGGCTGTAGTAGATCTGACCATCAATCTTGTCTCACCCAGACTGGGGTAACTGGATTATACTTATATTTCTCTTGTTTTATTTTCTTGAGAAATCCCTGGATTAGAGGAAATGTATAGAAGAGGCCAACACCCCAGATTAGGACAAACATCAGAGATGGACTAGTTGTCTTCCACTCTTGAGCAAAACCTTATATTTGGAATTATGTCTTGCTGCAAATAGGTCTATCCCTCCACATATCTACACAGGAAAGTCATTACTTGCTCCAGAGTCCTTAAGTAACCACTCATGCAAATCTTGGCTCAGCTGATCAACCAGTAAATTGTTCTTGCCCACACAGGTAGTCAGTCACAGGATAAATTTGTCATCATTCCCACAGAGCTACAGCCACTCTGTACAGCTGTCTGTAATGCAATCTCCCCTGTTTGTTCATGTGAAACATCATGGTCATATCATCAGTAACTACTTGAACCACTGTCCTGTAGATGGGAAAGAAAAAACTTGAGAGTGCAATGTATCTCACTCAACCTCGGGAAGTCTATATGGAGTTATTTGAGAAATTCCAGTGACCATGAATTGTCAAATTCTTGCAATGAGCTCCACAAGCCAGACTAGAAGCCAAACTGCAGCCATCAGAGCTTACAGAGTTGGTTTAATACAACTCCTGAGAAACAGGAGGAGAAATATAGATAGTGTTGATTTCATAAACATATCGTCTATATTTGGTATACAGCATCTTGCAAGCCAATTTTACAGAGGTCTCATTTTTAGGTGTGCATGCAAAAATACTCATTGGTTGTCAAAGCCTTAAGGCCCATCAGTTTGAGGAAGACCATTACTGTTCAACACTTGTTCTCTTGTAGTTCTTCTATTGTTAAGAAGTTTGAAATACCTTTTTCCGGAAGAAAAGCTCTATGCTTGAGAATCTAGAACAGCCTCAATAAAAGCAGGTATTAACTGGGATGGAGGGAAATGTGATTTCTTCTTGAACCTTAATGTTTGGAACAGCATACATGTTTGTGACATCGCTTTTGTAAGTCCTACTGTGAGAATATTATAAAAAAACAACTGTTATTCTGGAGTGTATTAACAGGAATGTCATATTAACACATGAGGCTAATTGTTCCTCTCCATCTAGCACTGGTGAGGCCTCAGTTGGAGTACTGTGTCCAGTTTCGGGCACCACACTAGAAGAAAGATGTGAACTAATTGGAGGGAATCCCCAAGGGAAGCAACACAAATGATAAAAGGTTTAGAAAACCTGACCTATGAAAGCATGAAGTGATCATGTTTAGTCTTGAGAAAAGAAGATTGGGGGTGGGAGCTTGGAGGGATTCACAACAGTCTTCATATTACCAGAGCCCTTAAAACAAAGGACCATGATCAATTGTTCTCCTTGTCCTCCGAGGGTAGGACAAGAAGTCAATCAGTTTAGTTTGCAGGATGGGCAATTTAGGTTAGTTTTAGGAAAAGCCTTCTAAGTATAAGGGTAGTTAAGCTCTGAAATAGGCTTCCAACCCAATCAATTTGGTTCCCAATCTTTTTGGCTTGAGGGCCACAAATATAATTTTTACAACCCTGAAGGGCCACCAGTCTATCAACTCAAAATATGTATTGACATATACACCATTAAGGACTACAAATCACTACATATTTAACAAACATTTTGATGCTACTGTGCTCATTTACACATTCACTATTTTACACCCACAAATTACTCACAGTATGTCACACTCTCACAGACAAAGCACTAGTGTAGATGAGTATCTGTTACTACACTCTGAAGCACATGACCTGGCAGCTAAGTCACAGTGGGTGGCCTGCACTGTAAGGCACTGATTTTTAGAATCCTGCTCCTCCTCAAGCATGATAGGTCCTGGCTGCTCCACCAGCAGCCCACCCTCCCCCACTGCAGCAAGACGGAAGGAGTTCAGCGAGTAGGCTGTCTCCTTGCTGTTCTCCCATCTCCCTGGCTGCAGCAAGGAAATTGCAAGCATCCTGTAGCCTTGTGCACTCCAACTGGGTCCCTAGGCAGTGGCTCCCTTCTGCAGCCAGAGGGATGGCAAATCTCTGCTCCCTTCCCTCTGGCTCCAGAAGGGTCCCTAGCACCTAAGGACCCAGGTAGAATGCTTTCCTCTCTGCTAGAGCTGGGAGATGGGAGTGCTGATCTCCCTTCCCTCTGGCTCTAGCAGGGACCCCAATGCTTATGGAGTCAGGAGGAGGACTTTGCCATGCTCCCTGCTACAGCCAAGAGAAGAGCGCTGATCCCCCATCCCCTCGGCTGTAGCAAGGAGCCTGCACCAGTTGTGTAGCCCTGCGGCAATCCGTGCTGCCTGAGTCCTCAGGCGGCTGCTCCTTTCTGCAGGAGGGGAGCAGCAGGACACTTTTGGCCCCCAAGCCACCTGTTTGGGAACCACTGACTTAATCTGATCTTAATCTCCAACAACAGGGATTCCACAGACACCCCGCCAGGGACGGTCTCAGTGTAGCGGGTTGGACTAAATCACCTTTTGAGGTTACTTTCTGCCCTTTGTTTTTGTGAATTGTCCAGTTAAGGGTAGTCATAGATAATCTGACGACTCAGTGTGCTGTTACTGTTGAAAGACACTTTGAACTAGATTCACAAAGGTAATCAGGTGCCTAAATCCAACACTGAGGTCCTCTAACATCCTCAAAGCCACAGCTCAGCTACCACATAACACTGCAGGTGTTTCCACCAGTAGGCTCGTGCAAAGCTGACTGAGCCCTTATGCTGCCCCAGAACTAATGAGCTGCTCAGAACCCTTGCACAAGCTAAAGCACCAGCTTCCTTGTAAAACTAAGCATCCTCTCACCTTCTCCCCAGCAGGGCCCAGAGCATGCTTGCAGGACCAGGCCTCCCACAAAAGACAGCATGTGTGCAAGCATCACTTAGCTTTGCAACCCTTAGGTACTTTTATCAATCCTCAAGGTGCCACGGACAGTCCAAATAGAAAGACCAGTCATTATTTCCTCCAACAATAAGCCAGTTATTTTCAATGCAAAAGGTCTGACTGAGGTGTAAAAATATACATTTTGTAAACTGAGAGCTCCAAACCAGTTTTAGGTGGATGAAGAGATGATTGAGAATAGCACATGGAATTTGAACTTTCTGATTAAAACGATGAGCCATTGAAAGTCTACAATGATTCATAGCCCCCCCCGCTCCCCCCCCCAGATCACAAAGTAAATAAAATGAAATTAAACCCCTTCCCTCAAAACTCTTCAGAAATTTCCACTATGGCACCCAACTAATTAATAGTGAACAAACTTCTAATTCTATCAAGTTCTCCTGAGAACGATCACCAGTAAGGGTTGGGGAAAGGTTACAATATAAGACAGAAGATTGCTGATTGATGAACTACTAGCAACTGAAAATGGAAACATTTAAAGAGGATGTTCTCTCTGCTCCAAGAGAAAACACAAGAGGAGGAACAGAAACAATTAAATCTGGACACAGCTCTTCGAACGATGTGTATAACTCCATCCAATCTATGCATAGCTGATGAAGATATGCATTTATAGACATGACATTGATCGCAATGTTAAGCCAGATCACTCCTAACATTCATCTCTGGGGTATCCCATTTTCCTTCCAAAGAATCTTAAGTAAACTAAGCTAAGGTTATCTAATGAGCTTTTAGTACGGAATTCTGAAAAGTTTAAGTGACTTAGAAGCACAAGTTGCATTAACTTGCAATAGTATTTGTGCTCCTAAATCATTTAGATGCTTCTGAAAACACCATTGAAAATGTAACTGTTTTTCCTTTTAAATCTGAAGATGTGAATCTAATAGAAAAATGGTGCAAGATCATTTTATAATGTTTCTTAAAGAAAAAGTTACCATAGTATAGTTCTTTCAAAAGGATTCCCCTTAAATAAAGATGATCATTTTCTAATTCTAAATCTAATGTTTTAAATCTAGCATAAATATTTTGATGTTGGTTATGCCGCTAAATGAGTCAACATTTAATACAATTAGAGTGATGCAATATAAAAATATTTTTAAAGATATTTATTTCCTGTTGTGCTGGTTTTGTCTTTTTTTTTTTAAATGGTACAGTGTCTTGTTGATCTCCCTGCACAGCCAGGTCATAATCAACACATTGCAATACTCCTTTTGTCTTCGCCCCATAACACTAATTAGCACATTGTAGAAAGGATAGGAGTCCTATGTGGATTTTCATAGGGCCAGATTCTGCAACTCTTACTCCAAAATGGAATTCAGTGGAAGTACTCGGGAATAAGATACCATTCAGCGTAAGTGAGGGTGGCAAAATCCGGTCCTTAAATGAGCATGGAAGAGGGGATTTGCAGTAGAAAGTTGTCTATTAATGGAGTTTATATGGCAGTAACAGAAGTTCTATTTAAGATATATGGTTGTTAGCACGCAAGGAACTTATCAAGATTAGTCATCTATCACCAGGAAGATCCAACCTCTTTGCACTGATTTTTTTACAATACCCTACTACTAGATCCACAGATAGCAAGAAAGATCTCTGGAGGTGCAAAGACAGTATAAATAGCTGCTGAAAATCTTTTTTAGCATCTTTTGGAAATAAGGTCACAAAGGTACAACAGATATAATACTAATTAAAGTTCTAACTATGTGAAAAAGTAAAACTTAGCACTTAATGTCATATTATCCCATTAATGTATTCCCCAAATTCTGTTGAAATCTGATTGCTGGGAGTATAAAGAAAACAATTCTACTTATAGATGTCATTTTTGGAATGCTGTTTGCATACCTTCATTCTGCCTAAGCAAAATGAAAATTTATCTAAACGAGAGTTCCTGAAAAATCCTTACCTCTTCATCCCCAATGCCATTTTTTTACTAGTTTTCTCTTCATATTTCTATTCCCTTTATTTATTTCACCTTCAGCAACAAATTGCTTGCAAAGTAGTCACCAGAGCTACTCCATGTTCTATTTTACCAAGTGGCTGTCAACGTGTACTCCAAATGTTCCTCTTGTCCAGGGAAGCAGCAGCCAGAATTTGCATTTAAAACTCAGACCATATAGTATTGTACTAGAACATGGCTCTCAACCTTTCCAGGGTACTGTACCCCTTTCAGGAGTTTGATTTGTTTTGTGCTCTCCAAGTTTCACCTCACTTAAAACCTACTTCCTTACAAAATCAGACGTAAAACTACAGAAGTGTCACAACACACTATTACTGAAAAATTGCTTACTTCCCCATTTTTACCATACAATTAAAAAATAACTCAATTGGAATATTATTGTACTTATATTTCAGTGTATAGTACAAGACTATAAACAAGTCATTATCGGTATAAAATTTTCATTTGTACTAACTTTGCTTGTGCTTTTATGTATCCTGTTGTAAAACTAGACAAATATCTGATGAGTCAATGGACTGGAAGACCCGTGCGTACCTCTAGAGGTACACATACCACTGGTTGAGAACCACTGTCTTAGAGAATTCTATTTTCTGTAGCCAGATCCACAAATATATAGCAAGAAATTACACTAATCACAACCCTCTGCCACTAAGCTGTTAACAGAATATGATGCTAAATTCTAGATCTTTTAGGATTAATAGACAAGAGTATACACTGTCTAGTACAATAAAAAGGAGATGTCACTGTACCTATTCAGGCACTATCTTAAATTATGAGTGTAAATGGCCATTGAGCCCCATTTTCTGAAGTCTCACAATTAGTACGTCACAATATCCATCTTATCAATGCGGCTTAGCTATTGTTTTCTATTCTTCCTCCCCACTGCCTCTTTCACCATTGTATGGCACGTGAGCCCCCTTGAAGCAACCAATTATCCAAATCAGTATCTCCCAAAATTTATTGATTCACATACCACAATGTAAAAAATTGTCAAGTGAACTGATGGAACATCAAGCTCTTGTACCACAGTTTGGGAAATTCTTCTCCATAGTCTGTTACAGATTTAATAAGACACCATCAGAAATATGGACACTCCCCCCCCCAAAAAAACAAACCAACCAGAAACAAAACAAAATAGAGCTGCAGTCAAAGCAGAGAGTTGTTAAATATCTAAGTGTAAATATGAATGTGTACTGGAACTAAAGCATCCAAATGAGTTCATGCTAGCCAAAAAAAGATTAAAAGGAATAAAAAAGGCTTCAAAAACATTTTGGCAGCCTTAGGTAGGAGGGAGGCAATAGGAGAGAGAAAGATGGCCTATTAATAATTCATGGTAACCAAAGTAGCTAAGTACTGAACAACTCATTAAAGATGTGTCTAATTTTCTATTAAAATAAAGTAACTGACAATAGGAAAATAAGAACAACCTTACATTAGTAGATATAATTATTGATTAGCTCCAGTCAAATGCCAGGAAATTTTTCTATGGTAGTTCAACTCTGATTCAGATCCTAATTTTAGTTTCAGGCTCTTCTCTATTACAAATAGGGAACAAGTAAGAAAATACTTGAGAATCTATATACGTACCAATAAGATGCAGTGTTAAGGGAACTACCTAATGAATTTACTGAGCAGCTGTCATTTATTTTGCATAGTCAGAGAAAAGAGGCAAGGGATTGAAGTATTTTGTAAAAAGCAAACATGAGTAGATTTGGAGGAATTAATTTTGTAACGGATAAATGTTGGTACCCATCGATTTCTCTGTACATACACACAAACCAACGAAAGAATATTCTCATCAATAAATAATTGAAATTTACAGGTACGTAAAGTAAGAAAAATGTTGCTTGATAACTTAGTTTGATTTAAGTTTATATTTACTTTGTATACGGACAAGTGATGTTGAAAATTTGTGTTTTTATGGTTATAAAGCTTTAACTTCTTGAATCTCAACATCTGTCATTAAATTGTTGTCTGAACCGCCTAACTTCCTGCAACTGTGAAAATTTAAATGGAAAAAACCAAATTGCTTAAAAACGAACATTGGTATTGCTCATTAAAATTTTTTTAAAGTAAAAATAGAATTCTGCCAAGCCTACAAAAACATTACCAATGTTTTTAGAAGTTTTTAAAAGAGTGAACTAGCAATTATCTAGCACCCAATTGCTAGAAAGATCATACAATTTTAAGAGAAAAACCTATGTAAGGATCCAGTACAATATACCTCAAAAGAACAGACATGGAAAAGGATTGTGAAAGCCACAAAATCAAGACAAATAAACTGGAACCTTTTCCCAACAGGGTTAGTAGAACAGAAAGTAGTTGATTAAATGTCTCTGGACATCAGTGAAAATTTTAACTACATTCACTCAAAACATAAATCTCACTTCGTAAATACAAACAAGTTGTCTTGGATCTGAGTGCTCATTTATTAAAACTGGCAGTAAAAATGAGTTAAAAAAAGAGACAGTAAAAATATAAACTTAACTGCAGGGACTGGCACTAAATCCAGAGTTACTGAACATCATCATTAGTGATCTTGAAGAGGGAACAAACTGCACTGCTACAAAATTAGGAGTTTTGCAGATACCACAGGGGACAGAACTATTAAAAAGCAAGTTGGAGGTTAGAAACATGCATGAGAAATAAAGCTCAACTTCATGTTCCTGGGAAACCGGCTTCTATGGCCCTCCCTACATGAGCCTGATTTGCTGTAATCTCTATTTGTGAAGGAGAAAAGAGGTCTTCTACACTCTCATACAACAACATATCAGCAGAGAAACCAATATGATTATGAACTGTATATGTGCATGTATTATGTCATGGAATAAGGAAGCAACATTGCATTTCTGTAGCACTGGTGAGATCACACCAAATATTACTGTGTTTGGTTTTCAGCATCTCTGTACTACAAAAAATAGTAATAAATTGTATGAGAATTTGAAGAAAAAAACAGAAGTGATGGACTAGAAAAACTGTGAGGTTAAGAACCACAGTCATTTATACAAGAGAAGGAGAATTCAGAATATTCCACAGTGATATTATGAAGAGCAAGAAAAATAAAGTCCCACTAATAAGCTCTAGGAGTTTGGAGAATAGCCTCACCTGAGAATGATGGAAGCCTCATCACTTCAGCAACCATAAAACAGACTGTACAAGAGAAGATAAAATACTGTTCTGAACAAGGCTGCATTGGCAGCAAAGTCAGGCTTCTCCATCTGTACGTTACACGATTCCTTAATGTGACCAAAGTATTACCACTTACTATTCTAGCTCTTCCATAAAATAACGAACTCATTCAACATGATAGAATTACAAACAGATTAATTTCTTTGTTTGGGTATAACAGACTTGCTATAACAGCACACAAAAATGGAACTTCATTCACTTCAACTCCTCCTTTGAGGACCACTGTACACAGAGTAAGGCCAAATGTAATTTAATACTTAACTTCATCATAGCACCTCATAATTGTAAAATTTCAGCATGACAAAACCGGAGATTAAATTCACAAAACGTTAAAGGCGGCAAAAAACCAAAGAACTGTACATAAAGATAAAAGTTTAATCCCCTTATGCCTACCTAAATTATTTTAGATCTCAGTGAAGTGGTCCACAAAACACACAGTTAAACTACTTAACAAAATAAAATGCAACTTAACCCAGTGAAACACAACATTCATACAAATAATATTACTAATTCTGAAGCCCCAAAGCAATAAGAAGCCCAACAACATACACCTTTTTCCCTGTGGTTATACAGTCTAATCCATCTAAATAAGATTTATCCACAGCATTCAGTACTGGAGCAGATACAATCCGTATTTTCCATGTACATACACAGGAAGTGCTGCATAAATGGTTGTAGAACAGAGTGGTGGGAAAGATCAGTTAAGTTACCAATCTGTCTTATGGCAGTGATGCTGCCAAATGGAGACATCTGGGACAGAAACAATGTTTCAACAATGTAATTATAGGAGTGCTATGAGGCTGCTCTAAGCATTCTTTACTTCATACACTGTACTCAACAAATAAGACAACTTTACATTTTTCTATAATGATTTGTTTAGACAAGAACTACCCAATTATATATGCTACACTTTTACAAAAACTCCATTACAGAGTTTTAGGTGGGGATGTACTGCACCCATGAATAATGGGGGAAAGGAATTATTTTGGCAAGTTTGTTTTTATGGGCTAGAGACCATAAAGAATTTTACTGTGCATTGTCAGACACAGTTTATTGTAATTAATTCACCTAAAACTTCCAGACAGCTATCTTCAAGCTTTGAGTCTTGATTTGAAAACAGTGTCTTCCTTCTACTGTAACATAAAATAAATATCACATTACACAAATTGATATATTCTTCCACTTTGGACTTTTCTTTAAGAATGCAAGAATGGTCATATTGGGTCAGACGAATTGTCCATCTAGCCCAGTATCCTGTCTTCCAACAGTGGCCAATGTCAGGTGCTTCAGAGGAATAAACTGAACAAGTAATCATCAAGTGATCCATCCCACCCCCCATTCCCAGCTTCTGGAAAACAGCAATCCCTGCTCACCTGGCCAATAGCCATTGATGGACTTATCCACAAACTTATCTAGTTTTTTTTTTTTAAACCACATTATAGACTTGGCCTTCACAAGGAGGCCACAGGTTGACTGTGCATTGAGTGAAGAAATGCTTCCTTTTGTTTGTTTTAAACCTGCTGCCTATTAATTTCATTTGGTGACCCCTAGTTCTTGTGTTATGAGGAGTAAATAACACTTCCTTATTTACTTTCTCTAAAATCATGACTGGTGTGGAGAACTCTATCATGTCCCCCCTTGGTCGTCTCTTTTCCAAGCTGAAAAGTATCAGCCTTATTAATTTCTCCTCATATGGAAGCTTCTCCATACGCCTAATCATTTTTGTTCACCTTTTCCATACCTTTTCCAATTCCAATACATCTTTTTTGAGACAGGGTGATCAGATCTGCACGCAGTATTCAAGACTACAAGTCATCTCAACCCAGTTATCTATGTTTTTAGTGATGGAATTCCCCATTACTATTACCTGACTCTTCCTAATAACTGGAGTTCTCTCTCTTGGAGAGGTATCCTGCATGCAAAAGGATACCATGACATCACCTGGAATAAGGGTCCCAACTATGGGATCGTTTCCCTCTGCTCCAGTTTGATATTCTCCTTCCTGGAGACTTTCATCCTCCTCAACAATACAGAGGCTGTCAGACTAAGAGTGGGACCGTTCTGTGTCCAGAAAGTCTTATCTATGTGCCTGTCTTTCTCCCTTAGCACCTCCAGTTCAACCACCCTGGTCTCAAAGGCTCATACATGGCCTCTGAGGGTCAGGAGCTCCTTGCATCAAATGCACACCTTCACCAACCACACGTAGGGCAGGTAATCATACAGGCTGCATTCAGTGCAATAAACTGGATAACCCCCACTCAGTGGTTAGACTTTTGCCTGCATTCTCTTTTTACTCTTGCAGTTCATTCCATTATTGTTTGCTTTTGCTCAGGGGTGCTTACTGCCTTTAGTTTAAAGAATTTTAATTAAGTGTATCTGCACCCCACATTTTCCCACTCCCCCTCAGAACTACCTTGCCAAACAAGCCTGTTCACTTGTTCCTCTGGTCATTCAGGAGGAGGCTTTTTAAACCCCTGGTTCTCCCTGAGTAGCCCTGTCCCCTGGTAAAAGGTTAATGGGTGTTAATGGGTTTGGGGAGCAAAGTCTCATTAAAATGTTCTCTGCCCTGCCTGCTAGGATCAGCACATGGTCCCCCAAACAAACAGACCTCACAGTATACTTTGGTCAAGCAGCAAACAAACAACACAACACAACACAGACAAGTCCCCAAGGATGACGTAGTTTTTCCTCCTTCACTTGGAGAACTCCCTCACAGAACTCTCCAGTTAGCTGCTCCTCTTCGCTAGCACTAGCATTACTATAACGGCTTCTGCAGTGAAGACCCTGAATTTCTCTTCACTAAGGTTCACACTCTCCCACATCTTAGTTTGTAATCATAAAAACTCCTCTAAACGTATTAAATATAAAAGGCAAACAGTATCCTGTAGGCTGTTTCAAAAACAAAAAATTTAACGCTCCACATTCTGGACTATTTATGATGAAAGGACTATAAACTTTCTTGTTAAATTCCAAAAGATGAAAGAAGGAAACTGCAATTTTACTGGCACTCTGTTTTATTAAAATTATTCCAAAGGTTATAAGAAGTCAAGATGTCCGCTACTCAGATTTAAACAGAAATGTGATGGTACACATACTTACCACTCTATACTTATCCTGCCATCCTCTGTACCACAGTGCTCAACTGTCTCTCTGACATACCAACTTGGATAGTCCACTAAGTTCAAATGTCTTATGTAGAAGATTTCTTATTTCTTCCCCTAAGCTCCTCTTCTCTCTTTTTCCATTGCTATTGATGCCACCGCCACCACACTCTCCACCACTACCCCTTTTTGCTTAGAATCAGATAGGCAATCAGAATACTGATGAGAAGGGAAGATGCTGCAAGTGTTGATAACTGTGTGGGAGGCAGTGGGGAAAAAAAGGTGGAAACAATGCCTCAGTTCTACAGAAGAAGGCAGAAAGAAGCAGGTTTTAGGCTGATCTTTTATGAGCTCCAGACACAGAGTGAGAAGGGATGATGTGATCATACTTATGATTTGAGAGAAGAAGGCTTGAAATTATATGTACCAAGGAGCTGGAGAAGAACAAGAGTGAAGGGAGGACAAGTGTTCAGGATGATGAACCAAACATGCTTGGAGAGCTGTCTCAGTGAGCCTGCTGGTCTACCCGAGTTGGGACCGAGGTACAAGATGGAATTTTAAGTTCAGGGCTGCTTATCAAGTACACAGTAGAAAGGTTCTTCCTTTCAGAAGTACCATATTTTAATTGTCAGCCTTAAACAAAAGAGTCAGTTGCTACTGTTTTACTTAAATACTGTATCTTACATGTAGAACTCTATGGATTTGGGGGGGGGGGAAGAGACACACAGGGACAGGGGATAGCATTATTTTAATCCACTTACTCCAAAGGTATTCTGGCAAAATAATGTATGCAGGATGGGCTAACTGAGTAATTTAAGAAATCAGACTATCAACAGCATCTTTAGGAATGGCAATATTTTCTATGGACAATGACAGCAAAAATAACCATTAGGAAAACAGCCTATAGTGAAGCTTCAAACAGCAATATTTGTATCTTGTATAGTACAGAGAAACTGAAAAAGTAATATGACCAAACCACATTTAGTGAAGATAAAACAGATGAATAATGAGAAGCAGAAGCACTTCTGAGCTTTACCTCTATCAGTAGATGGGGAGAGACTCCTCTTTGACATTTCATTGAGCTTTACATTACAACAGTGCAATACTTTTTCTAGCATTTCTACATAGCTAATAAAAATCTCTTCAGATTAGGGATATCAGCAGTCCCGTTCATCAAATAATCAAAAGTCATAGCCTTCCCTTCTCCCCTATCCCTCCAAAAGGGTAGGATTAGCCGTCTTAAAACAAAAATCCTTTTTCCCTTTGCTTTTCCCCTTCATTTACACTCTGCTGCACCGAATCCCTCAAACTGCAAATACAGGGAAGAGGCAAGGGACGGGGATTAAAGGGACCTAGGCAGCACAGAGAACTGTAGAAGTTACTTTTCTGGAGGACGCACTAGGAAATGAGGGAGGACCCCAGCTAAGATTCACATGATTATTTTCATTCAGGAATAAAAATAGAGCAGGGTCAATATTTATTCAGTAGAAGAGCTGTATTCTGTATAGAGATATAGCTATATTCTGTATATATAGCTGTTTTCTGCATAGGGAGATGCACAAGACATGTTTGCAGGATTTGTGTTTTACTCAAACAATTCAAAGGAGAGGGTCTTAAGCTTTTTAGGCTTACTGGGATTCATTCAGCCTCCTGCACTGGTGCCCTGACCAACAGGAATCTGAAGTACAGTAAAATGGGCAGGAAAGAGGGGTGGGAAATATACTGAACCACCAATGACTGATTGTAATAGTGTTATGTGCATGTTGTATTTTGGACCAGATTCCACTTTTTTTAAATGCAATGCACTGCTGCATGATGCATACTAGCTATAACAGAGAATGAGGGGTCAGGGAACATGTATATATGTGAAGAATGGCAAAATTCAAGCAACATTATTGCGTGTAGGTGTGGAAGTAGTGCCATAGGATGTCACTGCCAAACAACGTCTCTTTATTTCAAGTCTTTCCTATTACCGCTCAGAGTCGTGAACAAAAGACTGAAAGCTTCAACAGAGCGGAACTCAATATTAAACTGAAATTCATGCAGTACCAACTACATTCCATATACTACTACTGAAAGGCCAACAGAAATATTTTTAAGAATACCCAGGGGGAAAAAGATTAGATGAAAAATAAACAATGAACACGAAGTAACAAAGTTGTATGCACACATGTAATATATAAAAAGAATATAATGAAAATAAAAATTAGGGAATCCAAAAATAAAACCAAAAAACCCACAGAAGTGGAAATTGCAGATTGTACCAGTTAATATGGACTCTCTTCCCTCTTTAAATAAATGCTGCTTATCAGAAACAACTAAAGGAGATATACACTCTCCTGCAGAACACACACAGTAAATTCTGAGGAAATGAAAATTGGAGAGGAACTAAAAATATTGTGTTTTGGCTATTCAGAAGAGAAGGCGACACGATTTAATACAAAGACAAACATTTGCCTACCTTAGTGTTCATTTGTTTTTTGATAAGAGGAAATGCAAGTTAAAAGAAAAATCATTCAGAGTTTATCATCAGGAAAATACAAGGAGTGTCAGATCTCCAAGACCAAACAGCATTCACCCCAACATGGTTAGAGAATTAAACTTAAAACTAGCTCATCCATTTTCATTGGTTTTTATTTAAGAAAAGCTTATGAAAAATAGGAAGGGATCCAAAAGCTTTGGAGGCCAATGAAGTACCCGTATGTATCAATGCAGGGAGATTCTGGGGAAGGGCAGATGTAAAGCTCTTTGATTTTCTTGTTTGCAGCTACCTTCAACACCAGAGAAAAATCAGATTTCTTCATAAAGGGTGAAATTTGCTATCAACTTAAAAGCATCAAGAACTAAGTAATTACTAAGATGGCTTTATGAAAAACAGCTATTTAACATGCAAAGCCAAGGTTTCATCAGAAAGCTGAATTTTTTCCAGGGGAAAGATAGAAGGAAGCAATGGCTGTGATTCCTATTGTTTCCAACTCAGGATTTTATCATAAGGCTCATGATATTTGTTGTATTTCTGAAAGCCCCAGCTCCTGGATTTCTGCAATTAGAGAATCTTAGCTTCCATTTATTTAAAAAAAAAAAGAGTCTAGCTCTCAAGAGAAAATAAAACATGATTCAAGTGTACTCTAAAGCAGTGGACCACAAACTGTGGGGCATGCCCCCCTAGAGGGAAATAGAGGAATGTTCAGGGCACACGTGGTGAGGTCCAGATGCCCCCATGTGGGGCCGGGAGAGACAGCCACCCAGCTTCATTCCAGACCAATTCCATTTCGCTCCCTGCTCTACCCCAACCCAGCTCTGACCCCAGCCACAGCTTCACTCCCAGCTCAGCTCTGCCCTCATTCCCTCTCCTCCCCAAGCCAGCTCTGCCTCTAGCCCTAGCTTCTCCCCCATCACCAGTTCTGCCCTCAACTCTGCCTTCAGCCCAAGCTCCTCTGCTAAGCCAACTGTGCAGTAATGGAGGGGGGACACGGACATATTCCATTACTGATTGGGGGGGTGGGGAGGGGAGGGCGCACCACAGGAAAAGTTTGGGCACCATTGCTCTAAAGGCTTAGAAACCATAAAGGCTTAGAAACCAGAAGGCAAATAAAAGCCAAATCTACTAATCAATAGAACCTCATTATTTAAGCCAATTTCTTAATTTTTCAGGGACCCAACTCAAGACATTTGAATATTTGTGTTTGGGAGAACTGGATCCCTGGCCTCACCTGCTGGATTAGCTAAAGCCATAATAGACCTTACTACTAATCAAATGGTTCCATAGATATTAAAGCTAGATTGAAATACTGGACTGACTGACGGACGAAGAACATGAGGGAGCTATAATGCACTGAAAAGAGGTCGCACATTTCCAGCTGCAATTTATATCCTCACTTAAAACAGTGAGTCTTTCCATAAAATTATGTAAACAGCTCTCCATATCTATCATACTTCTCACTTATCTTTCATCTCAGCCACAGCTTTAGTTCTCCACTGTTCGTAATCTGTCTCCACAGATGGTTGCTAGCTGAAGATACCGCAATTACTACACTTGTATACCCTCATCTGCTTCATGCACCATTTTCAAGCTACTTGTTCTTTTTACCTCCTAGTGCTTACCTTAATTTTTCATTTAAGCCTATAGTAGTGTTCTGCTGAAAAGCATGACAACCACAAGCAAATTCCATTAATTTCTATCATGTACTCCACAAAGCACGGAAATTATCTCCACAGTTAGAAAGAAAACAGACAAATTGCAATGCCATAGCTTCCCACACTGTATAGCTACAGGACTCCAACACTGCAACTTAAGACACTGTAAACACCAGAGAATAAGAATGTAGTACTCGATGACCCAAACTTGCTTAAAAGTCTTCTATTTCCAAAACTTGCAGTTACACAGATGGATAGAAAAGAAAGGTTTAGACATTTCAAAATCAGTAATGCCCAACAGTGAGAGAACAGTGATGGGAATGTTATGGGGGAAAAAGGAAGAAATTCCACATACTTTTCTGAAGACAAAGCAGTAACAATCTGACCATGAACTAAGGCTATACTTGAGCTCAGGCTCAAGCAGGCATAGTCAACTAGCACACTAAAAACAGTAGTGTAGCTTGGTAACATAGGAAGCAGCATGCAGTAACAGAGGCTAGTCGCCCCGAGTACATACCTATGAGATCTGGGCAAGCAGAGCAGGTAGCCTGCGCTCACCGCTCAAGCTGCTACAGACACACTACTATATTTAGCATGCTTGCACAAGTATTTCTACTCAGGTTGGGAATTGCACTCCCAGCAACATGTATAGATGTAGTCTTAGTGTACTAATTGATGCAAAAAGAAAAAAGATTGCATCATGGTATTCTGTAGTTAAAAAGTGATTCTTTTGTGAAAGTGACGTATCTATTATTCTGGGCAAAGATATTTCTTTTCAAATGGAGTGTCTGAATTTGATCATCATTAATACTATTTCACACTGAATAGTAGTATTACAGTACTACGTAGAGCCCCGGTGTACATTATGGTATTATTGTGGTGGGCACTGCATGACTACACTGAGAATCCCAGACCTGAAAAAACTATACTCTAAACAGAGAGAATAGACAACAGGTCTACAAAAGGGATACAACTTGAAGCTGGACAACTAGGAATGGGACTGGAGGCACAGAGATTGAGTGACTTGGACTAGATTATCCAGGAAGCCTATGGATGAACTGTCAACTTAAACACAGAACTCTTGAGTTAGCAGACCAATGATTTACGATCATTTTTGGTGCCAGTTGGAAAATGCCAATTCAGCAAAGGCTATGTGTTTATCTAAATGTCTCCATTTCAAGCAAAATTTTTTTAAAGAAAAGATTTTAGAAAGCATACTGATAAGGTTAAAATGGAACGTCTTGACTTTGGGAACATAACATTTCAATCTGTCAAATTTCATTAATTATTTTAAATAGATAATATAAAATAAAATCGGAAGAAAACATTTAGATTGATCAGAAATGGGTTTTTTTACATCTCATTTCAACTCTTGCTTTTGTTCCATTTCAGAACAGAAAGAAAACTCAGATTCACAACATTCCCCTTGAAATGAAAAATCCAGTTTCCACCCAGCTCTAATATATCTACTTACATTGAAGTACTATAACTTCATGACTGCAAAAGTAGTGTACAGTCAGCAGTTCTCAACTTTAATAAAAGTTACTGTAATGGGAACAGTAACGCTAACCTATCTAGTTCATGGTGTCTCGTAACAAGAAGTGTTGAGCATCAGTGACAAAATCCACAAGTTCTTTCAGAAGCTGTGAAATAGCTCTACAGCCCCAAAGAGAAGCAGTCTCCAAATATGATCACCCAATCATGAAGTAACAATATCAATAACCAAAGATAACACACAGGCAGTTAGATGATGCAGCTCACATAACAATTTTTAACAGAAGTTCCTCAGCTGTACAGATATGTGAAAGTAAACTACTGCATTCCCATAGCAGTTCTGCAGATAACTCCAGTATTAGATTTAAATGACTGTGATAAAGGCCAATCCCCCTGCTTCTAGCACAAGGGAACATGTAGTGAACAGAAAAGTGTGCTCCTGAAAAGGACAATAATTAGTAGACTACCTAGGGATGCTGACGAGTTACTTACTATCTCTCCTCCAGGTGTAGCCTGCACAAAGCACAATACGGCTCTCAGAAACTAACTGTCTGGTTACTAAGTGGTGACAACTCAAGGATGACATGGTCAAAAGCAAGACACTTGGTCCCTATACATTTATCAATTTATAAAAACAAATTGTATAAACTCTTTAAACTAATAAATGTTAAAAGACCATATGCACAGATGTTGTACAAAACCCTATGTTTTTCACATTTTACACCGTTGTCTTGCATTATAGAATATTAAAATCTTTCAGTGACTCTTAAATTACAATGTCATTACTACCATTCAGACAACATCTGTTTAAATGTAATGCGACAAATATGGGAAAATATCATTAGAGTTTTTATTTAGTATACACATTTTTTAAAAAAATCCAGTTAGTAAATTTAAAATGAATAAGAGTGAAATTGTGGCCCCAATGAAGTCATGACAAAATTCTCATTGACTTCAAAAAGCAGGATTTCCACCCTCTATGTTTGTTATAGGTATTTTTTTCTATTTATCTCGGTGTAACAACCAAAATTATATTTGTGCAATAGCAATATTATGTAAGTCACATGATCTATGGTTACTATTCAAGTTTCTTGACCAAAGAGTAGGCAAAATTAAATACAATGTACCAGAAATTCATTGTACTACATAGGCTTCCATTACTCTCGGAACTATAAGTGTGTATACGATTTCTCACTGAAGAACTTCTATTATGAACCAACACAAATTAAAATATACATCAGGCATTAAGACAGTTTGTGAAAAGTAAGATTTGCTTGCTGGGTTGAAGTATCTTATCACTGAGCAAGTTATAGATTGTAGGAACAGTGATTTAAAAAAACCCTTTATTTATGGGCCTCATTTTCCACAGCACTGCACCTTGAAGAGTCATCTGTTCACGTACAAAGTGAAAGTAAAATCGATCTAAATATACCTACCAGTCAGATTTAATAGTATTTATATCCACTTTACTCTCACTTTGCACAGAGCAGATGACTGCACAAAGTGGAAAGTGGTAGAGAATCAACATGAATCTTTAATCTTAAATGATAAGGAAGATTGTTAGCTGGTCAGAGATTTTTCCTCCCAAGTATAGCCTTCTTCCTACCATAATTGCATCTATGTTCACAAAATTATATATTCTCCATGAAGTAACAGCTAATGAGTCTCAAGGCAGAGACCAATCGTTAATATAAAATGCTTAGGATGATGTCAAATTTGACAAGTTTACAGGCCATCTCACAGAAGTCAAATCCATTTTATTCAAAGTTTAGGTCATTAATGACTAGACAAACTGAATTTGCTAGTTTAAAATAAATAATGATGTGAAAAGCTATCAAAGTAAAGAAAATATGAGAAGTGAATGCAACCATAAATGCTTTTCTATAGATGCCACACATCTTTTTAAACCAGCCTCACTGTAACATGATTTGGTTTTCAAGGCAGCTATTGTAATGACTACTTCAAGAAGAGGAAGGAAGAGAAAAAAAAAAGGAAAAGTGACTATAAAACATAATGACTGCCATTCAAATTATTCATTTTTCCCAGACAAGCAAATAAAGCTAATAATTTACATTTGGAGAAAGTAGGGATGTAAAATACTTAATGATTAAACGGTTAAATATTAGTCTTGCCACTAAGACTAAAACTTATTGGTTACCTGGTGGGTAAGCAGCAGCGCAGGCGCTCCACTTCCATGGTGATAGTGTCAGGTCACAGCAGAGGTGGCCACACTGCTGTCTGGGGAGGTCAAGGCCCTGGTGCAAGTGCTGCTAGCACCCCACTGTGGAGCACTGGGGACCACGGGTTTGAGGCAGGAGTCCCCTGCAGAGCCGGGCAGGGGTGTTACCTGGGCCTGAGGGGAGGGGGCAGGGTGTGAGGGGGATACACAAAATTGTATCAGCTAAATGGTAAACTATTAAAATTATATCAGGGCTGGTCTATACATACCTCCGAGATTCGGTGGCAGTCGATGGGAGATACACAAGTGAGGTAAAAAACTTGTGTAACTTACGTCGACTCTGCTGCTTCCATTCTGCGGAACATCCATACTGTGCTGTGCCACTTTCAGAGGTGGTTTTCATAGGTTGATTTCCGGATCGACTGAACAGGTCTTTCCTGACCACTCAGTCGATCCAGAGAAATTGACCTGACAGCGGCGAATTTGCCACCGCCACCAGTATAGACCTAGCCTCAGTTAAAACAGTTACCATTTGTAACCAATATTTACAACTGTAGGAGGAAGTGTTGTTTGAGGTAAAGGTACTGTATAATATGTAGGCCTCAAGCCACAAAACGAAGCTTCCCCCAGCTACATTAATTCTTATATGTGAACCAGCAGAGGAAGTTTCTATCTTATTCTCCCCTCTAGTCATTTTCCAAGAAGTTCTCTTTTTATCCCTTATTACTTATCTGATATTGTGTGCGCGCGCGCGCCTGCACCTATCTGTCTCCTCAGTTACAGATAATCATGATGTTTATAATGCAAAGCAGCAGTCAGATAATAAGTATTAAGCTCAATGCAGCAAAGGAATAATAATGTGCTTATAGTTCTATGTATTCATGCAAACACACAATTTATAAAGCTCAGCAATAAGGGTTATATTGGGTGACAAGTTGTCAATGAAAGTAAATTCCTTCCCTCATTGTTAGAATTTAAGAGCTCAAGTATCCAAATTTAAAACATTTGCATGCCAACTTAAAAATTGTATATAATTTATGCAGGAAAAACTTAAAAAGGTGGATTCCAAGCTACTGAAATGGCTAAAATACTTTTATGATTACTTAAGAACTTACAGTGTGCATTTTAAACACAGCTATCAGCCACCATTTCGCAATAAATTAAGACAATGATTCCTTGCCAATAAATTATTAGATCAACAACATCTTAGTGTTCTTTATTTTCTTCCACTCACACTCACTCTCTCTCTCAATAGCTGCCCTCTCTTCAGTAGATAATAGGATTTATACCTATAATGCTACCTTCTTCTTACCTCCTGCACTGCCATTCCTCTTCCTAAAGGTCTCTACTCTTGACTCATGCTTTGCATCCACCTCCTGTGTGCACTGTAGCCCTTATGCAATCTGTTCTCATAATCTTCATCCAAGTTAGCTTCCTTGCCAATAGTTCTAATTCTTCTACTTGATGAAGATTTTGCTGATTTTTCAAACTATGAACAAATAACGCTACTCAATATAAATTGCTTCCTTTTCCTCCTCAATATTTTTCCCCCCCTTCAACCTAGGATCTGACAGTTCTCTTCCACTACTCCAGGGGTCGGCAACCTTTACTATCCAAAGAGCCATTTTGCCGGAGCCGCAAAACATAGCTTACCGCGGCTGAAGAGCCGCATGCGGCTCCGGAGCCGCAGGTTGCCGACCCCTGCACTAGTCCCTAACTGCTCAGCCTGACCTTCCTCATGCTTCTCTCTCCTCTCCCAGACCCCCAATACAAAGAAGTCTTCTGATCCCTTCTCTCTCTTTCTCTGCTTCGACCTCCTGGAGTACACATTTTAGCCATATTACTTCAATTTCCTCTCTACCAGTACCCTACCTTGGTACATTCTAACATGTCTTCTACCCTGTTTACCCCACTGAAATGGCTCTGAGAATGACCAACTTCTTCCTGACCAAATAAAAAGGTTTCTTTCCTCCATTACCCTCCTCCTCAATCAGTCTATCCTCCTGGAGGCACAGTCCTCTTCATATGTTTCCCCTCAAGAACACTCCTTCAGAATATCATTTGTTAGCGCCTTCCTTTACAGGCTCCATTTTTAGCTCTCATCACACTGTATCCGGACGAAAAACTACATGGTTTCAAATCATGCGCAAACATGGTTAATTGTAGTATCAAAAAAGTTGAACCTATTCTATATTATTTGCTTCCTTTCCCATCCTATAATACCCAATAGACCAAGATTTTCCAAAAAATTGCCTTGAGGTAAGCTGCTAAATCCCTATTTAAGTGTCACTATTTAAATACCTATTATTTAAATACCTAAATAAGGACTTGGGTGCCTAAAGTTTATCTTTTTTCCCAAATATAGGCCTACAGTCCTTAACCATAGTCTCTGCACAGGATTTTGTGGATATTGTCAAGAAGAAAAATTGACAAAAATACTATATGACCTTCCCTCTCCCCTCAGCTTCCCTTCATCCTACAATTTTCTCCCATTTGCAGATGCAGAAGTTTGCCTTTTCTCCTCTAGCCCCTCCACCTGCCCTAGCAAAGCCATTCTAGCCATCTCCCAATCTCCCTCACATCCACTTTCATTCCCTCCCTCACTTTCTCTCTTTAGCTTTCCACTCTCCCCTGGATCTTTCCCCTCAAAGTGTATGCCATGAACTAGATTTTAGTTTCAATTACACCAAGATAAGGTAGGTGTAACCCTATGGTCTACAATAGAAGTAACCAGGATTTATACTAATGAAAAGAGAACAGCACCTGGCTTTCGTTCATGTACAATACAGAATCATAGAAATTTCTTTCTAGTTACAAGGGTAAACATGATTTCCATTAAGATTGCTAGCTATGTAAAGAGCTTATATGATTATTTGAAAATGCAGTGTGTTAGCAAATAAATCATGTAAAATAAAGTAAGAGATGAGAAAAATTGTTTTGTGGAATTGATCCCTAGCACTCAAGAGACATCCTCTGGCAATCCCTTGAGCAGGGGGAAGGAGGAGAACAACTTTTGACACCTCTCCCGTTTGTTTGAACAAATAATTCAAACAACTGATTTGTTAAGAAAACTGGATTTTCAAAATAAAGTCATGAGTTTTTTTGTAACAATCAAACAAACAAAAGCTAATCACTCTTGTAGTGCTATAATTAAAACCATAAAGCTCAAAGAGTAAAGCTAAAATGTAACATAGGTCATGATTACTCAAGGCAGAATTACCATTTGTTTGTTTAAAATGTAAATGGAAGCTTTAAAACAAAAAATTCTTCCACTAGTAGACTGCAAACAGTGGGAGAGCGAATCTAATCTGAATTTGATCATAAAATGGCATATAAAAATGAAACTGTTTTAATTTTTCTAACTGACAAACCAATACATAAATAAGAGTAATTTGATTTTCATTTCATTTGAATAATCAAAGTTAATTTTTTTTAATCTCACCCCACATCTTTAATAAGTATTTCTTTGATCTTCAGAACTGAGATGCAGCCTACACTCAAGCACAGTATAATTATTTGTATGTTTTTCTGTTGTAGTTACTTTTGGTTGAACAACAAACATACCATTCAATTTCATTGTTCTTACAAGTAGGGTCTAGTCAGTTTCACATTAGGGTCTCATACACTAGCTCAAACTAACAATGTAAAAAAAAAAAGACCATTTTAAAAAGTGTTTTCATTGGGGGGAAGAGAGGACTATAGAACCATACCCATTGACTTGAAGCCATTCATTCAAAAACTATATTTAGGGCCAAATTCACCTAGACAGGGCTTCTTTTGATGCAAACACGGAAACGGTGTAACCTAAGACAATACTTCAACATTGGGAACGGAAAGTCAAATGAGAATTATTCCACCTGCTATTGTAATTAACCTGGAGATGTGCCAGTTATCAGTTTACTCTTTTTACCCTGCGCTGCCAGGATGTTAAAGCTAGAGTTGATGTTGGAGTTGCCACAGCTAGAACGAGTGCCTGGAGCAGCAATTTGCCAGCTCCTACAGAGCGGAGAGAGGATGCCCTCCAGGCGATGGGCAGCGGGCCGGGGCGCAATCCACGCCGGGGTGGCAGCGCCTGGAGCAAGGGGCAGAGGAGGGCGGAGGATTCACCCACTCGAGTGTTTCAGGGCTGCGGCGCCGGGGCCCGACAGGGTGCAAGCGGGGGAAGGCGGCGGGGCAGGGGGACTCCCGTAGCCAAGGGAAAGGAGCGGCCCACCCTGCAACGCACGGAGCTGGGGGGATGGGGCACAGGGAGGGAGTCGGGGAAGGAGCGCGCGGCGGAGTCAGCGCGAACAAGCCCCCTTCACTCCCGGCTAGGCCGCGCCTGGGCTTGGGGCTCTCGGGGCGGGGGGAGCCCGGCGGGCAGCGGGGGCCGCCCCGACCGTCTCCCCACCCGGGCCTGGGCTCGCAGGAGCGGAGCGAACGGTTCTACCTCCTTCTTCTTCTGTCCGCCCCCGAGCGGCACGCAGAGCAGGAGCCACAGCAGCGGCGGCAGGCGCAGCAGCCCCCGCGACGCCCGGGTACCCAGCGCCATGTTCCCTCCCCTCACAGCCCGGCCTCCGCCAGGGAGCACCTGCCGCCGCCGCACCGTTAGCCGCCGCCTCCCCGCGGATTGGACGCGGACCGCCGCCCGTCACCAGCGGCCTGCCGCGCGACGGCGCTTGGGAAATGTAGTTCTCTCGCCCCCGCCTCCGCCCCGCTGTGGGGCAAGTCTCACGCTGACGCCTTCACGCGCGCCTAAGCCTCCGAGGCCGCTGCCGGAGGTTACACGGAATCGGGCGCTGACCCTGCCAAGTGCTGGGCACTCTCCAGTGCCACTCATTTTGCACCCACACCGATCCAGCCCCACACAGCAGAGCATGAAGCTTGACGAGAGTAAATCAAACCTGTCCAAGGTCAGGGATCTCACTTGACACTCAGGCGAGCCCTGCCCAAGCACAGCTGGTGGAAACCGACCCGGTTAGTACTTCAGTGTGGTCATCTAAGAGTTGAAGGTCTAAAGTAACCCGTGAGTTGCAAACTTTGACGACTAATGACTGATGCTCTCCCACAAGCAAAAGGCTTAATATTATTTCTGCCATCTCCAGCCTCTTCTCTCCCAGCTCATCCTCGTCATCTCAGTCTCAACAAGTTTGACCCACAAGTAGTTTTCTTTCACCCATGGCCCATTAACATTTCCTGAGGCAATGGGTCACTTTGTTGTACAAGTCAGACACGACAAATACATGAGCATATTGAAATTGCCATACCCTATCTCTCCTTATTAATCTTCCTAATCTCCCCATGTACACATTGAACAGAAAGGGTAACAAAGTGCCCTGCCTGGGGCAAAGTGCCATCCTGGGGCACTCCACACTTAGGAGTACTTCAAGAAGAGGAGCAATTGCCCATGACTGTTGCAAGATCTCAGGAACACGTAGCGAGACAGACACAGAAATGAGGAAACAGCAGTTTATTGATTGCCGGCAACCGGCCCAGCGGAATAGTTTCCAAAGGCTGAGCCCCGATTATGCTGGGGCGTTGCCTTATATACTTTTTAAGATTACATGAATACTCATACATAGCATCACTACATCTTCATAGCGTGATTGGCTCGTTATTACTTGACAGCAGTCACACTTCCTTGTGGGAGTGGGCCTTAAACTTGTTTTCCATTAGTCTATTGGCAGTTAAAGCAAAGTTGCTGAATTAGGATTAATATGGGGAAGTTGGTCAGGGGTTTTCCAAGAAGTTGCTGACCTGGGGATCCGAGAAGTTACTGACCTGGGGTCAATATGGGCTTCCGAGAAAGTGCTGAATTAGTGTTAATGTGGGGAAATTGGGAAACTGCTGGGCTGGTGTTAGTATGGGGAAATTAAGGAGTTTTAGCAGCTCTTTTTCTTGTTAGCAGTGTAGTGTAGTATTAGGGTTAATAAAACAGATACAGAGTTTGATAGCTTCAGCCACAATCAACTTTTAAAGCACAAAGGTTTACCTATAGGTGAGGTTGTGGAGGTTGGGGCTTGCCTGGTCTTGCCTCATGACGACTAGCCTCTGAGATCTCTCAGAGAAAAAAACAGAGCCTCTGACAGGGAGTTTCATCCCCTCCCACCAAGCTCCACAGGCAATTCAACAAGACCCCCATGATCAACAGTATCAAAGACAGTTAGTGGATCTAATAATATTAGAATGGAAGATAACTGACCAATGTTACAAATGCAGTTTTTGAGCCAAAGTCAGGGCTATATCCAACTTGAGGAAGGTCAAGAAAGTCAAAAGGATCTAGATACTGTGAAAGTTCTCACTACAACATTCTCCAAAATATTACAGAAAAAGAAGTAAGATGGATACTAGTTTATGTGTATGCCAAGGACAGCTTCTTGAACAGAGGCCACTCTAATGCTTCCTTTCAACACAATGGGCAGTTTGCTCTGTTTAAGAGAGGCTTGACAATTTCTAGGAGCAAAGGACTTGGTACTTTTAACAATGGATCCAGTATTTAGCATTGTTTGTTAGTGTAATTTACATAATTTTTACTTTAACCATATCATTTCTGGACAAATTAAGTAAAACCAAGTTTAACACAAATCCCCCTACGGAGCAGTTCAACATTTCTTTTTTAAAAATTAACAACTTTTTTTCAGATAGAATTAAGACTGGTTGCCAGTATTGTCTCAGGGCCCATTTTCATGAATTTCACCTAAGTTTTCATGAGATATTGTATAAAAAGTTACTAAATTGTATAGTGTCACCAAAGAATTTACACCTACACCATTTTCAGTACATTAGATTATGTTTTGTGCTCAAATAATATATTTTGCTTCAGAAATTAATGTTTTACTGATATGCTGAATATGCCATATGTTTTCATGGACAGAAAGCATTAAACATACTTGTGTAGTGAAATCCATGTATGTGGGATGAATAGAAAAGCACCTGGTATAACCAAGAATTCTCTTTTTTACATTAGCTATTTGGTGCTCTATATTTCAGAGAGGAACTAATTTAGAGATTCTCAGATGTGTTTGGTTCTGCAATGATATTGATAAGACAGACGTGCCTCTGTTCAGGGAAATCCCAGGATTTTCTAGTCTTGGGGGCGACTTTGAGTCTGTTATAAAGAGAGCTACAAAGAAGACAAACAAGGATATGAGCTGTGTAGAGAAAGGATTACTTTAAGCAATTGGTATGAGTTTTGTGAAAGAGGAAATGTTTAAGAGGGTCAGAGCAGCATCCAGTTGTGTTGCACAGAGAACCCAGAGACTTTGGAAAGAATATAATGTGTGTGAAGGGGAAAGACAATGGAGAGAGCTGGAAGAAAAGCTAGGAGAACCTGGTGAACAGCAGAGACTACTTCACCGCCTGTTTATTATTATAAGGGCTCAGTGATCAGACAAAGCTTGACTTGGCAAGAAAGTATTATCATTGCACTGTGGTGTGCATAGGGAAGAACAAAAAAGCTGGATAAATTTATAATTATAAAAAATGTGTAATCAATTTCCTATCTTTATTCATATTTGATTGGGTACTTGTTTAGTTGCGTCTCCCCTCTTTATGTTGTACTAAAACTTACTTTATCAGTAATTCAAAAGCATACCATTTTGTCATGGGACAAGCTCACTGCCAGAGCATCCTCATACCAAGATTGTAGGTTGTCTGGGATCATAATCTAATACAATTTGATTTCATGGGCAAGTTAGTAATAGAAAAGTAAGGGAGGTATCATTTGATTAATTAAAAAAAATCTATAGAATCATAATTTCAGTGGAGCCATCCTCTGCAGCATAGAATCATGGCAGTGTTGGACAGGAAGGGACATTGAGGGGTCTTCTAGTCCAGTCCCTTGCATGACAGGGGCGACTTGCTGCCTAACTCTGGCTTACAGCTGCAAGTCCTCTGGCTGGTAGAAGTACCGATAACACTCAACTCATTTCCTATGACACTGTAAGGTATTATTCAAAAGCCCTTCCTCCCATGAATACATGACAAAAAACTAGAATTATGCAGATATACAGGCAATAAAATATTTTTAAAAAGTCATCCTTTAACAGAAGTAAGCATTCCTTACATTAAAAAAAATACATTGAATTTTAGTAATCTTAGGGCAGTTAGCGTTGACATATAGAAGTGAAAATATTTATTCATCAAAGTCATCATCAGTGTCATCTCCATCTAGAGTACCAGAGCTAGACATTTTGTCACACTGATCCTTGTCCATACTGCACTCGCACAACTGTATAAGGAAGGCTGCTGTCCAAACATTTGCAGGTGGTGAGCATCTGATATTTGCAGATAAGCATTTGATTAGTTGATGGATTGATTTGGGAGCGAATAGTATTTCACACATAACTGGTGTGATCAGTCTATCTTCTAAGATCCATCTATACCTGAAAGAGGGAGGGATGTGATTAATCATCCCAGAGCCATTGCATTGCTTGATAATTTGCCTTCTTGATAGCAAGCATAAATGCTCCCCTTAAATTCTTCTCCATTTGTCTGCTTCTTGGAAAACATACACCTAGACAGTTCTGCAAGTATTATAATGTTGGTCTTAAATGGTTAACTTGGCAATGAACATCTCTAGAGCATTTATAACCTCGTCAGTGACTGTTTCATTCCTTCTAAGCAACTTCAGAACAAGAAGAGAGTCTTTGGAGGCTGAATCAAATCCTTCCAGTAACATAATTTGGTCTTTCCAGCCAACCTCCCACAAGTTTCACAGAATAAAAGGGTGTGGAAACCTAACAGTGTGGTTGCATTTAATAGCCCAAGTGATAGGAATACATCCCTGAGGGATATACAAAGGTTCTGTTTCCCAGTAGCAGGCACAAAAACAGAATCTTAAGGAAGTCATGGGTAGCATCTCACAGAGAGCACTAGAAATCTGTGTATTTTGCTAAACACCTGTGTTTAGTAGCACCTGCCTCTGTGGAACCGATGGCATGCAGGATAATTTTAGTATCAGCTTCCCCATAGGAAGTACAAAGAAACTCCACTGAACAGTGCAAGGCAGCAGCTTCATTATGCCATGTGACAACATTTTTCAAGAAATTTGTCACATGCTGAAGCATTTTTCCTGTCAGGTAATCAATTAACTCATCCTTCATGTGAGTATGAGACAGTAGCTTCTTCATTATGACATTCAAGCACAGCTTTAGTCTCTTCTTCTTGATCAGAGCCCATGGATAATTCTTTGGGTTTCATGACAAAGTATCTATTGGACTGACTTCTTTAGCTATCTGATCACTGAAGACTACCTTTGTCATGATATTAACAAGCTCTTGTCTGTCATATACAAATGGGTTACCAGTGAGAGTAAGTTCATCTTCTGGATTTAAAATTGCTTCTTCTTGGCGCTTAATTGAACCTAATGAGTCTAGATGGTGCTTTGTTACATCTGAGCCATGTTGAATGTTTCATTTGAAATTTGATGGAGTTCTGAGGTTGTGAGAAAATATCAGGAAAGAGCATTCGGATCCTATATGATGACCACAAACTCCTGAATGGCTTTCATTGCTCTATTTCTGTGTTCTAGGGCTTCATCTGAACCAAATACACAGATGGGAAGGAATGACCTTTTACTAACCCAGTGTCCTTTTCAAAAGTCCTCTCATATCAGGGTCAGACTTTTCTATACCTCTTATTTCAGCAAGGGAGCAGAGAGTCATTGCAGAATACTCTGGTTAAATCTAAAGCAAAAAAAGAATTTCACAAAGTCTTCTAGTGCGCAAGATGCAAATTCCTGACATTAAACATTGAGCTTTGTGTTTAAACTAGTCCTCTGCAGTAGTATTTGCCAAAGATTCAGTGACTAGTCAGTACTCTTTGTCTCCCCCTTGATGCCAAAAGTGATCAAAAGACCAAAGTAAAATACATCGATTTGTAATAAATTAGTTTGGGATTGTAATTCATTATGTTATGTAATGTGT
Source organism: Mesoclemmys tuberculata (assembly GCA_007922155.1). NCBI lineage: Eukaryota > Metazoa > Chordata > Testudines > Chelidae > Mesoclemmys > Mesoclemmys tuberculata. The sequence goes on from ML675624.1 coordinate 41,071,970, forward strand.
GTTATGAAACTATGTGCATAGCCTTTGCAGATGAATTCCAGCAATTTCAGGCTGGATAATGCTGCTCTTTTGCCAATGATGGCAAGTTAACTTAATGTACTCCTTCCATTTATAGTAATATGTACCATTAAACTTAATCCAGTATCATGTTCTGAGTATTAAATGATAAAAGTATTGTCAGTGAGGGCCACAATTTAACTTTGTGAGGGCTGCATGTTTGACATGCCTGTGTTAAATTATATTTTCTCAAATATATATTTACATACTTTGTCTTGGTTTGACATGTTTGGTACTATTCTGTTTGTGGGCTTTCGAAAGATACACAATTCAACCTATTTCCGATGACATGGTATTCTCAAATTTTGCACCAACTGGAGGACATGGAAATGGGAGCAAGAGGGGAAAGGGGAAAAACAAGTCCTCCCTGCCATGCTGCAGAGAGTGACACCATTGTAGTTATGACTCTACAGCTTTTTATTAAACAAATGATCCCTCCCTTACCATTCTATCATTAATTTGGCTATGGAATTCCACATGCTCCCAGACTAAGGTCACCTTTTAGTGCAGGCGCCTTTCAGGATAACAGAAAAGTCCAAACAGAAAAAGCCAAAGTCTAATGGCCTTTGTGCCAGGCCTTCTAGCCCCAGCTGAGAACTGTCTCTACCTCTTTTAGTCCTCAGGACCTATACTAGGCATCTAAGGATTGTTCCTTACAATTCCATGCCACATTCCCAGGATGTTCCCTGTTTTTCTGCTCTTTCACAGGGCTACTTCCACCCTGGACTTTGTCTTCTTGTGCTACTTATTCCCCACCAGCTATTGAGAAGCTTCCCCAAAGCCATTCTCAGCATCTCTGGCAGCAGCTTTTGCTAACTGACCTGTTAGTCACAATTAGCCCAACTATTAATTCTTTTCTGTCTGTTAGGAGTATCGTTCATCCATAGTGTCAATTCCCACACAGAAATCTAATTTAAAGATAAAAATAAAGGTAAAATTGAAGTTGTGGGCATACCTCAGTATTTCCAGCATATATTACCATTCAAGAACATTGAAATTAAAGAAAAACAGTGAAATCCCAAAATTCATGTTGCAATTCCACAGTGAGCCACAGTGTTAGAGATGACCCCTATCTTAACTCTGCCCAAGATTATACAATTCTCAGATTAGTTTAGAAGTATTTTACAGTTTATTTTCAGGAGGTTTGTGTGTTCAGATGGACATTTTTCAATGAGAGAAGTTAGTTAAAAGAATGATGGTGAAGCTGTTGACTTGATTTGACCAACTGTACAACTCTTTTTCCTGAATATCTGGCCTGGAAGGTTGACATTTTTTTCTGTGGTAAGTAACAGCATAATAAAACAACAGCATATGACTCTAGACATCTGTCATTTTTAAAATGTAGTGATCAGAGGAATGGCATTATAATCCATTTAATTCCTGATGTTTGAGTTAGCCACACATTTATATAGTCAACATTTGTTTTTTCAAAATGACTTTAATAATGTAGGAAATCTTCAGAAATTACTCAATTTGTAAAAATGCACAATTGCTTTCATATTTTAGATTCCAACTTTAGAAAAAGGGGTAAAAAAAAAAGCCTGCTTTGAATTTGAGAGTGACCTTCCCTAGGTTCATGTTAACACAGTGTATAAACTTAGTATTTTGGATACATACATGAAAATTGATTCTACAGCATTTTGAAATATATTTATTATAGCTATTCTTCAGGGAGCCCTGTAGTATTACCATTTTACTTGCACTTCCTGAAAACTAGTTAGTATAGTGGAATGCTGTTTTTTCTTCCCAAGTATGACTTTTGGCTTTTTGTGTCTGCAGAGGCAGAGTTAAACTTGTGGTTAAGGAGATGTGGGGGAGAAAAGTCTGTTTTAAATATTACTGTGCCCAGTAATTTTATCCCCCCCTAAAAAAACATGAAAATGTGTAGCCTAGAAAAATGAGAAATAGTAGGCCTAATCTTGATAACTGTCACTAACAGGGCAATTCATGGATGTCATCCCCAACTATTTTAATCATCTGAGGTTCTGACCAGGCTGGGTCAAAATGAAAGAAAAACAAATGCTCTATTATTATGGATATTTTATTAAGGAAAAAAAAACCAAAAACAAGCAAGCAGTAATATATATATATATATATTTTTTTTTTTTTGTAAACTCACCAACTCACTTTGTGGGGTCTTGAGACAGGCAAAGTAATGATTAGGAATCTTACATTCAAATTAAATTCCACTATTTCTCTCTTTATAAAGGTTCACTTATGTCTCCTTTCCAGGAGTACACAATCTTAACAATC
>ML675624.1:41074289-41199521 GCA_007922155.1 Mesoclemmys tuberculata
AAGGTTCACTTATGTCTCCTTTCCAGGAGTACACAATCTTAACAATCTGGTGTTTAAGAGCAGAAGTTGTTAGTACTTTAAGTTACAATAGCATTTCAATTCCCCATTAAAATTACCAGACCAATTTAAACCTAATCTCTTGGCAATGATTTTGCAAACATCATCTAACCGATGATGCTGAAGTCTCGATGTTGTCATACTGCAGAAGCAGTGCTGGACTGAAAGGTTGCTTCTTTTGAATGCTGTGTTGTTGCTTCTTTGTCTTCTTATTGTACTTTACTTGTTTGAAAGAGATATTAACAGGCTCAGTTGAGAAGAGAGTGCCGAAAGCTTGTATCTCAGTTAAGTTCCAGAGGGGTAGCCGTGCTAGTCTGTATACAGCAAAAACAACGAGAGTCCTGTAGCACTTTAAAGACTAATATATTTATTTTTTGCAGTCATAAGCTTTCGTGGGCTTTAACCCACTTCGTCAGATGCAGGGAATGGAAATCAGATATGTGGTATATATATGTACAGTCAAGGTAAGGTACAACAGTTTGATCATATGGAGTGAAATCCTTGCTGAATTGAAGTGAATGGGAGTTCTCATAGACTTTAGAGAAGCCATGATTTCACCCATGATTTATTTTCTGTCTTGTGTTTCAAAAGAAAGTCCGTTACATTACAATAGTAATCTACATATTCACTTGAGTAAAATAGTCTTCAAAAACAGCCAAAGGAAAGTTCATACATCTAGAAACAAAAAATGTAGGTCACACTTACAGGATGGGAGACAATATTGTGGAAAGCAGTGATTCTGAAAAGGATTTAAGGGTCATGCTAGTAAATAGTTGAACATGAGCTCCCAGCGTAATGCTGTGGCTAAGAGCACTAATGTGATCCATGTATGTATAAGCGGGGGAATATCAAGTAGGAGTAGGAAGGTGTTATTGCTATGATATATGGAATTAGTGGGACCATTTTTTTAATATTGTGCTCAGTTTTGGTGTCCAAACATCAAAAAAGTGTTGAACAAATGGAAAAGATTCATCTAAGAGCTACAAGAATAATCTGAGGTCTGAAAAACATGCTTTAGAGGGAGAGATTAGAGAATCTCAATCTGTTTATCCAAGAGAAGAGTAAGAGATGACTCGTTGACAGTCTACAAGTACCTACATGGGGAAGAAGATTTCTGATAGGAAGCTCTTTAATCTACAAGACAACAGGTGGACAAAGAGCCAAGATAAAAAAGAAGCCAATGGGTGGAAGGTGAAGCTAAACAAATTCAGACTAAATATAAGAGGCAGTTGTCTAAGAAAGGGGGCAATCATGTAGGGATGTGATGGATTCTCCATGACGTGAAGTCTTCAAATAAAACCTAATGTCTTAGAAGATATGATATAGCTCAGTCATAAATTACAGACTTTATGCAGGAATGACTGGGTGAAATTGCATTGCCTGTGCTAGGCAGGTGGTCAGACCTGATGATCATAATGGTCCCTTAACAAACAAACAATCCAAAGCCTATGAATATTAAGACTGCTATGACTTAATATGTTTACTTATTTGGTTTTACATAATTCTCAAATTATTCTCAAAGCATTCAGCCTCCAGCCATTGAAAAAGCAACAGTTTCAATAAAAGAAGTAAGATATTTTGATCGAAATTAAAATAATTTAGTAGGTTTAATTTGCAAAAGTGGTCTGAAATATTATGACAAAATCAAATATTTTTCAGGCAGAACTTTACGTGCACTTTCACTTATTCCTAATTAAGAAACGTCTAAACTGTTTTCTGATCCTTTGTGCTGGATTCATTACTTGATAAAAAATAGGTTCAGTCTATGAAATTTTGCTTCTGTGTTCACATGTACAGTCAGCGCCATCTAAAAACTGCCTGCATAGGCTATGTGTGTACAATGAAACAGCAATACACAAAGTGCAATCACAACTTTTAGTGTGCAGCAGCAGGAGCCATGTGGATAGTTAGCACGTCACACTGAAACACTGCTGATTTACACCCCAGCATACCATGCACTAACACAACCTGTTAGCTACTGCAATTTGTACATTGCAGTGGTATCTGCACTGTAGTGCTTCTCACTCCAAGTGGAAGAAATACCCTAACTCTAACCCTAACCTCAGATACTATGGTAAAGGAAAATGCTACAATGTATGTTCCATTATAAATAGCGGTTGAAAAAGTAATATGTAGTATACAAAACCTAGAGCGCAGCCCAGTGGATAAAACCTTAGAATACAAGGACAAAATGAGGTGATATACTTTCTAGTTTTTTTCATCGGGTGCCTGATCCAAATCCCACTGAAGTCACTGGAAAGACTCCCATTGACTTGAATGGGCTATGGATCAGACCCTCATATCTGGTACTACAAACTCTATCTAAGTCCTGATTCTGCAAAAAAGTTATGCATGTGCTTAACTTCATGAAGTCAACGGGGATTATTCACATACATAAAGTTATACATGTGCAAAAGTGTAGGAAATGGACCAACCAATTATAGTCTGATGATTAATTTAATTGACTTTAATACACATTATCAAATAATGTAAATGGGAGCATTAGGCCTGGCAGGATTAGTGCCCAGGATTGTGCCCAAGCAAACATGTCTTGTATTTGCTCATTTCCATCTATAGGTAAATAAGTGCAGGTTCTGGTGGCCATCTAGCAAAAAAGAAAAATTCGATTATGCACAAAAAAAAGTTCTGGGATTAAAACCAAAAAAGAGATATTACATTAAAAGTAAATTCATAGGTTTCAAATTGGGTTTTATCTCCAAATAGTTTCTAAAATAGACCAAAATTAGCAAAATAAAAGGATTAAAATACAATCAGTATTCTCACAATCAAGAGTCCTCCATCATGCTTCAACAATTTAATTAAAGGATGGGCAATGAATCTTATGTCAGCAGAAGTGTGCATCTCTGTAAGCTGTGAGCCAAATCAATGAGTAAAAACGCAGCACTGCACAGTAGTGTTGCAATAACTTTGTTGTATAAGCAATTACCATATTTAGAGTTATTTTCAAAGAAATGGAAAACATTTCACTTCTTGACTGAATTTTGGGTTAGATTTGTGGTGTCATTCATGATTAAATAAGCATTTTCAAGAGGCAAATGAAAACATGTAATTTTACATAGAATCTTTGCCAGGTGCCTTAAAAGTGAGTCCAAAATTGAATTGTCTCCCCCAATTTGGGAAAATTTGAAACCTGTAACTTCTGATCTATCAATCCTGTGAAATGTGATATTTGTAGTGACATTGCAGCATAGTACAAGTCCCCAAAAGAAAATACGGTTTGAGAAATGAAGCCCAGTACCCCTAATTAATTGAATCATCCTATAAATACTTTCAGCTGTGAATAAATTTTCCATTGCTTATGATGAAGCACAAAAGGAATCAGTTGTCCTTTTCCTCCATCACAAAGAACTAGTCTGCTTTCTGCTTATAAATTTGGTGATCCACAATATTCCTGTGTTGCAAGACCTGGTAGTATGGGTTGCATTTATATTTATTGGCAGAAATTATCATCTGTATGTGTATATCTGCAAAAGGTTTTTTGGTCAGCTTGTCTTTGAAATGTGCTTATGTCACAGTTCCTGTTATCCCAAATCACAGGCCCAGCAGGAGGTTTGCTTAAGTAATTGAAGCCTTTAATTTGGAATTGTAAAGGCTGTTACTCTGAGGTAAGCACATTGCACATCCAATACAACTGAGGCAAAAATCTCTTGCAGAAATATAGATATAGATTAGTTAGTGAGAATTTGCTTGAGGAAGGAATGAATAAGGACTTCAGTGACAGGACTAATAGCTTTATAAAATATATACCAAGCCCCTCTATTTTACCAAGACTTACAAAAATATTTCTTCACACCATTCATGTATCACAACATTACTGGTTCCTAAAAAATTATGACAACACACAAGACCAAAATAATAATAATAATTTAGGGGGAACTCTAGATACATGAGTAACATTTCCCATCACCAGAACATATTTATAGTGACACCAGAATTTAAAAAGCATTGGGAGTCTGCATTTTGGAGTTTTCACACCCTTTGAATACCCTGAACAGATAGCAGGTCCCTTCCTGCTAATAACTTGCAGAACAATCTGCTCCCAAATTATCAACATATAAAACCTGATTCTGATCATACTTTCACCTAACCTAGTGTTGCTCCTTTGATTTCAGTGATGTTACTTGGGATTACCCAGGTATAACCCAGATCAGAATCAAGTCCATAGTGAACAATGATATCGGAATTCTAATTCCATTTTATGAAGTGGTCATGATATCCTGGCATTTTAACAAGGGGCTCTTTCCACCCACTTAACCTGTGACAAAGCCTATGTGCAGAAGGGTGTGTGTTTGGAAGGGTATAAAGTAATTGGAGGTTGGGAATATATTCATTTTTCCATTTGAACAAATGGAAATAGCAAGTATAATGAAAGAAGGAGGCAACACTTACATTAAGCTGCACTTTGCTTTCTAATGACAGATACTTAAAAAGTAGTCCTGGGAGAGGATACCCTTTACCCCCTTTTAAGGTTGTCACCTCAACCCAATAGATCATACAAATTGATGATTGCGCTGTCATCAATATACTCAGTATATTTTTTCAGGTAAAAAATATAAACATTTCTAGCAACCGGGGCCATTCCATATTTTTGAGTGGCCTCAATCCTAAGAAAAGCTACAAAATCAAGAGGGAAAATATAAAATAATTGAGGGAGAGAGCAGTAAAGACTGAAATACTCTGATTTGATGTCAGTTTCTGTAGTCCTTGCTGTAGCACAACTCCCTTTGGCCTCATGATTCTGCTTATGTCCTATAATTTCAGTTAGGAAATAACATGATCTGATATTTCCTTCAAAACCTTATGAGTTGGCCTTAATTATAGCTTCCTTTATTTAGCCATTTAAACAGCTAACCCTCTTCAGATATGGTGATTATAATAAAGTAAGTAAAGATATCATCTCTATTTAAATCATAGAGTTTAAGGCAGAAGGGGTCAACGGGTTAGCTAGTATGACTTCCTGTAGGGTAGCTGATTTGCTCTTTTTCTAAATTTTTTTTTTGGTACACTAACTATTTTGGATGCAGTCATATAGTTACAGTATGTTTTCCATCACTTCATATCTCAAAAACGTAAGACTGGGAGTTTGATTCTTCATCATCCTGCACCTTCTGTAGTGACTTAAACTTGTGTGAGCTGTAAATCCCTACCGTACATATTTAGTAGTGTGTTATGCCACATTGAACTAAAGTAAATATTTCTTTGAAACGGTCAATGCTCACCTTTAGTTGAAATGCTACATTGATTATATTTTCTACCTTACTTATATGGACATAATATCAGTAACAGGCAAATGACACATTATTTCAATGTTGGATCAACCATTCTCAACTCATTTGAGAATGAAGCCAACATTATTGCTCCTGCATTAAGTTGAAGAGTTTGTTTATGATGGCAAGATTGCACAGTGCTGGTTAATGAGGACATGTGCCTGTTTACCAAATCGATCTTCCTGTCGTACTTATAGATGGTTAACTGTCCAGGAACTAGTGTGCTTCAGAATTTTGCTCAGAGATGTTCTCTCATACTTATTTTAAATAACCCACAGAGAACAGTATTTATAACTTTTGACTTACACTTATACAAAGATTCCATTGGGAAAATAAAATTGGTGAACAGAAACAGTAGCCCAAAAGAGCGAGGGGCACAATTTCTAATGAAGTTCAATGGATTTGGGTACCTAACTCCTTTGAACTCCATTAAAAATCCAACCCTAAAATCTTTCTCCATGGAGATCTGTGAAAGTATAATTTCAGACTAATGGTGCTGTACCCAACTTATTAGAGTACCCATTTATCTGCATATTTGATATAACTGTACTATAACATAACTATTCAATACAATGTTGATTTTGACTACAGAAAAACTTCTGAGTCACTTAAGAGAATTCTCAAGTTTTATTTTTATTCCCTTGCCAAATGGTGAGTGAAGGAATGAGATTCTATTTTCAACATTTGAGACTCTCCTATGAGGTGCTGGATGCCCTCAGCTTTTACTCAAGTTGAGTGAGCTGGGCACTTTGCATGATCAGACTTTGATTGCTCACATTCTTCCCCTTTGTCTTGGGACTGAGCCCCAGGTGTGCTGCAAACAATCTGTCTCCAAGTATTTTTACTACTCTCATCATCATAGTTTGTTAAGATGATACTTGAAAGGCTTTGCATGTGTGTTTTGCTCCCTTGAGTTCTGGGGGGCAGTTGGATTCTCAGGGAGCCATGTAGGAGCTGTAAGGCAAAATACACTCCACTTCAATCAGATTTCTTTTTTACAGTTGTCAGCTGGACAATAGGGCAATTGGGTTGAAGAGCCCACTCTTGCAGAGCAGGTGTGGTTTCCCTCCTCTTACATTAGACCAACCATCTTGAGAACTGGTCAGACCACTGCAGAATGAGAATATGCAGCAGTAAGGTGTTTTCATTATTAATTAAGCATGACCTAGAATTTGGCCCAAATAATTACTGAGAAATAATCACAGAAATCAAGGATAGACATGAATCTTTGAATACGAGTCTGTGTGATGCAGCTGGGAAATGACTAATATAATTTGGAGTGTATTACCATAAATGTTGTATGTAAGATATGGGGAGGTAATTGTCCTGCTCTGCCTGGCACTGGTGAGTTCTCAACTGTAGTACTGTGTCCATTTCTGGATGCCACATGTTAGGAATGATATGGACAAATTTCCAAAAATACAGAGGAAAATAAAAATGATAAAAGGTTTAGAAAACTTGACTTATGAGGAAATGCTAAAAAAACTGGGCATGTTTAGTCTTGAGAAAGATGACGGAAATGATCAATTGTTCTCCATGTCCACTGAAGGTAAGATAAGAATCAAACTCATATAGCAGGGAATTTAGAAAAATCTTTTATCATTTCAAATACTTCAACAAGATTTGATTCTAACCCAGAACCAGAGATCTGAAACACCCCTGTTTTTATAGGAAGTTCAGATTTGGATTTGAACAGCATGGTTGGCCCCCTTCACTATAATAAGGGTAATTGAAGCCCAGGAATAGAACTTTGACAGAGTTCTCATCTGGATATCTATTTGAATCTTGTGGGATGGGCCCCATCTCAAGTTCAAACCTCAATACTCATGTACAGAATGTGCATTGGAATGAAAACAGTAAAATTTTTGGTAATTTTGTAATTGAAAAACGACAAAGTGATTAAGAGAGGGAGTAGGTAGTTACAACAAAAGGCAACCTATGTATAAGATAGATTTTCAAAACCATAATGATAGGCTCTTTTAGAAAATTAACTAGTTGGCCTCTCCAAACAGGTTCTGCAATTTGGATTAGAGCATCTGGCTGAATCCATCCCTTACTGAGCAACATGAAGGAAGGGGAATATTTGTAAAGGCCTGTCTGGTTTATTAACACTGTGCTCATCGAGGACCTAACCACAAAACCCAGTGGCCTTTCACTTCCACAGAAAATATCATCTATTTCAATCACATCCACACACTGCTTTCTCCATAAATTGGGAATGAGACACAATTTTACTTGTGACTGGAAAAAAGACTTCAAACTATGAAACATCTCAAGAATGATCCTGGTGGTATCTCTGCCATCCACTCTGCATCACTTGAACAAATTAATTTGGTTGCCAACCCTAACGTGGACATCTGACATTGCTGAATCTAAGCCATACAAAAGAAGAACACTGTTAACAATACTTTCAATTTACTTTCAACTGTGAAATCAGCAGTACTATGTCACTGGTGTTTAGTGAGGAAAAAACACTGAAAATTAGAGCTGGTGAAAAATTTATTGAATTTTTGTAAAAATAAATGATATATGTTCAATTTTGTCAAGAAGGCTTCTCAGGTCCAGGATGAAATTTGTGATCAAAACCAGAGACGCCTACTGCAGAATAGCCTAGTGATTAGTAGGACTTACATAGGAGACCCAGGTTCCAGTCGCTGCTCTGAATCAAGAAGAGTGTGGACTTGAATTTGATTTCTCAGATCCCTAGTGAGTGCCCTAACTACTGGGCAATCATTTACTCTAGGGCTCTTCTCTCATTTTTTTCCTCATTAAATGATTCATCAGTTCATTCCACTGATGAATGAAAAATGTGGAAATCTCATTCTTTTTCAGCAAAACAGGATACTTGTTTTCTGGCCAGACTTTCTGAAAATCAGAACACACAGATATATCCATAAACAATTCCCTAAAACTATGTAGAAAGTGAGAGGTTTAAATATGCAAGATGTCTGCTTCCTTCACTGCAGACTCTGGATTCATTTGCTTTGTACCAGTCAATCTGCACACCAAATGAGGAAGGTTTTAGAAAGAGTATCTTTGATCATTTCCTGTTGGTGTTCCTTGACATTTGCATGCTTCACTTTGCAGCATGAATGTTCATTTGACATATTTTGACTGAATAAATTATAGTAAAACAAATAAATATGGAAAGATTTAAAGTTATTTTTAAAACCCCTCAATAGCTATTTCTTAAAGGGATGGCTCACTGAAAAAAGCAAATTATACATGCACACACAGATTTTGTTTTAGTAAAGGTCCTCTATCCCCATCTTTTTCTGATACTTCTGGGCTTTCAACTTTTCTGATTTAATCTAAAGTGAATATTACAGCAAATAATATAGCACAATAGAAATCAAGCAGCACTATATATTTTTACTGTGCACGTAGATAATCTTGATCATAAGAAAGAAAAACTAGACAGTTTTCATCCATTGCAAGATATGGGATGGTAACCATAAAATCTGAAATATCCTAGTCAAATTAGGACAGGTGGCAACCACAACTGTATCAAAACCCACCAAAAAGTGTATTCCTTTTTGTACTCTATTAGTACAATATACTATATGTACAATCTACAATATATTTGGATTACATTCATCCTGTGATGAAGTTACAAATTAAGTTGATAAAGTTAACTGTACAGAAGTAATATACCTACTTTTGTTCCTCTCTCTCCTGCCCTCCCCACTCCTCCCATGGAGTGTGACTCAAGCCTCCTCCCTTTTCTTTTCCTGGTGTTTGCTCTCATGAATATTAGGAGCAGCTTCTCCCTTCTCCTCACATGAATCTGGTTCCAGATTATTTTCCACCACCTGCTGGTGCCTGGTTAAAATAAAAAAGACATCTTACTTCTTCCCTCATCACCCTGAGTGAGGCAGGGTCCTCTCTTGCCTCCAAACATGCTCACTGGTTCCCTGGTCTGAAGTCCTCCTGCAGTCATGGGAGACTCTTGGTAGCTGTTGCCAGGTAGGATCTCTTTGCTGGAAGCTGGTCACTGCAATGCTGGGTCTGCAAGATCCATGCAGCTAAGTTCTCACAGCAGTACAAGAACTCTGTTTGTGGGGGGAGTGAGAGTTTAGCAGGGACTCCCTGAGCTTTGCTGTTTCTCTCTCAGCTTCCAAACCAAAACCTAAAGTTAAACCTATCTATGCATAAGGTCACAATATCCCCTCACTAGAGGCTGAGCAGCCCTGGTTTGTCACTGATCCAGCAACTGCTTGTTTAGATCTTCCCATGCAAAAGTCTCTATATTTTCTTCAACAAGGATTTCTAGTTTCTTCTATCACCACCCCCAACTTCAAGCAAGATGAGAAATAGAGTCAGAAGGCTCCAGTAGCCATAATAGTTGTAGTCCTTTTGGTAGGGTTCTTAGAGGTTCAGTTTGGAACTCCAGGAGCTGGCAAACTCTAAGTGGGAGTTACTTTTTGTTAGGTATTTGACTTAGCACCATGTCCTGGGGTACTCACTGGACACAGGTGGCTCCTGGTTGCTCTGGGGAATAGGTCTTTTAAGGTCCATCACCTCTCCTTGCAGTTTCCCTGCCCCATTATCTTCTCTCTCACTCTGTGATCCTTCTCTCAGTACAGGAGCTGACCTCTGGCCAGGTCACTATCTAGACTCTCCTTCTGAGGTATAGAGTCTCAGAGGACCTAGTGTCCAGGTAGTGCCATTCCACCAGTAGCTCCTATAAAAATTCAGACCCACCCACTGTTCCAGATTCCAGCCAGGGACCATACAACACACGGCCAAGATCTGCTCACTTCCTGGCTGCTTCCTATTTGCCTCCCACAGGCTTCCACTTTTCTTGAAATGCCTTTTCCTCGGGGTCAGGGTCCTACTCTTTCCCTAAGCTCCCTTCTTCCCTCACTAATGGACAGAGTGTAGGTACAGACTTCCTCACTACACCCCTTCTTGACTTTATAGTAGCCCAACCCATACGGGCTCAGGTGAGCTTCACCCTTCAATCAGGGATTGCTCCTCCAGCCCCTCATATGGTGGCTATCACACTAATAGACCCTTTCTGAGCTTCCTTAACCCTTTCATGGTTGGTGTGGGGTGAACACCCCCATCATATGCCACATGACATTCTGATTTAAAAAATAGATTTATGCAATATTAACAAATGCATTAAAAATTGGCCACCTGACAGATCTCAAAAAGTAGTTGTCAATGGGGAATCATCATTAAATGGGGATGTTTCTAGTGGAATTCTGCAGGTATTGGTACTAGGCCTGACACTATCCAACATTTTCATTAATGATTTAGAAGTAAGTATAGTTTCACTGCTGATAAAACTTTCAGATGACCCAAATATTAGCGGAGTGATAAATAATGATGAGGATAGGGCTTAGGGCATGCATACAAAGTGAACTGGTTCACTTGATAAACTAGGAGCATTCAAAGATGTGTTTTATGAAGCCAGATTCAGAGTTACACATCTAGAAACAAGGACTGGAGGCCATACCAACAGAATGGGGTGGCTGGGCTGGGAAGCAGTGATTCTGAAAAGGATTTAGGGGTCAGAGAGACTAAGCCACTTAACATGAGTTCCCAGTGTGATCTTGCGGCAAAAAGGGATTATGAAATCTTTGAATGTATAAAGAAGGGGAAGTAGTGAGTATGGAAAGGGAGGTGAATAGGATTTACCTTTCTATACAGCACTAGCGAGACCAAAACTGAAATAACGTGTACATTCTGTGTTCATATTTTAAAAGGATATTGAAAAATTGGAGTGGCACAAAAAAGAGCTAGAGAAATTATTTGAGAGCTGGAGAAAATACCTTGCAATGAGGGATTTAAAGAGCTTAATCTGCTTACCTTATCAAAAAGAAGATTGAGAGGTGACTTGATTACAGTGTATAAGTACTTTCACAGAGAGAAAATAGCAGGTACTAAATTACTCTTTAATTTAGTGGGAAAGGCATAACAAGAACCAATTGGCTGAAAGATGAAGCCAGACAAATTCAAATTAGAAATTAGACACAGATTTTGAACAGCGAGGGTGAATCACTCTTGAAACAAATGACCAGGAGCAATGCTGGATTTCCCATTTCTTGGAGTTTTCAGTCCAGTACTGGGGTCCAGACGTTCAAATGTATTTAGGCACCTAACTCCTATAAATTTAATTTAGTGGAAGTATACATGAGCTCAGACTAGATGATCTAATGGTCCCTTATAGTTTTAACTTCTATGACTATCAAGTCTAACTTAAGTTGCATTATGTCTAAATCACCACGGTTCATTTATAGATGCTATACATTTACTTCCCTATGTTCTGAACTCTACATCCTAAAGTTTGGTTAGCCTATCATAGCTAACACAAAAAAGAGCTTACTGTAGTGTAATTAACTCATAAATGGTATGAGTTTATTTTGGGGTTGAGTTTTGATGTGGGAGAAAGAGAACAACCTGTCAGAGGCAATGATCCTGTGCTGTAATACACAGGGTTTCTTCTTGTACATAGACAAGAGCAAATCATGTTTGTGCTGCTTCAAGGGAACTAATAGACAGCATATCAGTAATCACACCTGCCATACTGGCTTGCACATGATTTGCTGCTTCTCCTCTATGCAGCCCTCATCCATTATATGCTGCAGAGTGAAAAGAGGATTTGTTTGAAATGGAGGGCATATGTCAAGGGTCACATGGAGATCCTCTACATGCTGTACTTTCAAACTGACTTTTACACAACGATGTGATAATCAGGCAGTTTCTTCACAAACCAGCAGTAACTATACTGTATGTACAATTACGAGACATTTATTACATCAGGAGGTTTGTACCAATAAATCCATAGTTCCCATCTAATCCATTAGACTGTGTTCCATGGTGCCACATAACACACAGTTAGGCTGGGAATAATAAAGAAATAGACATTTATCTGTCCCATGCAGTCTAGTTATTTTAAGATTCCCTTTTCAATTTTTGTTCATTACAATGGGCCCAAGAAGCTTGGTCTTTTAAAAAAAAAAAAAAAAAAAAAGTTAAAATGGACTTGAATACTTTGCAGCAGCAATTGATAAACATATCAGCGTAGCAAAATAAAATTGCAATGTGATAGATGGCTCTGCGTCTTTTTCATTTACTGTAATCCATGAAACAACTAGCAAAACCATATTATTTATCCTAACAAAGTTTCTGGCAATGAAGATAAACAATAAGGATTGTGGACAACGATGTAGGTTGATGCAAAAGTGGAATGGGAAGAAGTGATGGAGTATTTTCATCACAGAATGGCACTAATGTTTAAAACTCATTTATTAAGAAAATAATCTTATTTCAGAGAGGATGGATGATAGTGTAGGCAATTAACTAGAACTCAGGGGAACTAGGTTCGATTCCTGATTGTCCCACAGATTATTGCATGATCTTGGGCAAGTCAATCAGTTACATTGTAGATCAGTTCCTCATATAAAATATGGGGATAATAATTCCTTGTCCCTCCCCACTTTTATTTATTTGTACACTCTTCAGGGTAGGGCCATTTTCTAATCTGTGTTTGCAGAATGGGATCTAGATTTTGGTTGGGACCTATAGATGCTACTGTAATACAAATAATAAGAAAAATTCTTTAATCAAAGCAGAGAAAAAATGGCGATTTGTAAATTAAGCTCCCAAATGCAGTCTATTTTCTTCTAATGGAAATTAGCTACAAAGAGGAAAAAGGATTCTGTGGAACTTGAAGTGGAGTCACTATGCTGAAGCCAGCAAATTTGGGGCCAAATCCTTAGATATAATGGAAAGTGTTCAGAAGTTAAGAATGAGTTGGAAAACATAAAGGCAGACACATGCAGAAAGAGCTTGAGATTTAAATCTATGTAAAGCACAATTTGGAGAAGGAAGAAAAAAAAGATAATCCTGCTCCTTTTTGTTTTTTTGAATGTCCTTTGAGAGAGATTATTCCAGAAGCTCTGCACTACGGAGCTCTAAATGCTCATCCTACTTAGTTATCCTTGTTAGAACAATTTAATTAGAGAACATCTTATTTTGGAATCACTTGTAATCTACTAGGGAACGGGCATAAATGCAACTATATTATTTCAACATTTAAAGAGCATGCATCCCTATTAATGCTAATTCCCTTTATAAAATGCAAACTTATTTTTCTTTACCCTGTGCATTTATGTTAATGTGCACAGTTTCAATGAAGGAGGAAAGACAAGCTTAAGTATGCAGCTAAAATAATTAGTTGTAAAAATGTTCTATTGTATTAACAAGTTCAGGAAACACACAAATGCTATGGTATCTTTAACTGTCTGCTTAGCTTACAAATGTATAATAAATAATAACGCTTAGCACTTATAAAGTGTTTTTCATCCATAGATCTCAAAATACTATATAAAATTAGGTAACTAAGTCATGGAGTAATGAAATAGTTGGCTTAATGTTAGGTTGGGATTCATCCAAAGCCCTCTGAAGTCATTAAGAATCTATCCATTGGCTTTAAACTGTGATTAGATCAAGATTATAGTGAGTCATGAGTAAAGCTTAGACTAGAACCCAAGTCTGTTTCAGAAGAGGATAAAAGAGGAGTTTCATTTTACAGGTTGTTTCCTTGTAAAAATTAAGCTACATATAAAGCCTATATAATATTTCTATATAAGAATTGCATGTCCCCCTTAGTCATCCCTTTTCCAAGCAGAACATTCCCAATCTTTTTAATCTCTCCTCATATGGAGGCTCTTCCATACCCCTAATAATTTGGTTGCCCTCTATGTACTTTTCCCAGTTCTAATATATCTTCTTTGAAATGGGGCACCCAAGAACTGCATTCAATAGACGCCTGCATGTACAATGGATCTCTATAATGGCATTATGATATTTTCTGTTTTATTATCTATCCCTCTCTTAATGGTTCCGAACATTCTGTTAGCTTTTTTGTCTGCTGCGATACAGTGAGGAGATGTTTTCAGTGAATTATCGACAACGACTTGCTTTCTTAAGTGGTAACCCCATCATTAGACCCCATCATTTTGTAGTATAGTTGAGATTATGTTTTCTAGTGTGCATTACTTTGCATTCATCAAAGTTGAATCTGGGATAGTTCCTCAGATTTGTCACCTAAAAAGAATGGTTCAGGTGTGGAAATCTCCCTCATATCCTCTGCACTGAAGACTGATGGAAGTATTCCTTTAGCTTCACTACACTGACCTTGTCTTTCTTCAGTGCTCCTTTAGTACCTCAGTTATCCAATGGCCCCACTGATTGTTTGACGGGCTTACTGCTTCTGATGTACTTTGAAGATGCTTCAGGTTACTGTGGCTTTCACTAGTTGCTCTTCAAATTCTTTTTTGGCCTGCTTAATTATACTTTTACACTTGATTTGCCAGAGTTAATGCTCCTTTCTATTTTCCTCAGTAGGATTTGACTTCCAAATGTTTAAAAAAGATGTCTTTTTGTCTCTAACTGCCTCTTTCATTCCTCTGTTTATCCTGAGTGGCTTTCTCTTAGGTCTTTTTTTTTTTTAATTGGGGTATACATTTAATTTGCACCTCTGTTATGGTGTTTGAAAACGTTTCCATGAAGCTTGCAAGCATTTCACTTTTGTGACTGTTCCTTTTTATTTCTATTTAACTAACCTTCTCAAATTTGGGTATTTCCCCTTTTTGATATTAAATGCTACTAGAGGGGGTTTCTTTGGTACTGTTTCCCTTACCAAGTTATTAAATTTAATTACATTAAGTTTGCAATTACCAATCAGTTCAGCTATATTGGCCTCTTGTACAAGGTCCTGTGCGCCACTTAGAACTAAATCAAGAATTGCCTCTGCCCTTGTGGGTTTCAGGACTAGTTGCTCCAAGAAGCAGTCATTACTGGTGTCTAGAAATTATATCTCTGCATCACATTCTGAGTGACATGTTCCCAGTCAATATGAGGATAGTTGAAATCCCCCATTATTATTGGGTTTTCTGGTTTTGTAGCCTCTCTAATCTCCCTGAGCATTTCAGAATTGCTGTGTCACCATCCTAATTAGGTGGTCTGCAGTATATTCCTACTTCTATACTCTTATTTTTCAAGCATGGAATTGCTATCCACAGAGATTCTATCGTACGGTTTGATTCATTTAGGATTTTTATCATATTTGACTGTGTTTTCTTTCAGATATTGTGCAACTCCCCCACCAGCATGTCCTATATATTTTGTACCCTGTTATTACCATGTCCCATTACCATTATCATCATTCCACCAATTTTCTGTGATGCCTATCATATCAATATCCTCATTTAATACCATTTATTTATATTACACAGTAGTTTGATAAAATGGGAATTAATTTCATGGAGCTTGAAACATTTTAATTATTGGATTTATTTAAAAAAATGTTTTTATAAAGGCTACAAGTGAAAATAAAATGCTATATGTCTGTTTTGCTTAATGTTCAGTATTAAGTAATATATCCACCGATTATTAATAAAACATACAATTAGCTAAAGTGTGTTACAAAGCTAAAAGGGAAATTGCATAAACTTAAACTTTCTTAATTAATTAATTTTCATGCCAACTTGGTCCTATACAGCTCCTATGGAGTGAATGGAAAAGTTCTGACTTCCTGAGGAAAACCAAAATAAAGAAATTAAATAAATCTTAGATAAGAGACATTGTAGCAAACAAACTTTTGTCAGTTATTTGCCATGGTGTTTCTCTAACTTTTCAGGTTGGTAACTTCTTATTCAGCATCAAATATTTTCATGAACCCCTTACATAGTTTACTCTTACTTTTACAATAAAAGTATCAGTACTATGATAAGCCTATGTAATTGGGTGTATGGTGACAGAGATAACCTGAATTTGAAGTATTAGGGTATGTAGGGAGTTCGGGCATGATATTATATTTGCTTAGATTGTAAGGAATTTTCAATGTCTCATACAATCTCCCTGATTGCCATTCTTGCCCCATTTTGGGGTCACAACCCACCAGTTTAGAAACACTGCTTATCATATTAATCTGTATGTCACATTCCAGTCTTCAAAATATCATCTCTTTTGTCTTTATGAATTCAAATCCTCATGGCTAAGAGATGTCCCTTATGTCCTGGCACAATAGGACCCAAATTCCAGCCTTTGGATGCTACTGTATTTGCTACTAATAATGAGACAAACACACACAAGTTGTCAGAAAGCTGGAGAATGGATTTTAAATATGCAGTGAATAAAAGTACAAGAATGGTTGATATAAGACTTCAATTCAGCTTTGGTGGAGTTATACTGAAAAGATGTAAAGAAAGTTTTAGACAAACAAATTCCTGATTCAATAGTGTTAGCTATAAACAAATGCTGCCAGCTAGCAAGCTTGAGAGACAGACCTTCATAAGACAGTCAGTCAAACTCAAACACTTATCTACTTTATTTGCATGTAAAATATTTCAAGAACATGTGCAGCCAATACAATGAGTTATTCCTCAAGTAATTCCCCCCCAAAATATGTGTCTTTCAGAGAAATCAGCAAAAAACAGATGTAATAAAAGAAGAGGTCTCTTGCACCTGCAAACTGAACCGGAGCTATCATAATTCACCATCTACTGGAGGAGGAGTCTTATTGAAGTTCATATATCAACTCCAATGAGTTACTAGTCCGGAGGGAAACAAGGGATTCACAATTCAGATCTAAATTATGTTAATTATTTTAAGAAAAAGAATTCACAAGTCAGCAATTATTTTGGAGAATTGATCCTGGAAAATGACTTAAGACATTGCTTAGTAGGTTTCTAAAGATAATTATTAACAGCTTTGGCTTTTCATAGTACTTCTTAAGGGAAAGCCAATAAATCAAGTGTGTTTTGATTATTTGCATATAAAATATTTTCTGAATTGAACTTGGTCATAAAAGCCAAGATACTTCTATGCTTCTTATGTTACTGATCTCCAACATGACTTACTATCTTTTTCAAATTGACAGTGATGGCTCAGGAACATTTCTTCTTCTTCCACCTCTCTGTGCTCTACTGAATACAAAAGCTACAACAGTGCCTGTCTCTAATCAGGCCACACAAGCTGGGACAAAGAGCAGAGAAGCATCCTTGAGCACTGTCTCCACATGCATCTGCATGAGGTCTACGCACAATCTGGCTCTGTGATATAAATACATCTGTCCTGTAAGAAAAGCATCTCTTCTGGCACTGCAAAATCTGTAGTGGTAATTATTAATATCAAATATGTTTGTACCTCCTAAGGAATGGCCACCTAGATTATCAACAAGTATAAACATGTCAGAGCCCTAGACAGATTGATTTATTCTAATTAATTGCCAAACTCTCACTTTAAGGTTGCATAAAACATCTAACAGATTCACGGAGATATTGTTGAGTCCAGCTGTTTTGCTTGCAAAGCAAAATAAACTGCATAGGGTTTAATCTTTGCCCTGTTATAGGGATATACCTCTGAATTATTAGAACTTTATTTTTTCTCTCTGTCACCAGTGGGCTAACCTCTCTGAATGAATCTTCCAAAAACAGAGTTTGAATTGTCAGAGAAAAATATCTTTTTTCCATAAACCCCCTATAAATTCATTTAAAAAGATACTTTTTTTTTTGATTCAGAGAATTCTAATACTTTCAATAGTGTCTGATCTTTAAGATTGTACTGAATGTTCTATTTATAGTGATATAACAAAAATAATAGTTTACATTTTTGTAACTGTAGCCTAATAGAAAGGGAATAGTCCCCATGAAATTAAATAAGTTTTTGTGCAGCTGCTTGCTTTTATGGTTCTTGTGGAAGACACTGGTAATTGCCTTTTGATGAACAAAAAAAGCATTTTTCTTGCAAGTGTCACTAATAAAGGAATTTATCTTTTGTTGCCTACTGTTCACATAGCTATTTTGTTAATTTGAACTTCAGATTTTGCCAGCCTACTCATGAAGGCTCCTCTTGTTTTCTACAACAGCCTAAGTTTAAGATGTATTCAGATCACAATTCTATGTAGGATAATGCCAACTCTCTCAGAAATACATTAACACTACTGCAAAGATGCTCTATTGTTGAACTTTCAGCATTTTTCATTATTTCCTCAGAGATTTCCAGAGTAATTTTGTTTTGAGGAAAGAAAAAGAAATATTTCCACATATTAGCTCTATGCCCTGTCGGCAGTTTCCATGATAACCAGAAATGTAGGCTTTAAGAGGGGAAGGGTATGAACATTTGGTTTTTTACAGGTATTATTTCGATTGGTTACTTTGACAACCTCTCTAAGCAGTCTTGAGTATATTTCAGTAGCTCAATGGCGCCATCACATTCTTGTTTGCAATTTTATCAAGAGCTTCTCTGTAAATCTGACATTTTCTGCCCCACTGATTGGAGCCTTCTTGGACCTACAGGAAGCTATGTCTGTTTGGGTCTCTCCAACGGAAGGCAGTGTGGATTTCTTAGTCCCTTTCCCTCATTCTGTGGCTGTGGCTTCTATCCTTCACTCTGAGGAGGACTGTATTTGTGGCAACAATAAGAAAGGGTCTTGATACACAAATTATTATAGGTCTTCTGTCTGCCATACATGCATCTGGATGGTATCTATTGCTTATCATGTGAAGTTGCAAAGCTTTAGATTTTTTCTCTCAGCTGACTCTGGAACTATCACCTCAGATTTCTGATCTTATCAAATATTTACCTTTAAAATTAGGAAAGATACCATATCTTATACTTTGGATGAATTACAAAATTGGTGAGAATCAAGGATGAACTTTTTTACCCACTTCCTGGATAGAGCCCGTGCCACTATTCCCCTTCTGTTTTAAATAGATTCAGCTCACTTTGTGGCCACAGTGTCAGTGAACATTAATTATTATCGTTTACTGTTCATTGGAACTAATTGAACTTTTTTTTAAAAAGGTGTTAAAAAAAAAGCCCTCTTATAATCAATTTTTAAAGATTCTTACCTGTTTGGATAGGACCCTGTAACAGGGTTAGCCACCTCCTAGGCACATCCCTCATGGTCAAAGGTCACTCTGCAGCATTCTGTATCTGTTCCCCTTCATGGCCCCTTAAGAATTTCACACATGCGTCTCTGTGTTAACACCACAACTGTCTGAGGTTAATTTAATAACAGAAATGGTTCAAAACAATCTTCAGGTACCCAAAATAAAGTCCATCACCAAAATAGGAATGTTCATGCTTAGCTTTGGCATTTTCTATTCTAACCAGAGCTCTTCATCTCATTTTGTTCTCCCAGTCTGACCTCCCAGCTCTTCCTAACCAGAGTCAACCTTCTGGCTCTGGCCTCCAGGCCCAATCTCAGTCAGGTGTTCCTCGGAAACCTCTTGCTGTCTGGACTCTGGCATCCAAACTGCTCTGATGTCGGGGCCTTTCTCATTCTCTACAGTTTCCATATCTTCCCTGTAGCTTCCTGCTGCTCATTGTAGGGAAATCATTTGAACTTGCTTAGTTATGGCTCATTCAAATCAGGGTTGGGTAGCCCCAGGCCATCCAGTCCTTGGGGGTAAGGCCACCCTGTTACAGACCCGAAGATATTTATGCTTTTTAATTTTACAGAGTACACTTTTAAATGTGTTCTGCATTCCCCAGATTGTAAGAATTTGGTGTTGTTTTCCCTTTTATAACCCTTGTAGAAATAAAAGAATATAATCAATGCTTACAGGATTCAAAGGATATATGGTTTCTATGCCCTTGGTAATTAGAATCACATTTATTTGAATACTCAATTAAATATGTCGTTAATCTCTTCTTTCAGTGATACACTTTAAAGTTGAATGATAAATGAAACAAAAATGCATATTACTTTATATGAGATCTATCCCTATATCAATATCTATATTGAAGAACTAGGGAAATGTGATCTAGAAGAAATTACTGTTAGGTGGGTTCACAAATTGTTGAAAGACACAAATTGTTGAAAGACTGTATTTAAAGTGTAGTTATCAATGGTTCACTCCCAGGCTGGGAGGATGTATCTACTGGGATCCCACAGGGGTCAGACCTGGGTCTAGTACTATTCAGTTTTTTCAATCCTTGTAAACTTGGACACTGGAATGGACAGTATGCATAAAAAGCTTGCAGATGACATCAAGCTGGGAGGAATTGTAAGCACATTGGAGGACAGAATTAAAATTCAAAACCACCTTAACAACTGGAGAATTGGTCTGAATTCAACAAAATGAAATTAAATGAAGACAAAAGGAAAGTATTTCACTTAGAAAGGAAAACAAATACAAAATGGGGAATAAGTGTCTAGGTGGTATACTGCTGAAAAGGATCTGGGAGTTATAGTGGATTACTAATTAAATATGAGTCAACAATTCAGTTAAGAAAAAGGCTGGAGTGTATTCTGGAGTGTTGTATCAACAGGAATGTTGTATCAAAGTCATGGGGAGGTAGTTGTCCTGCTCTGCTTGGCACTAGTGAGTCCTCATCTGGAGTATCATGTCCAGTTCTGGATGCCACACTTTAGGAAAGATGTGGACAAATTGGAGAGTCCAGAGGAAAGTAACAAAAATGATAAAATATTTAGAAAACATGACCTATGAGGAAAGGTTAAAAAACTAGATATGTTTAGTCTTGAGAAAATTAGACAAAAGGAGGGAACCGATAATAATTTTCAAATATGTTAAAGACTTCTGTCAAGAGGATGGTGATCAGTTGTTCTCCATGCCCACAGAAGGTAGGACACGATATAATGGGCTTAATCTGCACCAACGAGATTTAGGTTAGATATTAGGAAAAAAGTCTAATTGTAAGGGTAGTTAAGATCTGGAATAGGCTTCCTAGGGAGGTTGTGGAATCCTCTGTTTTTAAGAACAGGTTGGACAAACACTTAGACCAAGGATGGTCTAAGTTTACTTGGTGTTGCCACAGTGTAGGCAACTGCAGTTGATTACTTCCTGAGGGCTCTTCCATCCCTATATTTTTATGATTCTAAGACTGTGCAAAAGTTGCTGTTGAAAAGATAAGCCACTGTTTTTCAAAGGGGGGGTCGCAGCAAAAAAAGTTTGAGAACCCCTGCTTTAAGGTGTTGCCCAAGTCCAAAACGTAGTGGAGTGGTCTTCTCATCGAACCAGAACCTAGGGTTGCTGATATTTGGTTATAACAATCCCAATCTTCAGAGGGGGAGTGCAGCTTGGGGTGATCTCAAATTAGAATTGTTCTGCCCCTTGTTGCCTTGACTGGACTGATTCAGTGGACCAAGAAAACGCTGTCTCCAGCTTTAAGATCTCCATACGCATCTATGCAAGCATTTAGAACTCTGAAATTCAGAAGAGTGTATGCTCAGGAATCAGGTAAATGGTGGGAGTGTAAATGCAAGCTAGATAAGTTCCATTTTTTACTTTAAACTGTATTTGTTAATTTGTTTATTGAACTGCCATTGAGTGTGTCCAGGGCCCAGCCAGGAATTTTAAATTCCATTAGAAGTAAAAGGACTGCAGCAGAATGGTGGGGAGAATTCCCACCTATCCAACATCACCACTGGGATACTCAGGCTCTGAGGCAAACAGGTGGGTGTTGCCTACTCCCAAGTAACCCAGGGAGGAAAGGGGGCTTACAGGTACTTTTCAGCAGAAATGTATAACTTTGTCTTAAGCCCTTCAAAGTAGCCTGGTGAGCATTAGGAAGGGATTATAAATAAAGACACCATAACTTTTTTGCTAAAGTTGAATATCTTTCTGCAAAGTCCCTACCATTATAAATTACTCAGAACGCCAAGTTTTGAAAGAACAATTTAACTCCAGATCTTTAATGAAATACATCAATAGAATTTTCTTCTCATATATGCTACGTAAAATGAACTCTATCAAAATGTTCAATTAACTAAATAACCCATGTAATATTGGTCACTTTTTTCACAGGATAGCAAGTCCTTAACTCATTGTGCATTTTCTAGTGAGTTAAATATTGAATTCAGATATTGAATTCATTATGTTAGATTGGTCCTTGCAGCAGACATCCAGGTCGTAACTTGTTCAGCTCTAGGCTAGATAACATCCAGAGGTAAACTTGGAGACCACCAGGAGCTTCAGCTAGTACCCAATATAGTTAATCCCTTTCTAAGTAAAGTGGATTGCTAAAACAATAGCATTGTGCTCAGCTGTCCAGGCTGGCTTCCTATTCATTCTGAGTGCAATCTAAGATGGTGATGATAATTTTTAAAGCTCTGATTAGCCTTGTATGCAGTTATCAGAGCGATCACCTCTCATTCAGTATGTTATCCTAAAATTCGGACCCAAGCGATTCCATAGTGGCTTAGGTATGAATAACAATCCTTAATTCGAAAAACAGGTAATGGAGAGTGGTCTGCCCTAGGTGATTTACAAAAGTTTACCAGGGGTTTCCATTTAAATTGCTGGAAAACTCCTTAGAGCTGCCTGTCTTGGTTTTGGGAGGACACAGATACAGCCCTCCGCTCAAAGGATTGACTCTTAGACAGTAGTTTCTTCAAAAACAAAATGTGTCTTTATTAAATGCTCATTCTAATACAATTTAAATAAAAAATCAATGTCACAAATGAAATAAGCCACTTAGGACAATATAAAACACCATAAACTATGTAACTTAATGTGGCGCTTCATCAACTATAACATAAAACTCTATAATTGCAAAACAGTACTCAGAACACAATATCATATTTCCTTAGCACATATTATAATGTTATGAATATTTAATTGCAGCACGGTGTGACAAACAAACATACAATATAACATAGAGGGAGAAAGAAACCCTGCATACATATGTATAAAGCCTTAACACAATGTTGTATTAGCATACCAAGCTTCTACAATTTCCTTATACATATGCATGCGGTGACATTACAATAACATACTTAATATTGCTACAAGCTAACATACTGTTATAACAGTATTGATCAGGCAATCACAAAATGGGTGAGGTAGGAGGTCATTCAGGCCCAAGCATCCAGCTTTATTTACAATCATACCCATACATTTCTTATACTTAGAAGAGTCATACTTACTTTCCTTCTTATTGAAATCCCTGTCTCGTCTCAGGTTCTTCTGTTCTGTCAAGGTGCTGCTGCTCTGTTCTACTGTCACTGCTGCTGATGTTGCTCTAGATGTCCTCTACTACTCTCCTGCTCCCCCAATCACCCAGACCCAAGTATGGCTCAGTCTACACTTACCTTCGGGATTCGGCGGCAGTCAGCGGGAGATACGCAGTCCTGTTTCTGTGTTGCTTCGCTCCCTCTCAACATGAAATCATCGTGGCCACCATTTTAGATTTCTATCTAAAACTTGCTTTAAACTATCATCATTTACTACTTATAAAAGCCTTAAACTTAAAACTAAGTATATTTCTGTTCATGCCTATTCATCATGCCCATTCATTCACCATCTTTGTTAAATTAGAAGAGATAAAATCTATCCGCCTGCTTTTCAACTGTGTAGCTAAGTGCTGTCTTTAGTGTCGATCTCCTTACATGGACTAGAGCAGCTTAAAATTTTCTTGTGTGAAGTACCCCGCCACATTAGTTGAGTGGCTGGGATGTCTGGCATTGAATTTCCAGAACTAGCAGCAACATTTTCTTAGCAGAGAGAGCTAACTTTTAGCATCTGCCCCCACTGACGGTCTATCAAACCCTAAATTTACCAGCTTTCAGAACACAATGCAAGGCATGTCTTGTTTGGTTTTTGCTTCTTTGTGTTTTTCCCCTTCACTGTTTTATTGTATTTTTAGTCCTGACAACAATGCTGCTGACATCCATTGGAAGCAACAATAATAGATCTTAAATGTTTCCAACTGTGGTTAATTTTATGTCATTTGCATTTCCCTCTTGTACACAAGCACCAATCTGTCATTACAACAGACATTTTATAAGCTAGGCAGTATCCTCAGTCTAAGTGATGGGGAAAATTGTGTTTATAAATAACAATAAATAGTATCGTCTACAAGAACCTTTGGATCTGGTGTCGCCTTTTGAATTGTGTGCACATTTTTAAGTGGCATTAGGGAAGATGTGAGGGAAACAGTTGTAGTGGGCCAAGTTCTTTTATCATGTAAGTCCATCAGTGGAGTCACACCAGTTGAGCATCAGCCCTTATGAAAACAATTCAATGTGCAAATAACGTGTATTTTCTATGTGTGTTTGTAAACCTCACCAATCCATATTAATGATCAGTTATGTGTCATGCACATTCTGTTGTCGTTACATGAACTGAACTTTCGATGACAGTTATTAAGTTCAAGCTATATATTGACAGCCAATAAATAAATACAAATCCATTTTGCTCTGCACACCTCAATTACATAATGGTGGGTAACTTTTGGTGCAATCTCTGATGATTTCCATCATATGCATTCGTTCCTTATAGCGACTGATTGTCATTTTCACTAAAGCCACTTTATGTCACTTTGGCGTGTAAAAGGATTTTAAAATGGGAGTAAATTTTATTACTAGAGCAGTGTAAAGAGGCCTTAGCATACAAGAGAATCAAACCTTTTTAGAGAGCTATATTACACAATAGCAACCTTCTTAAGAAGCAATGTCTAAGGCTCGGTCCACACTTACCTTTGCGATTCGGCGGCAGTCGACGGGAGATACGCAAGTGACATAAATCACTTGCATATCTCCCTTCAACTTTGCAGCGTTTCCTCTGAGCGCTGTCCATACTGCGCTGTGTCGAAGGGAACAGCGCTCCCTTCGACACAGCGCTATGCCACTTACCGGAGTGGTTTTTCTGCGTCGCTTGCTGGATCAACTGAGCGGGTCTACACAGACCGCTCAGTCAATCCAGAACAATCGATCTGATGACGGCGAATTTGCCGCCATCAGTGTAGACACAGTCTAAGTCTCCAGATGCTTCATTTGATGACCTATGAGAAGGGAGGCAACTAGAGATTTTTAGATCAGTACTTTTTCCCAAGCAGTCATCCTTGTCCAAGCTCAGGAGTAAGGAAGTAAGACATCTTCACATTGGGTAGCTGCTACTCCTATTTGAGGAGAGGGAAGAAAGAGAAGGCTGATGCTTCTGGTTCTGATAAGTCAGAGCCCTGGCACTGTTAGGCTTCTGAATCACTGCCTCTTCTTCTGTTGATGTTTTACAGGAACCTAATTTGGAGCCCTAGGTCTGAATTCATACACTGACTCCCAATAGATTGTTGGGGTGATGCTGCTATGTACTAGTGTCCTTGGGGCTTTGAAGCTCAAGATGTTTGTTCCTGCTACAATTGGATCTGAGAAAATATTGCAATTCTATATAAAAATTTAATTCCATGTATGTGTAAAACAGATATATCCACTGCTGTTTAAAGTTTATAGAAGAAAACTGGATTGGGCAGTACTGTAAAGTAGTGGACTAGGGTTAGTGTGTGAAGGAAAGATAGTTCCTGCTTTAAAATTTAAAGTAACAGATGAAGGCTGAAGGTTTTTGGTGAGGAGCTGGCCATGCACCAGTGCTATGGAAAGTAAGCAGATAGTAAAACAATCACATCTGCTTTGTTAAAAACGTTACACTCTTGGCAGAGAAAGCTTTAACTTATGCTCAATCTTTCTTGCCCAGTCCTCAAAACTTTTTAGAATGTTAGGCTCCTGCTGCTTCATGGAAAAAGTCTTAAGTGACTGGTTCTTGCTGCTGCCCCAGCCAGAGTTTGCATACAATAATACAGGACAGGAGGTCTATGGAGCAAACCTTTTTTTTTTTTTTTTTCCAAATTATGGGTTTCATCACTGGTTCTACCCACAGCTACCTGCAACTTTTTACAACCTAGCAGTCCTGGACTGGATGCAATTTCACCAAACCCAAAATGACCTAAAAGTTCACCTTGAGGGTGCCAAGAAGAGCTACAAACAACATGCAGATCACCAATGACAAGAGGGGCCCCCCCTGTCAGTAGGACAAAAGATATGACTCCCCACAGAAAACCTACACACAAACAGGTCATCTCATAAATTAGACTACCGGTTCTTTGGCCCGTACCAAATTCGCCAGCAAATTAATCCCATTGCCTTTGAACTTAACTTGCCCTGTTCTCTTCGGATACACCAAGTTTCAACATATCACTTCTGAAGCCCCACTTTCCAGACCCTTTCCATGAACACCCCCTTTTCCGTCTCCCTCGCCCTGCTGGCATGTCTTCAAGTTCATCATCTATGAGATTCTTGATGCCAAAATAAAATGGGGGGAAACTGTGGTGTTTTGTGCACTGGGCAGGCTGTGGTCCTGAAGAGTGCTCCTGGGAATGGGTGGAGAATATCCATGTTTTGACCTAGTAAATGCCTTCCACCAAGACTACCCCGAACAACCTGGTCCACAACCGCCCGGAGGGACCACTGGAGGAGGGGATGTGAGGGATCACTGCAGGCCCACGGGCCATGAGTGACACCAAGCAGCTTACCTGAGTAACCAGGGAAGGGTCCAGTGAAAGGTTAGCTCACGGATGGCCCTGCCTTCATAGCTCCTGATTGGGGGAAACCTCCAACACTCTGATTGGCTCAGGGGCTCTATATAAATCAAGAAGTAACAATAGGAAGTTGTCTGAGCATCTAGAGGAATCCCTGGCTGCTTTTTATGATGGAGCCTTCCTGTTTACCTGACTCTGAGTCCTGCATTCTTGCTTGCTCCCAGTTCCTGCATCACTGCCTGCTCCTGATTCCTCCCCTCCTATCAAAAACTCCAGTCTACTCCCAGTTCCTACCATCCTGTCTTATTCCAGGTCCCTGCTTCTCCACCTTACCTCTGTACTCTCTCTGGCTCTGATCCCCAGCTTGGCACCTGTAACTGTCTCCAGCTCTGACCCCGGGCTTGGCACCTGATGTTGTTTCTGGCTTTGACCCTTGTCTCCGGCCACTAGACTGACTCTGGCTCCAACAACTAAATAGGATAACCCATGCCCTGATCATTGCACAAAGCACCATCCAATTAAACTGAAAGTGAAAATATTTAAAATTAATAAAAGGAAATACATTTTTAAACAATACATAGTTAACCTGTAAAACCCACATATATAAATGAGTTCAGGATTCACAAAAAGAAATATACATCTTTTGGCAAATGGGAACACCAACAGTTACAATAGGTAAGGTAAAAAAAATGGTTACACATTTTCTTGCTTTAGGATATAAGCAACCCTTAGCTGTCTGGCAGTAGGAAGAAACTTCCTCTGTGAATAGGCTATTCCCTAATTCTTTTTGCTCTGAAGCATCTGGTAATGATCACTGTCAGGGATGGGACAGCAGACTACATTAACCAATTGTCCCATGCAGTATGACCATTTCCATATGTAGCACTGCTTTCTACTGAATGGAGTCAGAACCACTCAGTTATGTTATACGCCCAATGCGACAAACAACTAACAGAGAATCTCCCTAGAATAAGTGGTAAACGTGTCTGTTATAGCAACATGATCAGAAATCTTGCTCCAGTTGCTGGTGGTGTGCACTTTGTCATTGTCACTGGGGACCAGTTTAACTCCAGTTGAAGTCATTGTGTGTGTTTTCAAGGATTCCAGTATGAACTGGAATCAGGCACTAACATGGATTTGTTACAATAAATTGGAAGATTTCTACAGAACTTTTTTATTTTTATTGTTTAAAAAACATGGATCATTCTCTCCATGTTTAGCTTGAGGTTGGGAGCATTATAAATATCCAGAAGTCAACCATTTGATTGGTTTCCATAGCCTATCTTGGATTGTGTTTAGGATCATCAGAATTTGATTTCAAAATTTTATAATTTTAACAGATATCAATGTTTATTTTAAGAAGTTTTTTAATTTTCATCTATTTAAATTTTAACAGTTGCAAATATTATGGGACAGACAATCATTATTTAATGACAATAAGTATTGAGATTAAAAAGTTAAAGCTTGATAACCGTTAAAACACAAATTGTCAACATCATATGTTAAAATATACAAAGTAAAGATCCTTAAATCAAATTCTAATAAATTCTCAAGCATATTTTTTCTTACTTTCCCTATCTGTAAATTTCAATCATCATCTATGGAAATGTTTTTTCACTGGTTTGCGTGTATATGGTGAAATCAATATTTACCAACATTTACCAATAAAAATCCAATGTTTCCAAGCCTAATTATATTTAAATGCATGTAGAGTAATGCTGCAGAGCTTGGAATTAGGACAGGATGTGCAGGTTGGCACTTTCTTATGAACTCAGGATCCATGTCTGTGACCTCTACTATCACCTTATTTGGACATTTGTCTTCAAACAAATGCAACAACATTGGTTTACCAAAGTGTAGAAATGTGTTTAAAACTTGGCCCCCACATAATTAATTCCACTTTAATCACAGATGACTGCAAATACGCCTTTTGCTTAACTCAGTCTATTAATACTATATTGCCTGGAGCCAAATCTGGTTAGAAGAGGCAGGACAAGGGGTTTTCACCCAAAAAAGCCACAATAAGAAATCTATTTAATTAAAAGAAGCCATTGTATTATTTTAAGAACATTTCCTTTTCTTATTTTAAGAAATTATAGCCATATGAGAATTGGAATTGGACTGTGCAGTGTTGTCTGCTATTTTATATTTGTCTTACATCAGATATTAGATGATAGGAAAGTATCATGAGCTCATGTGATCATATGACTCCTGTCCCATTAGGATATGCCACAAAATGAGATGATACCTTTTTATGTCTCTATCCCAATCAGTAGCAATTTGAAATAAATAACTCACCAAGCTTCAAATGGTTTTCATAAATAATAGCGTAGGCTCCAAACTGGTAGACCAATACATTGATGTGAGACCCCACAGAATCCAATTATATTCTATACTGGAGCAGAGACCTGCTTCCATGTAACAGATTATGTAATTGGGAATTTAGAGTGGTTTGTTGTCATAGTGTCAGGATATTACTATGTTAGCATATATATGTTAAAATATGACAAATTAATCAATTCCCCTGCTATGTAAATTTCCTAGATCCTCTTCACAGACAGACTGGGGAGAAGGTTCTTGACTTGGTGGATTCCCTGCAGTTTGAGGTCTTCAAATCTCACTTTTGAGGATTTCAATAACTCAGTCATGGGTTCGGGGTTGTTATAAATGTGTATGGGTAGGGTTTCGTGGCCTGCCTTGTGCGGGAGGTCAGACTAGATGATCATATTGGTCCCTTCTGACCTATGAGTCTATGAGACTATAGAATAATTATAGGCAGCAGTCAAAGTAGAACTCCTTTTGGTATTTGAGGTTTGAACTCTAGATAACTGAAGTTGTTTCCAAAAGAAGCCATATTTTGTAAAGCTGGCTATATCTAATATTTTGCATATTTTATTTTCTACCTGCATTTCACTATGAACTTCAGAGATTCTAAGTGATGTCCTGTTCTTGGGTCAAATTATCTGGAGGGTCTTTGAAATTTTTTCAGTTTTATTTGTTTAGAAATAGAAATCTATTACCTAGACCATCTGCAGCATGATAAATCAAAAGCATGCATTACCAACAGCTGTTGGCAAGAGTTTCCAAAGGAAAGAGTCACATTCCAATGAACAACTTTGTGTTTTCCTCAACAAGACCTAAGCAGCAGATAAGGATGAAACTGGTGGTTGGAAGTGCTTTGAATAAAATATTGACACTAATTACAATAAAGGCCAGACAAAGACCTACGCACATAAAACTGCTGCTAAAGAAACATGGCAGGAATTAAAGATGAGATAAGTTTGAAATAGATCCAACTGCTAGATTTGCTAGAGAAAAAGAGAAGACTGATTTTTTTTTCATGGTTTTGTTGAGCTGTTTTTTCTCCATGAATAGCATGGTTTGAAAGCCCTTCATCACTTCTCCCACATTCTGAAATAATATATCTTGACAATTACTGGAAAGAGAGGAAATATATATACACACATCTTAAAACTTGACTCTGCATTTAAAGTTAACTATTTTCCTCTTCTCATTTTCATTTTTTTTTTTTGGTTTAAGATGTTTGAACATGCACCATAACTTTTGTAAAGGAAATCATTCCTATTTAGCATACTAGAACTCCTTGATTATATCCACAAAATAGTTGGTAAAGGAAAACCAGTTTACATAACTTATTTGGACTTATGAAAGCTTTTGAGAAAGTGCCTCACAAGGGATTCATATAGAATGAGAAAGTGGAAATATTAGTACTGGTTCATTTATAAAAAAGAAGAAGGAGAAGAAGGCAAATAATGTCAGGATTGAGCAGCTTCACCTGAGGACTAGCCAATCCAGCTTCTAGGTGGATTAATGAGCTCAGCTGGGTTGTGGTAGGACTCCCTCATTGGCTGAGGGGAGCCAGCTGGCCATCTTTTTTAAGCTCAGCAGCAGGTTACTGGCTGTCTGATGGTTTCATCCACAGCTGTGATTGCTCCTGGTCTTGCATCAGCTCCAATCCTGCTCTTGCTTTGCTCTGGCCCTGTTCCTGACCCCAGCTCTGACCCTTGGATCTGGTTGCTGCTTCCTAACTCTGGTCCAGAGTACTGAACTGGACTGTGGGTGCCTAAGCTTGAATGATCTAGTAGAGTGGTAAACTGGGTACTCTTATACCCATCCTTCTAATAAAAAACCAAAGGAACATTACAAGAAACTGAAAGTCAATACATGCATCAAGTTAAGCATGTGTGTAAGTCTTTGGGAATGGGCCCTATAAGTAGTGTAGATAGATAGCTATGAGCTTGAGTCTGTGCTAACCGAAATCCTAGCAGCGCTCCCATTGACTTTAAAGATGCAGAATCATGGCCTAAGCACTTTGCTGAAGTGGGGCTATTCAAGACACAAGGAAAATCATTAACTGATAGGGGTTGGGAAGAAACTTTCTCCATGGGCAAGTTATTCCATAATAGGGGGTGATAATGGGGTTTATTGAACATTACATTACTCTGAAGTATCTTTTACAGGGCAGTGTCAGAGAGAAGGTGGTATACATGTTCCTAATGGATTATTGAAAAGAAATCTATTACAATAGAGACTTAAGGCAAAATGCTGCACCCATTAGTAATATAAATCCTAAGAAATGCCATGTAATTGTGACAAATTCCCTTTTTTATTTTTTTAAATAAAGCAAATATATTTCTCACATTTAATTATTATTTACTATAGTTCCATTATTATATGATCATGTAGCAGTATGGCAGGGTAATAGATGCATTAGTCATTAATGCTATAAACATTCAAAGGAAGCGCAGTTTTTTATATTCACTGCTGTATATATGTAGCATTATAAGTTACTGCATATTGTGGTAAACATTTACCCATGATAGTAAATAAGAAACTATATATTTAGTTGTAATTCTTTCCTATTCTAAGTGTAGAAGAATATTGTGGTGTCCCTGACAGCAAAGCATGGTCACTGTCCATAAATGTTGTCCTTATTAATGGTTATCATGGCTTACACTGTGAGTTGTACAGAAAGACTGTACCAAATGCATATAAGTAATGGTATTAAAATAACACTTTGGTAACACACTGTCAGGCCCAGCCTACCTCTAACAGGCTCCACAAGGAGAATGAGGAAACTCAGGTTCACCTAGGAGTAATTAATCAGGCAGGGAAGCATCTGGGTATGATAAAAGACTAAGGACCTCAATTAGACTCCTGAGGAGAAAGGGTATTCCACAGCAGGAGAGCCTAAGCCAAACAGAATTTATGCTTTCAAAACAGGAAGTCTAGATTAAGTAGTAAGCAAACTCCGAGGGTAGAGAGCCTAAGAAGTGGCTCCAGGAAACAACACATCCTCAGGGAGCCTGGAAGAAGGGCTTCTGGAAAGGGAAGGGTTCTAGTGAGAGAGTCATGGTGGGCAGACAGCGTGGAGGGCCTTGCCTAAGGTTTGAGGTGGCCCTTGAAAGATCTCCACAGATCCTGAACTAAGAGGAGGACTCCACATAGAAAGCGTCAGGAAATAAAGCAAAAAGGAATACTGAATTCAAGACAGGTGAGGCAGACTGGGACTGACTGAGTCCCTTCGCCAAAAAGCTGAGATAGAAAGATATCATCTATGCCTGTGAGAGACTTTTTTAAATAAAGGAGACCCTTTGGGGAGGCTGGTCTTTAATACCCCAAGCCACTCTGGACTTGCCAATACTACAGGTGGAAAAAAATCAAAGCAGAACTTCTCTGCAGTGCTGTGCTTGACCATAGGAGGCATGCTGGAGTGACACCCCCACACCTTCATGGATCTTACTTTCATTTTTTTGAGTTTCAGACAAATAAAATATGAAGTTTAATATTGCATCAACAAACTTTTCCACAAAGCAAAAGCCTAAATGCCTTATTGATAAACAAATATTATTTGCGTATGTTGCAGCAGTGCCTAAAGGGTGTGAGATGCCTTTCAGAGAAACGAAGAGACAGTCACTTTCCGGCAGAGCACTAAGTCTAGCAAATAAACACCACAAGTTTTGAAATGCTTGTTCTTTTCAGAATAGAACTGTTTATTTGGACTGATTTTGCTGTGTGAAGGTAAGATCCTTATTTTGCAAAGATTTAAACACATGCTTAACTTTACACAGTGTTGAGTAGTCCCACTGAAGTCACACTTGTAAGTGTAACCCATATCCACTAGGTGTGGCATTCTGTCTCCCACTGGTGATGGCTGGGCCATATATAAGATTGACCTTGCTACAACCTTGGCTAACAGGGCAGGAGTTTTTTGTTCATGCTCTAGATCCAGAGATTCCAGGTTAAATCCCTAGTGCTGACAATCTACCCAGGTGCATAGTATTACACAACTCTTCAGAGAATCAGGGCATATACACATTATTTTGAAAAGATGGCATAGTATATCCTTCAGCCTTGTTGGTGATATAATCCTGAAATTTTAAAATGAATATACATTTTGGAGCACTGTTTCTACAACATGAGAACCATTTCTCTCTTTCAAATCTATTTTTGAGACAAAATCCGTGCAAATTTCACAATCAGTTTTTTTAATAAAAATTGTTGTTAAAATCTTAATAATTTGAATTGTATTAATGGCATTGTACAATCAAGTACAAGTAAACTAATTTATGAGTTTAAAAGCTTATACTTTTTTTCAGATTGTACTTTTATTTCAGATATCTTATCACACTGCAGTTATAAGATAAAAGTGAAAATCATTAAAGCATCTAGCAAATATTTCAGGCAGCCACTGGCAGAGACATGTAAATGGTTTGCTACATCCTTAGCCTTCCGTTATATTCTAAGCTCTAACTAGGTTGATTACTAATTTGCTGTAACTGATGTCATCCTAAAATAAGCAGTTCCTGAATATAGACAAAACACTTTAGTCATACTCAAGGTTGGCATGGATATCTGCTTTGGCCATTGCAATTGTAGAGAGTTCAAGTACCCAGTTTTCTTAAGTATGTTACTATAAAAAGAGGTTTCCCTATGTTTAATACAGTTTTAGAGTTAGAGTCTGAAGAAAATACAACATTAATGAAGTACATTAAAATTTTTGAGCCAGATTCACTGGTATACTCTAGCATTTTTACACTGCTAAAATCAAAAGCAGCCATAACTAGTTGATAAAGTTGGGTTTATGGCTGCTTTGCCTCACTGCTGTACTAGTGAATCTGGCACTGTATATTAAATTCTATAGGTTATGTATGTTATAGATTTAAGAAATAATGCAGATTTGACATGTATATAATGACTTTCATTCGGTAGGATTCCAAACAATTTGGATATACATAAAATAATATTGAAAGCTAAGAGCCAGGAGCACATCGAAGTAAGAGCCTTAGT
Source organism: Mesoclemmys tuberculata (assembly GCA_007922155.1). Taxonomy (NCBI): domain Eukaryota; kingdom Metazoa; phylum Chordata; order Testudines; family Chelidae; genus Mesoclemmys; species Mesoclemmys tuberculata. The sequence goes on from ML675624.1 coordinate 41,108,240, forward strand.
CTTTCCATCTCATAATGATATCTGTAGGAGTTCTTGAAGTCAAGGTAGGATATGGCCCTGAAGATCTTTAGTGGATATATTTCTCGTCTTTTTCTTGAATTATCTCTAGTGGCTTTAGAATTAACTCCTACTTATAACACCGAAGCTACAAATGAGATATTTAGAAGAATGTTTCTCTTGAAAATTCAGTAATACAAGTACTGAATGTCAGATTCTCAGCTGGTGTATATCAATGTAGTTCTACTGAAGTCAATGGAGGTACACAAACTTACCTCACCAAGAATCTGGCCCTGAATTTATAAACCTTTCTCACCTGACCCTATTCAAACCCTCACCTCCATCGTTCCTACTTCATTTCATCTGACAAGGTATTTACTATCTCTAGCCTTTTACCAATACTAATAATCAACTAATGATAGATCTTACATCCAGTACTAATCAATGAGTTCAATACTAATATCCAATATTAACTTTTTTCCATCAAAAGAGGTGTGGCTTTAATGGTAGGATATAACCTCTGCCTTAAAGAATCAACAACCTTCTAAATAGTCAACATGTTTTTCTGCCATCCCTTCTCCTTATGGACAGGCATAAGCAATTAATTAAGCAGTAGTTCCTGAGAAATCAGTTGTTGCCTATAATAAATTGGTATGTTACAGTTCTGAGTGAAAGTCATCATAACTGACAGCTAATATAAAAATACAACTTTATATTGCATAGCATCTTGCATACCAACTGGATCTTCACATACTTTAGATTTGAAATGTTATCAACTAAATCTTTTTTATAATTAAGAAAAAATCAACTACCATCCAGGATTATTAAATTGAAAGAATTTTCAAACAAGAGCATACATGTCTGCATTTATATTGCTTGCTTTTTGCGCTTCACTTATCTTGGACAGTTAAAGTAGACATATCTCTTTCTTCCATAGTCAGTTTCATTTGTTCATTCCTATGCACTTGTACACTACTATGGCATTTGAGTTGCAAACGTTTCAATGGCTGTTTAAAATTAAAACAAATGTATTTGACATTTAGAAGTACTAAAATAATTATTTTAATATTTGAATCTGTTGCTTCTTCTGTAAAACTTAAATTTGGCACCTTGCATATATGCAAGTGCCCCTCTAAGTAATTTAGAAAGAGACCAGAAAACCTGTCAGTTAAACTATAAAGTACAGTTTCTTGTGTTACTACATTACTGAGGTGTAGCGAGGCAGAATGGCCTCCCTCCAAGCCTGACAAGGAGGAACTACTCCTCACCACCAACTGGGGAAAGCCAGGCTGGGCTCGTCCCTTGTGCCAGAAACAGGAGGGTAGAACAGAAAGTATAAGAAGCGAGGCCTCCAGCTCAGTCAAGAGAGAACGAGGGAAAGAGTCAAACACCTCTGCCTTGCCGCTAGCCCTGGAACCTGGGACCGAGCTTCACCAACCCCTGTCTCGAGAGGAAAAGCCCAAGGAGCTGCAGGAATAGCTGGCTGCCAAGTACACCAAAGAGTCTGAGGGTCTGTGAGCAATAAAGCCCTGTGAAACAGGTAGGGGTAGGAAGTAGCCTGGCAAACCAGACATTTATCTGCTTCTGTTGCTGAAACCACATTCAGCATGTTTTGGCCGGATCCCTGCTGACCCAGTGGTGGGATTCACTGCCACTGTTAGGGCCCTGGGCTGGGTCCCAGTGGAGTAGGGTGGGCCTGGGTTCCTCTTCCTCCTGCTATCAACCCCATCCCTGGGTGGCAACCTGCCCACATTAGGCCAGAGGGCCTGCATTTTTTTGCTGTCTACCCCAGCCAGAGAGCTGGGCCACAAATTGCTATTGCTCTGCCCTTCACAGAGGGCTTGAGCTTGACTCAGTCTGCCCCAGAATTGGGTTGAAGATTGCTAATTGTTCTAGGGCCCTAGCCTCTTTGCTGACACTTACTGTGATAATTCCTTATCAATTGTCTCTCAGCTACTAGGAGGTGCCACGAGGCTCACAGAGAGGAACCACTCCAAGTCATTACATGTGGCCACTATAGTAATGTTTCTGAAATGAGTGTTTAGTCAGGAATCTTAGCTGGGTCCACACTGACAGCAGCAAATTCGCAGCTGTCACATTGATTGCTCTGATCGACTGAGCGGTCTGTGTAGACGCGCTCAGTTGATCCAGGAAGCGACACAGGAAAACCACCTTGGTAAGTGGTGTAGCGCTGCGTCGAAAGGAGCACTGTTCCCGTCAGCACAATGCAGTGTGGACGCCGCGCAGAAGAGACGCTGGTAAGTCGGCGGGAGATACGCAAGTGATTTACATCACTTGTGTATCACCCGTCGACTGCCGCCGAATTGCAAAAGTAAGTGTAGACCGGGCCTTAGTCTCAACTTTCTTTTTCTGTCGAAGTTCACTCACTAATAGGATATGAACACTAGGCAGTCAGTTCATAACAGGCAATAAAAAATGTAATCTGGAACTTGAAAAATTGTCAGTCTAAGTGCAGGACATTCTATTTGTGAAACTATTCTTAAAAGTAAGGATTTTGCATATTGTAATAAAGCACAATGTATTTTGAGTTTAATGCTCATATTCAGCACCAGTATAATAATTTTCATCTACAAAAGAGATCCACACAACATTACTGCGAAGAAAGCCTGCATTTCTACACACACTGTTTTCAATTTTCCAGTACTGACCTGGAATCCTGGATGGCTTTAGCAAAACTCAGATTTTTAGAACTGCCTTCTGGGTACACAGCCCTAGCACAGAGCCTGGGGCCAAAGACAGCAGCTGGACTAGCTGGAACCTTAACCCCACTTTAATAAAATTCATTGTAAGTGAACACATACATGGAATTAACATGACTTTTGCCAGTCATCCCGCTGATTGGTCTTGTATGTTGCACCACTTCTCCCATCCTTTTTCTGTCATGTCCATTTAGGCCTGAACTCTACAATGAATTGCACAAAAAGCAGACCTTGTGACCTCATGGAGACACTTGACGTAAATGGGGTTACAGATGGACACAGGGATTCAACTGCATGAAGCTCATTGCAGGAGCAGCACCACTGTAACTTACATTGTTAAGGGAAGGGAATGTCTTTTGCTATGTGTGTGAGCCTAGTATAATAGGACCAGATTCTAATCATGGCATCAAGGTGCTAGTGAAACACAAATATATAATAATAATAAAGAAAGCTGGTGATATGCGAGATGGCAATAACACACAGTCCTGACAAGACATACATATTCTTCAGTGACACTTTTGTTTTCTTCATCTTAAAAATATTTGGAAATAGTGGAAAACAGGTCAAAACATCCTCATTCTCACTATAGATGCATATTTATCACCAAATATTCTTATTGCATCTATTTTAATTCCATCAAACTTGATCAAGTACTGTAAGTCTTAGACAGGTAGTACCAATTTGCACAGCAGGAATTATATTCTGGGTGGGACTCACTGTTTTTATAATATATATATAATTATGTTATCCTTGTAACCACCCATATATATACATATGGTTACAAGGATAACATAATTATGCAAAATGTAATAATAGTATGGGTGAGGAGGAGAAGTTAGCACTCTGAGATTGCTCAGAAACGCTTCTGAGTGATTTTAGGTTACTAGCTCTGAAATTTCTTACTGTAGCAGCTTGTAACTTCCCACTGTCTTGTCTGGTGTGTCTTCGGTAATGGGTAGTTTCTGACTGCCGTAGCAGACTTTCCTTTTAACATGAACCTCCTTTGAAGAGTTCCGTTTGTTTGAAGGGTCTACTTTGTATGCTATGTGGCTCAGTTTCACTGGTTAGTTATTAGAAGTTACAGCCAAAATTAGGGGACATTCTTTAATATTTCATGCAATTCAGCTACAATTACGGCTTTATTCTTAAACTTTTTTTAAGGATAAAGAAATTGCTTGACTTATTGGCAAACATAGTGGTTGACTATAAAATTATTAAATGATGACATGGTTGCTTTCTAAGCCTGTATGATCCAGTAGGTACTTATGTGTCTGCTTAACTTTATACACATCCCATTAACTACTACTCCCATGAGTAACATTTTGCATGTGCTAGGTGTGTGCAGGGGCTAAGAGTCCATTCATACTCAGTACCGAGTACCTCCTCGAGGTGCTTAATGCCTTCAACTCCCTCTGATTTAAATTGAAGTGGAAGCTGCTCAGATCCAAGCGGATGTGCTTACAGGTTCTAATCCTGCATTGGTTTTAAATACATTCTTCTAGTGAGGGAAAGAAGTGACACTCAGACACACCTAGGGGTAGCAGGCTATGTCTACATCATCTTTCTTCTGAAAAATGTGTCCACTTTTTATCCCAGATGGCATTCCCCAGCGATAGCAATACTTGGCATTTTCAGATAGATGGGGTTTTAGGCAGACACTGGCTCTTTAGCACCATGTTGACTAAATCTGTTCATAGGTTTATGAAAATATGATAAAATTATTGGTGGCCATTGGCTCCTTGTCTACACACACGCTCTCACTGCTGCTACTAAGAATGGAGCTGAACCAATGTTGGCCACACGACTTTTTTCCTTTCAGGGGGAAAAGCATCCCCAGTATACACTGGACATTAGAGTAATAAGAACCTTATATATGGCTTCAAAAATACAATTGTTGTTTGTATCCTATTTCATCTACAATTAAATAATGCATTATGTACAAGGAATTCTGTTCAGTCACTAAAAAGTCTCAGAGCTCAGTTGATGAGCAGCAATAATGTGCTCTTCTTGGTAACATGTTTCAATTTCTCTATGCCAAACAAGCAGAAATGGAAAAGACTCCTTTACCTTGGTTAGATGGAGGAACCATAAATCTATTAAATGAATTGCTTGTCTCAGTCCAGATCCATGGGACCTCTATGTAGCAAGCACTATAAATGGAAGTAATTGCCATTCTTGTAACCGAAATGGAAAAAAAATCAAATATTTCATGAGCAAAGAGATTGAACCAAATTCTTACCCAGACATGGTCCTTGCAAATCAGGATTAATGGAGATGGGTGAGACACATGTACTACTCCTGTCCCTGTTCCATCTGTTCTCTGTAAACAGAACACATTCCTTTTCAAGGATTTCCATAAAAAATAAAATGCCATCTCAGTCATTATATTCTTATGGGGGTTTATTTCCTGTCGAAGTCCAATCCAAGGTATCCATCTTTTTGTGGGAATCTTCTGAGATGCTTGCTGCTGAAATGGAATTATTTTCACACTGAGGGTGGGGGAGGAGGAAAGCCATAGCATGAATGAATTACTGGTAAGAGAGCCCAAAATAGATTGCTGAAAGTGTAACAGCTAGAGAGCATTGATTATTACAAAGAGACTTTCAAAAGGAAATAGTTTCTAGGTCCTGGGGAATTTATGAAAATCTCTTTGAAACCTCATAATAAATGTCAGCAGTTGTTGGAGTGGTTCACCACAGCAGTATGAAATATCATGAAACAGAAAATACCTGAAAACAACACTACAAGAGCCCCCCAAGTTAATCTGTTGGCCTCTAAGATTTGCTATTTCCCAAGTTAAGACAGTATAGCTTCAAAAAGTTAACGCCAAAGCTCTAGGTTTGTGAGACAGCAATTGAAACAATGTATGTTTAAGTACACAAGCTATAAGATCATGACTGAACATGTAGCTCTAGCACTAGCATGAAGTGTTTCAATAGACCATACACCCTGGACTTATTTGATATTGCTAGTCTAATACCATAAGTCGTTAAGTAAATGTGTATACAGAGAGGAACTGTTGATTCCTTGTTATAGGCATGTTGAGAACTTCCCTTTCTAATATTTATCTTACTACTTCCTTTTCTCAACTAATACTGGTCTTGACTATTCACTGATTCATTCACTTGTCTATGATGGTCTCTTATCTTTTTTTTTTCCTATGTTTTTCCTTACACGTGAACTGCTCTTCCAGGGCTGATACACCAATTTACTACCCTCTCTTCATGCAAATCCTGCTCAGGAAACACTTCTGCCATGAGACGTAAGAGAAATTATTAACAGCTTTTGAAAATAGAACTGATAAGACATGTTCCTATTACCCCTTTGATCATCTTGCTGGTCTGCTGCATTTCTTGTCATTCCCTTCACCACTACGTCTTCCCTCCCACGCCCACTTATCTTTTGTCTTTTCAGACTGTAAATTATTCAGGGATTCTTTCTTCCTATAGGTGACTACAGTGATTAGCAGTTTTGGGCAAATGTGTGATGATAAAACAGTGGTAGCGACTTGTCATTAGTATCTCAAGGTGGAAAACAGTCATATGAGCACTTTGAAGAAACACAACAATGAAAAGGAAATGTATCCTTTAAACATGTTTATTACTTGGAAATATTTTTGCACAAGGTGGAACTTTTCTCACCATCAAATGTTTTGTTTAATTTGATTTGATTCCCCTGTATATAGTCTATTTCACAAGGGCTGATCTGCACTTTCTCTCATGCTGAAAGTATTCTTAAAGTTTGGTTGTATTGAAAACCATAAGCTCAAAGTGTTTAGGCCTTAGGAGTCTCTTCTAGTACTGGATTGTCTTTTAAAGGGTTAAAGTATCTTCTAAAATGTGTCTGTATCTAATTTCTTTCTATAATATGCCCGCATTAACAGTTTCACTTCCATCTGCTGACGGGCTATATGTGCAGAAAAGGGGGCTAGGCTTGAGAAAGCAATAAGGGGCTCAGTAGTTACAAAGGAGTCCAGTGAGATGGTTTGAATTGCTTTTGGGTTTGTAGAGAGTCTGATTACTATTCTTAGATTGATTTACAGTATAGCAGCATAGATGTGGTACCTGCTACAAAATAGGTGGGAGTGAATCCAGCTTCAGGGAGCAAGTAGAACAGGACAGCTGTTTTTCTTCTCCTTCTCCAGTTTTCACTCTTACCACAACAGTAAATGACAGGTTTATTCTATACTCTTTTCCATACAGGTCCTTGTCCTACCCTCATCACTGTAATATCTGAGCATCTATGATACCTCAGATACTCAGAACTGAGCATGAGGTCCTGAACAACAGCAGTTGTGACACACTAGTTAACTGATTTCAGAATCTCCTCTGTTTCCTCTGAGTTGGGTAATCTTTATGTTGTCCCAAAAGTAGATGTGGCAACCTATCATGGAAACGGGTGCTCATCACACAGTGAGAAGCAATGGCTCAGGCAGCAATATCTACTAGTGAATATAAAAGGCACCATCTTTCCTCTTGTACCCTCCAAAACTGGTCTGGAGCTGTTTTTTTACAGTAGCTGTGGATAAACCAAGCCAGAAGGCCCAATAAATTTCCTTTCTTTGACAGACTAGCTGAAAGCCAACTCCTATGCAGAGGATGACTAATTTGTTGACTTAAATCAGGCTAGATATTTAGATTCCAGCCCTGTCAAAAAAGGCTAGCTTCCCCTTAATGTTATTCTCTGGCTCCCAGCACTGCTTAATCATTGCAGGGATAAAATCCTTCAGCTGAATCCAAGAGTACATCCCTTCCATGGTTCAACTCAAAGTTCAGCATACACCAACATCCAAACTTTCCACCCCAGACTCTTCCACAAGGCACAGGTCTCTCCCTGTTCTTTTTCAACATCTCTTCAGTCCTATTCTCCTGGGTTCTAATCAGTTTCTTCTGCCACTGATATATAGGGGTGTGACCCGTCCGTGCCCAGGGTAGCCCACTGATAATGCCAGGGTCAGGGCAGGCTGCAAAAGGAGAGCAGATTCTCCCAGCACTGGTGGGTGACACTGCAGTCAGACTTCCCAACCAGCCACAAACAGTGCTTCTGATTCCCCCACACTGGTTATCAAGAAGCCACTGTGCAAATACACACAGCCCCCTTTACTGCATTTCAGTCTCTGGCTCCCAAACTGACACTAGGTCCAGTAAAGAGACCAGTTGTTTAAACTCTATGCGCTTTACTAAAAGATTCCCTCTGATCCCAAAGGACCAGCCACAGTACCAGTTCACTATGAGTTTGGATCTCACCCAAAATACCACGCTGCCAGCCAATCCTTTAGTAACTAAAACTAAAGGTTTATTAATAAAAGAAAAACAAACAATAAGAGAAGTGTTAAAGGCTTAAAGCAATCAGATATATACAAATGATTTAAAAGTCCATATACATCAGGTTTCTAGAACAATTGTGGAGTTGTATAGTTCCTCTGGTATACATCCAGTACCTGGATGGGTCTAAGTCCTTCAGTTCAGTTGCAAAGTGTGTTGATCCAGAGGTGTGTCCGCAGCTGGACAGGAACAACGAACAAGACAAAAGACAAAATGGTTTCTGTGGTTTGATCTTATATACCCTCCGTTACTGGCCATGTGGCTTGTGGAACTTTACAGGAACCAAAATGGAGTCCATAGTCACATGAGCCAATCCTGGTAACTCTTCAGGTATGCCTTTAGTTTCTTCCTAGGCCTTTGGCTTCTGTAAAGGTCTTGATGGGCCATTAAGCGGGCTATTGTCCTGTGGCCTCTCTGTCTGGGGTGTGTCTTTTACAGCACAGTTTGAAATACAGGATATCAAAGATCTCCATAACTTTCCTCACACATATCACACATGAACACAAATATTATCATCTTATTCAGCATATCATAACCTTTCTAACAGTACCCGACATGGCGTGTCTTACATGAATTATTATGATTTTGGCATATTAATGTCACATAACACAAATGCCCCCCCTCCTAATGCAGTCCGCATGACAAGGGGTCCTTACACTCCTTCACAGGGTGACGGTATAGGGGAACTCTGTATAAGTTCCTTTGAGAACACTGAATCATTGGCTTGTCTGTCCCATAGTTTCCCTGCCTTCCCTTCCCCAAGGCCTCTTCTGGTACTCTCCCAGCTCACTCTCCTCACTGGTCCTTTCCTGGATGGATTGCCCTTAATAGAATATTGACTCCCAGGCCTACTCTCCATGGAGTCTTTCACAGATTTGCCTTCCTCTGCTGAGTCGCAAACTGCTGCTATCTCCCACCAAGCCTGATTGAGGCATGTGACCTTTGTGATATAATTCTTTTCAATTTGGGAAGCAAAAGTAATCCTGACATAGGTGCAGCTGAGACCTAGCCATGTTAAAGGGTCATCTTGCCTTGTAATGTAATAATAAAAACATATAATATACCAGAATTTCCCAAAAGGGGAAATATGACAATAACAAAAGAAGAGATTACTTAGAGATTGGAAAGGAGTTGTGCTTCTTTCTATAGTAGAAAGAGAGTATATCATGATGTGAAATAAAATCTTTACAAGAATGGACTGCTGTTGCTTTAAATTGAAACTAACACTGCTCTTCATATGGTGGATAGTCAGCATGTTCAAATCAAATCTAATTGCATTAGTTCTATCATTTTCACATGGTACATACCAGGTGGATTTGAGATATTTGAATTCTTGGTTACAAATATTTATGGTTGGTTAGCATTTGGTAGGTGCTCAGATACCATGATGTTTAAATACACTATAAAACATTGATATCCAAAAAGTCAGAATATATCTCTTGACATTTAAACAAAAAGGTATGTGCTACTACCAGATCCCACTTGTGCCAAATCTTGTCACGTATATGCATCAAACTTGAGGGAGAACCTGAGTAGCTGCACTGGAAATAGCATATTTTCAATAATTAGTAGACAAAATTTATTAACTTGAGGCCCAGAATCATGTATCATGGATGCTTATGTAAAAGTCCTTGGGAATTCATTAGAAAATAAGAAGCATCCTATAGGTTTCTGAGACATTCAGTATAGTTTAATAGTGAATTATGTCCCTGCTATATAGATCCATACTATGACTTTTAAAAAGTATGAGAAAGAGTATCATTAAAGTTTATAGTTCTTTAGAAAAATTGCTATAGAATCCTTATGATAAAACTTCTATTCTCTAGGACATCTTCCTATGCAAAGAAATCCCCAAAACAGTGAAGAATGATCCTTTAGGAGAATGATATTTGGAGAAGTTTGAGGACAGCTCAATTCAGATTTTATTTTCAATATTGGAGAATAATATAATGTGTATGTAATGTACAGTAGTGATATCCAGATATTTTGTTGAAGATTTAGCATTTTTGGACACTAACCAGAGCAGTGTTCCTATCATTTTCAGCAGTTTTCAATCCTATTCTTGTACACTAATGTGCTAGTTGTCATCAAAAGTTGATCAGAAGAAAGAACAGAATTAGTTGTTAATGCTCTTTCATATCTGGTTATTGAAAGGATAATAGAGTGCCTGGTAGTGCATAATTTACATACAAAATATCATGGAATTGAAAACAAAATGTCTTCAACCAAGAGTTTATATTTAAATTATTCAAATAATCTTTGAAGCAACCTGCTTATTATTAGAAGCCCGTTGGCTGTTCATTCTCTGAAATATTTTTGATCTCAGGGTTATTTCATCTTGGGACACTGCTGCTGGATCATGTGCCAAATTCTTTTAGGAATGCATGGCTCAGAGGATTGATCCAAATGGATACAGAGCCCTTCAGACAAAATGGAGGCACATGGGGGAACAATATTGAGGAGCATGCACAGCTGCTCTGAATGCAGTCTACCTGAGTTGTGGATAAACAAATGACTTCAGTCTCTAAGGTTGTAAGTCTGGCACCTTTCCCTAGCACTCAGGAAATTAATCAGTAATTTTTTTTAAAAATATTTCAAAGTGTTTGCCTAGGCTCTTGACATTCACATTTGGGGTCATTCCTCTGCTTCCCCTTGGTCACAGTGTTCGAGGAATCTTCACTTGGTTTCCTGGTATTTCTGGTGAAAGGGACAGCATTTGTGTCTTTCTAGGATTTACATTCAGGAACCAAGTGCAATTGTGTTTTCCAAGTGCACTCAGGGAGCCAGTTAGAATGTGCTCAATGTCCTCAAATCCTTCCAAAAGGCTGGTGATACAAAGATCATCCACGTAAATGCATCTTCACATGTTGGGGAATTATAATTGTTCATCTGTGTAGACATTCAAGAGCAAGGGTGATAGCACTGAAATTTGGGGCAATCTATTCTCTGGAGTACATCATCAGCTTTTCTGACCATCCAGCTTGACAAAAAAAGTCAATTCTTGAGCAGGGAGGATATGACATGGACCATCTTGCTATTTCTCAAAATTCTTGACAATTTAGTAGGAGTGCATTATAGGTTGGTGTTGTAAGCAGCCAACAGATCAGCAAATATTGCCCTTATTATTTTGCCAGTTTTGAAGCCATCTTCAGTGTACTGAATTCTGAGCTCTCTGGGTGAAAACTAGCATGCTAACTGTTGAGCTGCCTTTCCACTATTGGTGCTATTCAACTCATTATCATCCACTTACATAGCTCATAGGACAGCAGAGTAATGATATTGGGTGGGGGACTCTTTGCAGAGTTATAGTCTGTATGGTTTGAGTAGTGCAACCACTTTGGCATGTCTCCACAGCCTGGGTATCTGCATTGTTTCCATGAAAGAATTAATGAAGTTAAGCAGCTGCTTCTGTACTCTAGTCCTCAAGTGTAATAAGAGTTCATTAGCTATACCACCGAGTCCAGCTACCTTTTCACATTTAGGGTTTTTATGCCTGTTGTCAACTCCTTGGTGTTGAGCTGCTCATTGTTGACTTTGCTATCTCTGAGGAGTGAGTTGTTTCATTCTACACTTTGCTTTGTGGGCTGGTTTACTCTTTAAGAAGAACTGGTGTGCAATGGCTCTGGGAGAGACTGCTGTGATGTGCTTTGGTGATTTGATCATCAGGATTCATCTTAAGAATGGTGGTCCATGCTTCTTTGCTATTATGGCAAGTATTTGTTGTTTCAATCTGCTCTCTACAGCAGTCATTCTGCTCTGTTCCAAAGCTTCCATAAGCATTTCCTCAAGCCTAGTGGTTTCTTCACCAAAGGAATCAAAGTTAAACAGTTCTGAATACTACTTATGTTGTTGGCTTCTCTGTTCTGAAACCCAAGTACATACCGTGTCCAAAATCCCTTGAGAGTGTGCTTTCGGGCAGCCTTTCACACCAAGGAGAACAATTCTTCACAGTGCTAGTGTGTCAGAGTAATATTATAGATGGATTCATTCAATTCAGAGGTAAAGTCTTTGTCTTTCTCAGTCAGTCTTTCTGAAGTTGAATCTCAGTAAATATATTGTTCTCCTGGGTTGTACTGCAGCCTTTATTGTCATTTGCACTGCTCTATGCTGCGATCTTGGAATTGTTACTCTCTTCAGAAGGTGTCTGTATTTTAAGAGGGGACAAAGCTAATTCAGGATTATACCCCTTGTTCCAGATGTGCTTTGGAAGGTACATTTATCCTCGAAGTCACAGAGCAAGGTCAAGTTGTTTGTTGCTTCCCACTCCGAACATCGTCCTCATCATTGTCATTGCTGGAGTATCCCTAGATGGTGCTGGGACTATAGAAGTTGACAAGGCATGTTTTTAGCAGGGAAAAGTTGGTTGGCTGTAGAAACTGTTCAGATGATGGTTTGTAAACAGAAACTACTGCTATTAGATCAAGTTCAACCATGATAATTTCCATTATATCATGGTATTCACAGCAGTGTTTTTTCACCAGTCTTGTGTCGTGTACAATTATTGTGCTACATAGATGTGGCTTTTGATGTTCACAGCAATATGCATGTCAAGAATGTTTTGTGCTGTTGTCTCTTTATGTGTCTTTGCTTCTATGCCAGATGGAATGTCAGCCTTCTCTACATTGAATCTGATGATTTTTGAATGCTCTCTTTCATTTAGGCCCCAAAAGGGTCCATTTATTTCATATGTCTAGGTCTATGCTATGGTGGTCTATGTATATTTCAGATTTCATCTCTGCCATGGCTAGTTGCAATGAGAGGTTAACAGAGGTCATGACACAAACATACCTAACACAACCCCCTTACCAATGAAGTATTTGTGCTGTATGAGATTAACTGACTTTCTATTACAGTAATTGATTGAAGTATAATACACTAGAAACTTCCTTAAGGAATAAGATCGTCGTTAGGCTTGTATTGCATTAATTTAGAATACCCCTTTTAGCACTATATTAAGTTAACAGAAAACCCATCCCTACCAGTTTCAGCTCATTTTCATCTTCCTTTGAGGCAAAAAACATGGTGTACATCTTCATACATAATCATATGGGAAAATATGGGAAAGTAATAATACTTGGGAAACCATGCAGACTGAATCACATTACAGTAAGCTCCATGTTGTCCATTATAATATGAAGCAATGGGGAAAAAGCCTCCAGGACACTGATAAAAGTCCAGTAGCTGTTTTGCTGCATTCCCTCTGCCTCGCAGAAACTGTGGTGGTCTCTGTCAGGTCTCTGCTACATTGGTCAGAAGGTCAGAGTTACAACAGGGAAGAGAAGCAACTGCTCTCTGCAGGTTGCTCCCTTTTACTCTAGGTGGCTTTTGAAACACATATCTGCACAGAAGTTTTAGAGAGTCTGACCAGAAATGATTCCTCAGTCACAACTACATTCTTCCTCCACCCTGCCTAGATGATTCTAGAACAGCCCTTGGCAGGCTCCTGACTTCTTATAGGAGTTTTATAATCTGCATGGTTCTCAGAACATTCAGGGATTTCAGCCTAAAATCACCCTGATATAAGGATTGTGAGTAGAAACTCAGAATTCTAGTTCCTACATGCAAAAACCCATGGAAAGTTTGAGGTGGGCTTTGTATTGTACACATTTAACCACATGCCAGCACCTATTTATTTCCCCTTTCAGAACGGCAAAAACTCTCAGATGTAATTTTCCCAAATTAGGTAGTGAAATCCTTTGATTGTCAGTTTGTAGTTTCAGAGAACCCATGTAACATAATTGTACTTATCTTTCTTTGTAAAGTGCTAATTATTATTAATAGTATAATACCTGTCAGCCTAACTAGCCATCTCATGAATATTGCAAATTTTGTCAGACCAACAGAGGTACAATAAGTCAGTTTCTCAGCTTGCCTCAGGCCTTATAGCTTCTTGGTGAAGAACTTATAAATAACAAGAATGTCATCCAACCCACTCAGCTATTTTGTTGTTAGAAATATTCTAAATATCTTTGATATTTTAAGCTATTGCATCATTCCTGATAAGCAAACATCAATTATACTGTTATCAGCATTACTTAATGAAAACCAACAATGTGGTGATCTTGTGATCTCAGCAGATACATTAGCAAATGTTAAGAAACACCTATCAGTGGGCAGATCCATTTCTAGGCATCATTAATCCAAGAAATGTTTCACACCGATGCAAAGACATCTAGAGGACCTTAGGGGTTTTCTCATTTAAAATAAAAGTTAGAGAAATAGAGCATGATGGCTTATAATCCCTGATGTGCAAATGCAGCAATATTATTCTGGATGATGAGCAAACAGTGGGTGATTTACTGAAAAGTAACAGAGGCACAAATGAATGAAAGGAAATGTCAGCAGCAGCAGTAGCTGTGGTTTCAGCTGAGTGAGTAGAGCCTAATACTGCAATAGCTTGCTCAGCTTGCTTTCTTCAGCTTTAATGATGACTGAGCCTTACAGTTTCTTAACCAGAAGCAAAATTCAGTTAAAGTAACAAGAATGTTTACGGATACTGGACACAGCTTAATCAGAATCTTTTTTTTCCTTTTGATTTTCACACCTGTTTATTTGATAATATAAGTAGTCGATTATATCAATCCAATTTGCTACACTTTAATGTGCTTTCTGAAATGCTGGAGAAACCCCAAGGATTGACACAAGACTGCTTTGGGATTTAACACCTTTTTAATTAGGAAAACTGGTCTTGTAAGAACAGAAAAGTATAAGCCTGACAGGGAGCTAAACAAATTCTCTGTCCAGACATCATAATGGTCTGAAATGGCATCTTTTTTTACTTGTTTCTTCTGTGCTCATCACCATAAAACCTAGGTGCCAAATTCAACAATTAAAGTTCCATCAGCAGTGGACCATCCTCTCTGCTCCTTCCATGGTGAGGTTGTATTTCTAGGGATCATTTAAAAAGGAATATATCTAAAAGAGAAAAATCTTTGCCAAGCATTTTGGGTCCTCCCTTAGAGACAGAAAATTTGCACCTTTATGAATCCACATGACTTGAACAAATCAAACTATGTAAAGTTTTATGAACAACTTACTTTTCCACAGCAAAAGGCACATTCTTAAGTACTTGTAAACATTTGGTTACAGATAGTAATGTAGCGTAACAAGTTAATACACTGCTTTGGTCCAATAAAAGATATTACATCACCAACATTGTTCCCTCTGTAATGTCCTTTAAAATCCCTGCCGTGTACTAACTTTACTTTGATGCTGCCACCTCATGGTTATTTATAGTAAAGATTGTATTTTTATGTAATGTTCTTAATTCAAGTGAACAAATAAAGTTGTTGTTGGAATTCTCCTCTCTCAGTATTGGAGTGAATAGCCTTCAAATGTCATTTTAGCATTACATAAATGTTATGTGCATGCCATACAAACAGAAAAGTTAGATAAAAACACAGGTTCTCTTGCTTGAATGTTGCAATGTAACATTATTTTAGTTCTTAGAATTCAGAACAAGAACACACAAGAACTCAAAAAACAGAGAGACAAAACATACTGCTCCCTAAAACAGAGAGGTACAACTCATCTCACCCTACTCTAGGCTGACTACCTGCTGACTGACTCAGATTGCATACCCGTAAGCAGGGTCTGAATGGACTCTCCTTGCTGAGCTGGTATTTGCATGAGCACACCCACCCTGTTTAGGCACTCGGTGTGGTGGGACTGCCCAAATGACCCCTTTGGCTGGTGTTGGGTTACAACCCACTTTGCTGTTAATGTTGTTCCCCTTATTGGATAAACAAAGGGCAGCAGAACTGTCCTTAGCCTTTTCTGATTGAAGGGTCACTATCATCGGAACAGAACTGGCTAAGTAAGGGGCTAAGGTGCCAAACCCTGTGGGTGAGGATTGATAAGGAGCGGGGATAGGTAAGAGCCAAAAGCGTGGGTCAACCTCCCCCTCTCACTGTTCAAAGATAGAGCTAATTAAGATTCAATTAGGAGTCTTTTGTTTTGTTTTGTTATGTGCTTGCTAGAGCTGAAATTGCCTTATTCTGGGACAGCGCTACTGCCCAGCTTCAGCACTGATGTTCGCCCGCTAAGAGCTGAAATCACTGAGCGTTGGGTGCAATCTCAAGAGACCTATCCTCAGAAGTCATAGTGGAGATGCAGGTGGTAGCAGAAGGTGATGGTGTGCAGCAGAGCAGCTGACATCTCAGCAAGCAGTGTGTCTTGCAAGGTAGCTAGTGGGCGACTGGCAGAGCGGCCTGCGGAGCAATGAGCGGCCAGCAGAGAGGCTAGGAGAGCGGCAGCCAGCTGGCAAGAGGGCTGGAACATAGCGGCTGGACAGGGGAGCAAGCAAGGTGCCTTCTTTCCTCCTCCCCGCAACCAGGGTGGGAGGTGAACTCTGCAGCTGCACCACTGGACTCTGGGTCTGCCCTGACTAAGCACAACACCTGTGAGTGGGGTTCAGTGAGGGGAGCAGCAAATTAAAGGAACTTCTTGTAGCTGGAATTAAGAACCTGAAGCCAAAGGAAACTGCCCCTGTACGCTGGGGTGGGGTTTTTGTTCAAGGTTTTATGTGTGTGCATCCTGCTTGCGACATTTTCCCACGTTAATGCCAGGTTACTTTTCCCTGTATTATTAAAAGTCTCTTTTCTACATTCAGTCTCTGTGCTTGTGAGAGGGGAAGTACTGCCTCTAGGGACACCCAAGGGGTGGTGTGTAATTGTCCCAGGTCACTGGGTGAAAGCTTGAGCCAGTTTTGTGCTGTATTGTTGAAAAGAAACCCTAAATATTGAAACTGACCTTTGTTGCTGCTGACTCCGACTGGCAGAAGAGATCCTCCTAGCCTACAAGCAAGAGCAGGAAACCCTTTATAATTTAAAATGACAGCCTACAATTCCAACAAGTTTCCACATACACCATGCTAAACACCTCACATGCTTGAATTTATGTTCCTTAAGCAGCATGAGGAATTGGAAAAAAAAATCCACATTAACATGACATTGTACCACAGGACAATTTCAATACTTCCCTCCCCATTTTGACTTTATGTTCACAAGATTCCCTAAAGACTAGGTTATTCCAACCAGTTGTAACTTTTTATCAAGAAGTCTATTTTCTCAAATGAAGGCTGAAGGCTTAACACATTCCTAAACATCACTTCCCTCCGTGACTACCTTTTTCTTGATTTTTATCATAAGATCACTTACACCTGACCCCAGCACTGATGATTGCTGATGTGTGGACAAGTCTGTCTTAGGTGCACTGTCATGTAGCTCCTTGAACTTTGTTTAGTTGGTGAGCCTCTCTTTGATTTGATCCTATTTCAGCTAATCCTGTAAGGAGTCTTCCAGGAAGTCTTATGCTTCAGTGTCCAGTTCCTCTCAAAATGACTTTTCTTCTCTGGTTTACAATACAATCTTTCTTCAGTCTGTTTCTTTGGTTTCATCCCTGTGTGCCAGTGACTGCAACTCTATAACATGGCAATGGATACAAATGTTTAGGTTTTTGTAAAATAAAACTAAACTTCCATGAAATTACAAGAGTACTGTCTCTTCACTATTGGCAAACCCAAATGCTCAAAAATCGTAAGATTTTAAAAATAATAAATTTGGAGTGCTTTTTATTTACTTTCAAGTTTGAGTCCTTGTAGTTCAAAGGCTTTTCTTTGCATCCATAATGGCTAGAGTCTCTCTTTTTTTTTTAATTAAAATGTACAATTTAAAATAAAAATAAAATTTTTTCATGTAATCACAGGACTCCAGAAACTGGGACTTTAACTGTGACCTAAAATTGCAAGAGTTGCTGGCACTGTATTCCACACTGAGTTCCTGTAATATTATTCTTGCAGCTTCATAGAGAATATTACTGCCTGGTTGTTTATAAATATTTCCTTCAATCTAATTTTTAAGCTGAATATTCTAGCAAAAGTTGAATGTTTAGTAACAAAGAATTATCAGGTTTCACAAAACTCATTTTTCTTGAAATTCTGATTCAGCAGATAAGTATTCCTCCTGCTCCTCCTCCTCCAAAACTCCAACACCTTCAGCAATTTTTATTTTCCTTATTTGTACAATTTTTGGTCGTGAACAAATTAGCTTAGCTCTAAAATAGCTTTTTTTCCTGGCAGCACAGCAGTCTCTTCAGCTCTCCATGTTCTACAGACTCATACTCCTAAAACTGCAGATTATGCTCACACTTCTACGTGAATGGTAAATTTACAAGTATCCCCCCTCTCAGAAAAGCATTACTACAGTTGCAGTGCTCATCAAGCTAGCCAAGTCAAGAAATGATTATACAATATCCCTTATGGTCAGGATGCAGTAAGGGGAAGAAGGACACAATGGCACACTTACCGGGAAATTCAGTGGCAGAGAACGGGAGTTATGCAAACTATGCCAAGTAGCTTGCATAACTCCCATCGACTTCCTAACTTCCCTTTAGCGTGCCGTCTACACTGCGCTGCACCTTTTGAGGGGGTGGTTTAATTTAATTGACTTCTGGATCAATTGGGCAGATCTTCACTGCCACTCAATTGATCTGGATAGATTGATCTGACATCAGTGAATTTGCCACCATCATTGTGTACATACCCAGTGATTCTAGGCCCACTCCCTCTCCTTGACCATAGGCGTTACTAAAAATCCATGTAAATGTCTTTGCCGAGTCACCATATCTCCTTCCCGAGCAGGCCTGGAAACAGAAGATGCAGGGGTGCTGGAATAATTTGTATAGTGGAAGCACTGAACCAAACTGTAAACCCTGTTCATAATGGAAACGACTTCAAGCCAGGGGATGCAGCAACACTCCTAGTTCCAGCACCTAGAGGAAGATGTGAAGGAGGCAGAGTGAGAAGATGGTGGCATAGAGTTCTGAGAAGTGAGCACCTGGGTTTGGGGGAGCCTGGGAGTTGGAGACCCAGAAGGAGCTGCCACCCATGCTCTGGCTGGTCACTAGTACTTCATTCACCACTTCTTCCCCTATCCAAGTGTAAGCCATGCCTAGTTAGTGTCTCCTAACTCTGTCCCCCTCTAGTGGTGGCTAGACCAGCTATAGATTGATGAGCCTGCTAAAGCATTGGCTAAGGTAGATGTGTCTTTTAGCTCAGGCAGCTAAGGTCAAGAGATCCCAGATTTGATCCTCATTGCTGATGAAAGAGAGTATTACATAAGGAACTGGTCTCAGGTAAGAGAGACTGGTTGGGACATCTTTCTCCCCTCCCCTACTCTTCTCTCCCACCAAAGGACTGTCTGAGACATTTTTTCACCAGAAAGACCCTCAGACCCAGTTCCTCGCTTTCCAAAACCCTGGGACACTAATCTTATTACACTGCCTCCTCCACCTTTTCTGCCTCCAGGCCTACTCTAGAAGGAGAGATGGCAGCTCAACAAGAACATACATATGCCCTGTGGCAACGCAAAGTGGGGGAACTCCCATCCACACACATGCATCTCAGTGCATGACTTCTGCTACATGACAGGTAACCTGAGCCCCCTTCTTAGGAAAATTCTGTTTGTGCCCCTGTTTATGGTGTAGCAGTTTGGATAAATGACCTTGGCTCATGTTTCAAAACATGTCCCTTAACCTATACCAAATACTCATTATTTTTCAAAGTAAAATTTCACTTGCTTCACTGTGAGTTTTGGATACAGTGGAGACATGTCAGTAGAGCTGTATTAATTAACAACTTTGTAGTAGAGCCTTGAATTCTGCAATTGTAACAATGTTGTAGAGTTTCATATTTATTGTGCTCAGTGACTCTAGTTTAAATTTGCTTAATTTCCAAGTAAAAACATGATTTTTTGTCCAGCTGCAGCAAGTTCACTCTAAGCTCTGTCATGAGGTGTCTTTTCTGTCCTATATATACTCACTAGTAATATTGTGCAAGGCCAAATTCTGTTTTCATTTACACTGTGCTCTCCATTGGGTTTCACTATGGGCAGAATAGTGAATTGGCACTGCTATTCAAACTTAGCTAGCACTTCTGTTGAAGACACATGAGATGGAAAATAATCCTTTGCACGTTATGTTGTTATTTATCTCAGCCCTATAGCTGCATTGGCTCTGTAGTGCTAACAGGTATAGAAAGTAATAATTTATTTTTGTCATTCAAGCAATCAGCTATAAATCTGAATATTGAGTAAGAAGGTCAAGGTGGGTGAGATAATATCTTTTATTGGACCAACTTCTGCTGGTGAAAGACAGGCTCTGTGCTTATACAAGGCTCTTCTTCAAGACTGGGAAAGGTAAGAATGTGTCATTTTTACACAGACACTTTACAGATGAGAAATACATTGTAATGGGTATAAAACCATGCAAACTGAAAACATTCAAAAGGCTCATTAACATCCATTTGGACAGCACTAGGAGCAGATGGTTGCCATTCAATAGCTATGGCGTTTATCACAAAGTACAATGTATTGCAATCCTAGAAATAGCACACCTACATTCAGTTTGTATCCCTTAGATATTTTGAATTTTTGGCCTGCTAAAATGATGGAGGCAGCCTAATTGTTACGACACTCTGTCAGTCCATGAACACTTTCCCAGTGACACAATGCCATACCAAGAACTACTTCAAGAAGTGTACAATTTTAGGAATGACATCTTAATAGGGTCTTCCAGGGAACAGAAAGAGAGCAGGAGCTAAGAAGAAGAGACCATTTTTTGCAATCTTAACATTGCAAAATAGATGCAAAGGAAGATAAAAATAACTAACTACTAGGAGTTTATAAAATTCCAATTCCTATTCAAGGGAACGTTTTCAATGTATTTATACACCAACATGTGCTGTATGGTTACTCACTACACACAACATGGCATATGTTAGCATAATATAACACACTATAGTTATAGACTTGATAAAATACAAACTTGCAACATTTTCATATACTTGTATCACCCCCAAAATGAACACTAAACAGATAGTTACTCACTTTCTATTAAAAAAGGGCTCAGTTGTGCAGGGAAGTAAGAGGGTGTAGAGAGCTCCTTTACCGTCGCATGTGCAGGCTACATAAATCCACAAACACTATACTGGAGGGAGAGCAATCACCACAGGGCTACCATTATTTTCTCTTGCAAATGGGTGGAATTATGGCTCCACCTCGTGCTGCCAAAGCACTGGCCAGTGCAACAGAGCTGGAAGAGAGGAAGAAGAAATCAGTACCACCAAAAGGGCTGGTGCAAATGGGACCACAATACAGACTGTGATTTTCAGAGTAATAATTTGGTTCCTGAGGCAATACTACTACTGCCACTTGGGTTGATTGTAAATTTACAATCTAGCCCCATGTTATTCTTCTCCATCAAGACATTCCATTTTGGGTTTGGCTGTACTGGAGAAGAGTGCTGTTCTCAACCATCCTAGCTCACATGTTTTAATTAACATGTTTTTAAGCACCACTTAGAACCTCCAGTAGACAAAAATAGTGATATTTGCTGGTGAGGGATAACTCATGAGATTATTATATATTAGAGTAATGATATACTGAAAACCCTGCTTGGGCTACTGTGTTTTAAGTACCATTGTCTTTGCTCTATATGCTAACCAGTGTTTTAAAACCATCTTAAATGAAATATGAAGTTAATATGGATTTAGAATATTATTCATTTTCCAAAAGAAGACCAATCCTACAAGAAAAGTTACAGATCTTTGATATATTTTAATGTATCCTCGAACTATATTCATTTCAAACGATTTAATAAATAATTAATAAACATATACAATATAAAAGGATATTTCTGCCACATAACAAAACAAGGGAGCAAATTTCAGATTGGCGGAGTGGTGTCTAAGTCAGCTGTTGGAATAGTAAAGAATGAATGTATGGCAGTGGAAATTGGCTGGATCACTTATCTGATCACTTCCAGACTTTAGTGTTTGGAGTATTTCAAGGCTGTAGAATTTTTCTCATGAAAGTGAGTTTTAATTTGGGTGTGGGAGACTTTAGATGGACTCTGCTGAAACATTCAAACTAGACTTTTTTTTTTTAAACTAGGACTTTTGTTTGAAAATTTACATTGTCAGTAATTGAGTCTAACAATGAAGATGGCAGTAGGTTGTATAAAAGGAATGACAAAGCAGAAACAAGGTTTGGCATATGCTGAAGAACACCAGAAATAGAATTAAAAATTCTTGGATAAACTCTCAAGGGGGAAGAAAGTTATTTGGGTAGCAAATACAGACAAACATGCACCAAAGAGGTTTCTAGGTTACACTGAGAACTTTATAATTCAGAGAGCTGAAAATGTAACTAAAGATGTAATCCTAAAGACATAGATTCCATTAAAAAATGTTAAAAAAACATTAAGGGTGCATAACTAAGCACTTGTGTCAGGAAATAACAAAGCTAAGGCTGTATGTGTAACACTATCTCTGACCTTTGGTGCTTATGTATTAAAACATGTAGTTTCTCCCTTGTTTATCATTCTTTGCAGCAAAAACTGGGTTTTTCTGACATGACTAAAATTAGGGCCAGATTTTGTGATTAAGGCCTGTGTAGAGCATCAATGATGCATGAGAGCTCTAGGAAGCATAATTCCTCCTGAACCACCTTGATATATAAGGGGAATATGTAAATCAAGCTAGTCTTTAGGAGGGCATAGACTGTAATCCTCTCTGTGGCCAGCTAAATCTACTTTCAAGGCCTTGACTCTTCCTTCTTATTTAGCATGGCTAATGCCAGCAAACAGTCCCTGCACTGAAGAGTTCAGGTAGGGCTAGGACTTGAATAGCAGGGGACCAGAAAGGATAGGAAAGCTATCTATGGGCAACACAGATATCAGTCCAAATGGTTGAAAATTGTCCATCTAAACATTTTTAATGGAAAATAGTTTTTCAACAAAAATGGAGATTTTATTTGTACAAATTTCTGTTTTGGTTGAAAATATTTATTAAATAAATTATATATTTTTTATAATTAGGCTTTTTGAAGTAAACACAAAACTACAAAAACAACAACCTATCTTTTTTGGCAAATTTTTTCATGAGAAGATTTAAGAGGCAGCTTTCAGTGTCAGTCTAACAGTAACATTCACTTCAGTAACTGTGGCAGGAGCTGCTTCTGATAATAGTGTCTCGGCAGTAACCAGGACTCTTTGTGCCCTTCCCTGTCAGACTCCTGACAGTGAAGTGACAAGTTTCCATCAAACTTTTAAATGTTAACTTGTTCAGGGTTGATTCTGTATTGAGCAAATCCTCTCTCTTCTTTTGGCTTGCAATTTCATTAACAATGACTGCCACTGTTTTCACATGCATAAATGTATGGACTTTGAATAGTCCGGAACTAAATAGATAACACAGTGATAGGCATACTGAATGTGGCAGGTCACTTGGGACCACATACAGATTGCACTGGAATGGAACATAGGATGGAAAAAGTTTGTATTCAACTGACTAGAAAGTAAGATACAGAGAGAGAGTTCTCCTAACTTTTACAGTCCTTGCCACCAAGTGGAATTCAGACCCCATAGTGAGGCATCAAGGTTTCCTATGCCAGCACTTCTCAACCTTTCCAGACTACTGCACCCCTTTCAGGAGTCTGATTTGTCTTGCATACCCTAAATTTCACCTGGCTTAAACTACTTGCTTACAAAATCAGACATAAAAATATAAAAGCGTCACAGCCCACTATAACTTAAAAATTGCTTACTTTCTCATTTTTATGATATTATTATAAAATAAATCAGTTGGAATATAAATATTGTACTTACATTTCAATGAATACTAAGCATATAGATCAGTATAAACAAGTCATTGTCTGTATGAAATTTTAGTTTGTACTGACTTCGCTAGTGCTTTTTATGTAGCCTGTTGTAAAACTAAGCAAATATCTAGATGAGTTGATGTATCCCCTGGAAGATCTCTGTGTACCCCTGGTTGAGAATGACTGCCCTATACAATGCATAGAGACAGTTAAGAACCTGAAAAGGAATTCACACAAGCTAGTACACTGAGTGAAACCATCTGAAACTAGCTGAGGATAGTCCTGCTTTGAGCAGGGGGTTGGACTAGATGACCTCCTGAGGTCCCTTCCAACTCTAATATTCTATGATTCTATGATTAAACTAGCCAATAGGCAATGCATAGAAGAGGGAAGTAGCCTCAGCCCTGCCCCTCAAAGGGATTGAGGTACCTAGGTCTAAGCCAGAGGGAGGGCCTTCCCCACTTGGGATTTACAGCCATGAACCTTTCCTGGAATTAGATATCTTTTTATCCTTGGACAGCCTTCATCACCTTTCCCCTGTATATTAATGAGTGGGCAGGTCTGACCTAGGAGAGAAGGACCTAAAAGATAGATGCTAAGCAGCCAAGGGTTACTAGCAAACAGAAGACAGCTAAGGGGGGAGTCTGAGACTGAGTTTGTAAGAGGGAAAAACTAAAATCACCATACTTCGGAAAGGCTACCTCACCAGTACCAGCACTGCTCTTGGCTCTTACACCTGGACCTGCGCCCACAGAGAGAACCTAACTATGGTGCCGCTCCACAGGTCCTGGGCTGGATATGCAGATTGTGACCTACATTTCCCCATCATGGAAAGCCAGGTTGGGGACACCATCCATTGTGAGGGGTGTCTACTGGTAGAATCTCTCAAGAAGCAGGTGGGAGAGCTACAGAAGGAGGTGGCTAGGCTGAGGAACACCTATGCACACGAGGAATTCATTGAAAATATGCACATGGAGATCTCCAAGGTTAAGGAAGCAATCCATCTGGAGAGGCTGCAAAAAGGAGGAGAAGACAGCTCTTTCACGGGGAGAAGGCTGGTCATTGGCTTCTATTGCCAGCAGGTAATGCTCTACCCCACCATCCACAGAGATAGCAAAACAGTGTGCTACCTTGGAAATGAGGAATTCTCCCAAAAGGTAGACTAGAAGCCATGTACCCCAAAAACTGAGAGGATGGTGCTGGAGGTGGTATGCAATTCCCTTCTCAGGGGGATGGAGACCCAGGCAGTGTGCTGTCAGGGGCCAGTATCTGAGACATTACAGAAGGATTGCTGGGCATCATCTGGCCCTCTGACCACTACCCTTTGCTGCTCATCCATGTGGGCACTAATGATACTGCAAGGTATGACTGAGAAGATCAGAAGTGACTACAGGTCTCTGACAGTGAGGGAAAGAAGTTGTTGAGGTGATAGCTGGTGCTGTCATAGATCCTTACAGTCAAGTGTAGGGCCCAAGGCAGAGACAGACATGTTGGGGGTGAACGAATAGCTGTGCGGATGGTATTGCCAGGCAGGCTTCAGCCTTCTCGACCATGGGCTGCTGTTCTGAGGATTACTGAGCAGAGATAGGGTCTACCTAACAAGGAAGGGGAAGGATATCTTCAGATATAGACTAGCTAGCCTACTGAGGTGGGCTTTAAACTATATTCAACAGGGCCAGGAGACAAAAATCCACGAGTGTCCAGAAAATGGAGATACGAGTGAAGGGTTGAAATCTGAGAGAAACATGGGCGATCAAAGCAGGGATAAAGGAGAGACAAGATGGAATATAGAATGAAAAGTCAATGTACATCTCTGATGTCTGTATACTAATACAAGAAGTATGGGGAATAAACAGAAGAACTAGAAATACTAGTGAATAATCACAAGTACGACAATCAGAATCACAGAGGCTTGGTCGGATAGTTCACATAAGTGGAATATTGTGTAAAGCATTGAGGATTCTTTCTCCAAGAATCAGGCAGCACAGACAATACTGAAGAGGATTATTCATGATACCGGGAAGTCTGATAAATCAGCTTCAACTTCATGGTGTTACAGTGGTCAATTACATACACTTTCTTGTTGATTACATAGTACGTTTTAAATTCTTTATCTATTCACTTACAAATACAGACATTGTCCCATTCGAAGAGAACAACAGTGATAATGGTTGTTACATACATGCAGAGACACTTTAGTCACACTACTTAAATCAAGATGCTAGGGCTTCGGTTGGGGTGGGAGTTAGGGTGGCGGAAGAAGGTGGGTGGTCCTTACAGATAGGTGGCAGATGAGACAGAAATTCTAAAAGCAAATGTGCTGTTCTCATTGGAATTAGAATCACTAAGAGGACATTTGGTTTCCTGAGCCACCGGATGTTTACACTAGCCATTGTTCTTGAGGATCAGGTATGCTCATTAGCCATTTAAATGAGTTTCAATTTACAGCTAGTTAGCTGAAAACAACCTCAAGCCTTACAATTGGTATAGAAGGGTACAATGTATTCAGTAAAGACTGGCAGGAAGAAAAAGGCAGGGATGTGTTGCCTTGCATATCCAGCATGTATACACTTGCACTAAGGTTGAGATAGAAGTGGGAACTACAGCTGTTGAAAGTCTCTGGGTAAGGGTAAAAGAAGCAAAAAACAAAGATGATGTCAAGGTAGGGATCTAGTATAGAGTACTTCACCAGGAAGAAGAAGTGGATGAGGCCTTTTAAACAGCTAACAGTAGCATCTAAAGCACATGACTTGGTGGTGATGGGGGACTTCAGACCAGATGTTTGTTGGGAAAATAATACAGATTATCTAACAAATTCTTGGAATATATTGGAGACTAATTTTTATTATAGAAGGTGCAGAAAACAATTAGGGGAGAGTATGTTCTGCATTTGAATCTGATAAATAGGGACCATCTGCTTGAGAATTTGAAGGTGGAGGGCAGCATGGGTGAAACTGATCATTTCATGATTGAGTCCATGATTCTAAGGAGTACTGCGTGTGGGGCGGAACAAAAGAACCATGACAATGGACTTCAAGAAGGTAGATGTTAGCAAACTCAGAGAACCATGTAGCCTTTAAGTATTTGCTATGTAATACACAGGTATAAATTAAGGCAGTAATTAAATGAGTCTACAAACCGTCTAAGACAATAACTTAGATAAACAAGACATAAGAACCAAAAGCCTTATTATAAGCAGCTAACCAGGAGTAACCCTAGATCATAAGCTAGCACAAGATAGAATGTAGTAATGACTCGGCTTCAGACACATAACACAAGATGCTAGTTTATATCAGTTCTGGATATTTTACGTTAAGAACTTCAGCAGATGTTGGACCACAAGAGTGCCATCGTAACAATCTGACATATATGCTAAGGTAAAAAGCCTAGTAGCCTCTGGGAGACGGGCACATCAACATTAGCAGGGTAAAGAAATACAGATAAGGGAAAGGGGATGAAACCCTTACTGAATATGAATTAGGCATGGTAGCATCTGCCTATGCCATTATAAAAGTTGTATCCTGACCAGCGTACCTTGGGAGATGTAACTCTTGGAATATGCCAGAATGATGACCACTGCTGGTGGTGGTGATGATAATGAGGAGGATGACTAATGCTTCAGGGTTTTTTTGCAAGAGATAGTGTGAATATATGGATGCCCTGATGCACATTTTCTATTATATCTTATCTACCTTGCTGGGTTGGAGTGTTTGTAACTTTGCTAACTGTGTTAATAAAACTGTTACAAATGCAGAAGTTTTTTCCTACATAGGAGTGTTGCAACTGTGCACATTGGAGTTCCCAAATAAACTTTAATTTTAATAATTCTGGGCCTGATCTTGGGACAAGAACCTACCAAACCAGAGACTGTTAATTTGGAATTCTTAAGTAATCAATGACATTAATACACAATCAGTAGATCAGGGAATAATTGTTAGATTAGAAGCTGTGGGAAGCAAGTCTAAGGGAAAGGAAGAGTTCAGGAGTTTGCATTTTTTTAAAGAGACATTAATAAAAGCCTAAGAGGAAGCTATCCCAATGAATAGGAAAGATAGGAATTGTGGTACGAGAACATTCTGGCTTAGCCAGGAGATCTTCAACTAACTGAAACTCAACATAGAATCATACAAAAAAGTGAAAACTAGGTCAATTTATGAATGATCAAAATAAAAAACAAACAACACAAGCATGCAGGGCCCAAATCAGAAAGACCAATGCACAAAACAAGATTAAATTAGGTATGGGTATAAAGGGTAAGAAGAAAACATTTTACAAATACATTAAAATCAAGGGGAAGAACAAGGACAGAGTTGGCTTATTGCTCAGTGAGAAAGGAAAGACAACAGAAAACACAGAAATGGTCCAAGTTTCAAATTCCATTTTTGTTTGTTTTTCAGCAAAAAGGTTATCAGCGATTGGATGACTAACACAGTAAACATCAGTGTAAATGGCGTAGGATGTGAAGCTAAAATAGGGAAAGAACAAATTAAGAATTATTTAGACAAGCTAGATGTCTTCAGATCATCAGGGTCTGATGAAATACATTGTAGAATACTTAAGGAACTGGCTGAAGAGATCCCTTAGACATTAGCAATTATCTTTGAGAATTCATGGAGGATGGAAATGATTCCAGAGGACTGGGAAAGGGAAAAGACAGTATCTATCTGTAAAAAAGGGGAATAAAGACAATCTGGGGAATTAGACCATCATCTTAACTAGGAAAGATAATGGAGCAAATAATCAGCTAATCAATTTGTAAGCACTTAGAACATAATAGGGTAATAAGTAACAGTCATGGATTTGTCAATTTGATCCTGACCTGCACATGAGAACTCCCTACCCTCTTCCATCCCTCCAATGTCCTTCCCCTTTCCCTATCTTTTAAGAAGCTCTTTTCCTTGCCTATACTTTCCCCAAATCCAGCTTTGTGGCACTGGTACTTGTGTCTGAGAAAACAGAGACAACCTGGGCCTGCCGATAATGGGTCAGGCAGAGGGAGGGAAGCTACCTTCAACATGCTCAGTCCAAGCCAAGCAGAAAATGTGGCAGGGGGCACATGACCCTGCATGCCTCCCCATGTGTCACCTCTGCTAGAAAATAATTGCTTAGGCCTTGCTTTTGTAACAAACTCCTTGTAAGCAAACCCCTGCACCCATGCAAAGCTTCATTGAAGACCTGGGGCCTTTGTGTGGGCATCAACGTCTACAAGTGTGGAACTTTTTAGAGTATTAGGGCCATATTCTGAAAGAATTAAACAACTGAAGCTGTCTTGATAAGGTGCAGGCCCACTGTTTAGACTTAAATTAGGTAAAATGTATCTAGTTAGGATTCAAGTTATGGCTGTGAGACTGAAAACAATCCTACATTGTTTAGTTCTTGAGTGACATTTTGAACTTGGTATACTAACTTTGTTGGGCATATAAATAAAAAATGAAGCTCTTTTGTGCTGAGCTGACTACTAGTCTCCAGAGTGACAATGCAGGACTATGTTAGTACAACATCTATAAATCTGTAATTTTCTTGAAAAAAATAGTAATTTTTTTCCTGGTGATTTCTTTTTTGCTGAATAAGTAGCTGTGTTTGCTCAATGGTAAAATAAACCAGCTGAGGTTTTGATATAAGGAGTAACTCAGAACTTCAAAATATTGTGCATGCAAAGAGATTTGCAGTTTAATTCAGAGGTCAAAAGTATGTTTCTTCAAATGCTATTAAAGAAATACCTTGGATTTCATGCCTTTTACCTGATCAGTAAAGAATAGACCTGATCAGTAAAGAATAGACAAATTAAAGTATCAGAATAGAATTGAAAACTGTTTTATGATAAGATGCTTGAGCCAGCAACCATCTTTCCAAATACCACGTGGTAGTAGATTTACATTTTTTGATGGAAGAACTAGTCTTAATTTTCAGCTTTCAACATGTGATCGAGGCAACACTAGAACTCAGTGCAGTATTAAAATGCTTCACTTCCTTTGAAAGCTAAACAACGTAAATCAAGTTGTAGTTACAGTGCAATAACTTTCAGTCACACAACAGTGTCCATTTTAATTGGAGTAATCAGCTGGATTACCAGGTATTTAGGAATTGTTTTAGCTCATTAAAATCATTGCTATTTGGAGCTTCATCAAGTGCAATATGCATTAAGATCATCCAAGTTTATACAAAACACAAGTAAATTATTTCCATTTGGAAAGCAAACTGTGATAACCATGAAATATAAGAGGTACAACCTTCTTCTTGGCATAAAATGATAATGAAACAAATAATAGTACTTCACTTATTCACTGCATATTTATAAATCCAGTAACTATGTATGTTAGTAGCCAAGCATTCAATAAGCTCTTTGCTTAGTAACAGGTGATTTGGAAGTATATCTGGAGTGTAAATTCTAAAGGTGAGGGCTCTGTCAGTATTTTCTTTCGCTAAAATCACCATCTAATTCTTAACGTCCCAAGAAGTAGGAGGCAACAAATTTTCTTAAGGGAGTGCTTGAGTAGCATTATAATGGGATAAAAATGCCTGATCCAAAGAGAAATGGCGGGTGAAGCAATATCTTTGACCAACTTCTGTTGGTGAGAGACACAATGTTTCATGCTTACACAAAGCTTGTCTTTCTCAGAAACAGAAGTTGGTCTAATCAAAGATATTATCTCACCCACCTTGTCTATACAACATCCTTGGCTATGACAACACTGCATTGATCCAAAAACAAATTTAAATCTTGCAAATGTTTCTTAATTTACTTTGTAAGGGCCAGCTGTTGGACTTTCCACCCTGTTCCTAACAAGTATATGCATCCATTTCTGGGGTTTAGTTTGATTGACAATTCAAATAACAGAAAATAAACTTTAGCATAGTCTTTCTCCCCAATTTGGCTTGGGAAAAAGGAAGTTCTGTGGAGAAAATCTAATCTAATTAATCTAAAATTAATTATTTGGCCAAGACTATTTGTGAATTCAGGTTGAACTTGATGAATAGTTTTGTGTAACTGAAATATGATTATTTTTGCAAATAAATTATTCACAAAAAACAAACGCCCTGCCTCTACAGCTAAACTCTTTTTTGCTTCTAGCCTGAAATCCTGGCCCCACTGAAATCAATGACAAAACTCTCTTTGACCACTATGCAGCTAAGATTTCACCTCTACACTGGATCTAATTAGACACATGTGATCTAACACCAAAATGATTCAACGGAAGTATCTCTGCATTTTTATGCAGCAATGCCTCAACTTAAATGGGCTGCTTTCCTATCCAAGGGTGTAGAAATTGCTTGATTACATTGTTTTAGTTTAATTTTAAGTGTTCATTTTTCATAGAATAATGACCTGATGTTATAGACTCATAGACTCTAAAGTCAGAAGGGACCAATATGATCATGAAGTCTGAACTCCTGCACAATGCAGGCCACAGAATCCAACCCACCCACTTCTGTAATAAACCTCTAACCTATGACTGAGTTATTAAGATCCTCAAATCATGGTTTAAAGACTTTTTGGTACAGAGAATCCACCAGCAAGTGAGCCAGGCCCCATGCTAAAATCTTCTTTTCAGGTCAACAACATCCTGTAAAAGCCCAGGTGCGTGCCACCCTGTCACAAGTACAGATAGTAACAGTCTTTTTATTCTTTATATCAGGGCTAGATTTTGGGTGGCAAGAAGAGTATCAGCAGATCAGTGTGGTAGGATAGGCCCCAAAAGCACAGATGCACATGCTTATCTTTATGCAAGTGAATAATTCTATAGGCTCGAAAGGGACTATTCATATGCATGAAGCTAAATATGAGCTTATGCACTTGCAGGATTGTGGCCAAAGTCAGCAAATGTCAAGAGGGCCCACCACTCTGATGTCAGCAAAGCTCTGCAGGCTTATATGTCCAGTGTTTTGATCTTACATGCTACCAAAGATTTCTATATGTCTCCAATGACCCAGCTGATAGGTCTGCTGTTCTTGCTCATTGCCCCAGGACTTTCTCAGCTTCCTGATGGATGTTTTTAGGACTCTGTTAGCAAATCACTAGCTCACACACTAGAGCTCATTCCTGTAAATCCTTTGAATCACTTTGTGCACAGAGCACTGCTTTAATGTGGGTGAAAGTAATACAGTGGTCATGCTTTGTTCTCAGATCTTAGTGGTGTTAACAGGAAGAACATATGAGAGAAATCTGAAGCATAAGGTCACCCTTGAATTTAATGTTCTTGTAGAAAGATTCCATGTAGGCCTCCATGCTTGTCTTCCCTTATTCCTACATATTAGATTTGGCACTCTCTCTCTAGATTCTTACTTCACTCAACAGAATATATTAAGATGAATTGTTCATTAGTCCCGAATGTACTTAACAGAGCTGACCAAGCCACAAAGTTCAAAGCTAGCCTTCTCCAAAGCTCGGGGATATTCAGATTTAGAGAGTTTGATTTCTCTCTCTCAGCAACCGAAGTCGCTTCAATAAAAGAAATTACATCACCCACTTTGTCTCTCTGGTATCTTGGGACCAACATGGCTACAACAAAGCTGCATTAATCCAAAGACTAAGTTAAAGCTTGCAAATGATTCTTAACTTATTTTGTAAGTGTAAACCATTGGAGTCTCCATCCTGTTCCAATGGAGTATATGCACCCGTTTCTGGGGTTTAGCTTTATCAACAATTAA
Organism: Mesoclemmys tuberculata; assembly: GCA_007922155.1. Taxonomy (NCBI): domain Eukaryota; kingdom Metazoa; phylum Chordata; order Testudines; family Chelidae; genus Mesoclemmys; species Mesoclemmys tuberculata. The sequence continues at coordinate 41,140,586 of ML675624.1, forward strand.
ATTAACAAAATCTATATAAACAAACTACAGGGGGAGAAGGTTTCTCTAATTTAGCAGTCAAAGACATAAAAAAATCCAGTGACTGCAAGATAGAGCTAGACAAATTCAGACAAGAAATAAGGTGCTACTTTGTAATGATGATACTAATTAACCATTGGAATAACTTATCTGCAGATATGGTAGATTCTCTGTCACTTGAAAACTTTACATCAAGAATGGATTTTTTTCTAAACGATATGCTGTAGATCAACCAGAAGTTATTTGTCTTGATGAAGGAATTATTGGGTAAAATTCTTTGGTTTGTGTTATGAAAGTGTTCAGACCAGATGATTATAATGGTCCAATCTGGCATTAAAAATCTATAAGTGAATTTATTAATCACCATGTAGAGAATGGAGCAATCTATAAAGTTTGAATCTGAAACTGATCTTTGATAAAGCATAGAGGTACTCACATCCAGTATTTTGGTTCAGGTCAATCTGTAGTATTTAAAGTGGCATAGGTATATTACTGTTGCACTCCCTAGATCTCTGACATAATGTTGGAAAAAGGTAATATAACTCAAAGTAATTTGGTAAGACAAGATGTCTTAGACCAGCCCAAAAAGGCCACCCCAAGTGTTTGATGCAGATGGTACTGGCTTTTTAAAATTAGTTATATTTTACAATGTGTTGTTTTGGTTTAGGAAATTCATTACAGCTTTCTATTCACATTGTTGAATGAACGTGACTCTATTCCGTCATTTAACATTGGATAACATCATAATGTCAGCATTCCTGCTTCCACCTCTTCATAGGACAGAGTGACCATTTAAGACCTGTGAAACTGGACTTTTTCTGATTTAAGGGCCCTAGAACTATAAAGGAGAATCTGTTTTTATTAAAAAGGGGAGAGGGGTATGTTTTTAGAGTTTTTCCTTGTGAAGATAAACTGATATCTTGTGTAATAAGAATTCTACAGTCTATTCAGAGTTGCCCTACAGCTGCCCAGTCCAGGCTTCTGGGATTTACAAAGTCCATGCGCAATAGCCATCTCAACCTTTGGGTGTGTGGATGGGTGGCATTGGTTTCCAGGCTACAACTCTTGCACTAGAATTTCATCAAGCTGCCTCCCAGCTAGTTGCCTGCGGAACAGTCCGTGTGACCGCTGACTAAAAAGAAATGTAGAATAGTTGTGTAAACTCAAAGCATGGAACTGAGAACAAAAGACATTCTGATCTCAGTTGACACTGATTCCTTTGGAAGCGTTGATCAATGGGTTCTCCTAATTTCCCTCATCTGTAAAAGTGCAATAATAATTTACCTTACATGAGGGGAGGAAAGTGTGACAATTTACTGTGCTTAAATTCACCAGAATGCACATACAATGTCCCAACAACTATTCGGAAAAATGTCCTGTGCAAAACTATGCTGACAACTGTGCACAAACAGCTAGGATCCACTTCTGCAGTCCTTTCACATACACAATGTATACAATGATTCAGTGAGGGTTTGAGGGATGTCTCCCAGAATTAGCTTGCAAACCCTCCTCAAACTCCTCATCTGAGTGTCCTGTGCATAGTGGAGTGAGCAGAGTGAACAGAAATCATTTACACTAGGGGTGAAAGCAGTTGCACTTTTTTTGCGTGCCTCCTGGAAAATGCTAGGGACTGCATTGCAGGGAGGAGTAACCCTCATTAGCTATGGCGAGTAAAAGGAGAATTCAGAAATAAACAAAGATTTCCCAATTTTTATTCTGAAATCTGTTTTTCACTTGTCTGCACAATAAACCTTTTAAAAAGAGATTTTTCGGCTGAATTCTTTTAACCTGAACTTAAATATCTGAGTACATAAAGGCATCTGCTTATTATTCTAGCTGCACCTAAAGTTTCCCAATCCTGACTGAGGTTCCACGAGTGCCCTATCTACACATGGTCCCTGCCTTGAGAAATTTACAGTCTAAGCCCTCAGTGATGCATTTCAATACAAGGAGGGGCCCTGGTATCCTTGTAGATCTGCATGTAGGATAAACCTAACTTAAGACAAGGTGCAAGAAGTGAGTTAAACAAATAGAGGGAATGGGGGAATGAAGATGAGGTAAGAAGGGAAGTATGGTTACATGGACTAACAATAAGCACAGGTTGATGATTCCTAAAAGATCATGGGCCATGACTTAGCTAGCATAAGTCAGTGTAGCTCTATTGATGTCAACGGAACTATACTGATTTAAACAGCCTTCTGGATTTTTATATTTAATTATAAAAAGTAAATAATAAAATAGGTATAAATAATCCCTCCTGATGAAAATGTTTGATTTCCTAGGTTTCAAATGGGAAATAATTGTGGCATCTCAGATACTTCCCTTTGGAAACTGTTGGCAATTGCTAACTTTAATAGCAACCACAGCACCTGAAATTAGGTCAACTATTTCTGGTGTCCCCTTGGGAACTCTGGCCAATCAGGTGTTCCAGCTATCTTATGTAGCTATCACTGTTACCCACTCTGAGTGATTTATCTGTGCTATAGCATACCATGTCATATGTTTTTTTTCCTTACTCTCTCTCTGTTCTATAATTTCTCATTGCAGTTTTCTGCTTAGCTTAATGCCAATGTAGTCTTTGGTTCAATCCCTCAGTGGATCTATATGTGTGGGGAAGGTAGAGACAGGGATGTTTTCAAACTGTAAAATTTCATAACTGTATTAATACATAAATACTGTTAGGCATTCCAAGGCTAGGGATGTAACTATCACCCCAGATTTGCAAGGCTCCCTTTAGATACTCTTGACAGTATATGTTATTATACAAATTCTTCTTCCATTTGTAACATGCTTGTGTTCTGCTGGGGAAATAGCCTTAGGTGGTAGACACAAATTACTAAAATGTAGTTTGTATTAATTAGTATTTTTCCACCTGGTCTCTGTTGTCTATTTAAATATGTTTTAATGGAGCTTTTGGTACAGGGACAATATTAACTCCCCTTAGCAGGTGACTTTCACCTTTCTTTGACATTTCAAGGAAGTGACACAGCATTCTAACATCTTGTTTCAAATCCCTGCTCAGCGCAACAGGCATACCATTAGGACCATCTTATTCTCCAGCATCATAGGCTTGTTATTTAATCATTGTCAGATTCATAGGTTCATATTTTGAACCTCTCAGTTCATATTTTGCTTTTCAAATGTATTAACGAGCAAGGTGAAAACTGCATTTTTCTCCTTTTTGGTAAAATAACTTGCAAATGCTATATTGTGTTGTGCTTTTCTGCATTAGTTGCTTTGCCCTTAAATAATAACATTTGCATTGTAAAGTTCCTTACTCTTTTCTTTTCCAATGTTTTTCCTTTTTTTCTTCATAGAGAGCTATTTCTGATGTGAATGCTATGCTGCACATTGCATCATTGTGAATGATGTATGGTATATTTTCCTGTAACTTGGAGTTAGAAATGGGACAGAGGTGCAAACAAAATTAGGATCCAGTTCTAAATATTAATACAGTTCCAGGATACCCAGATTTGTCTTTCAATCCAGGCCCATCTTTATTCAGAGCAGAATAAACCTCTCTCTTAAAAATCCTCTTATCACAGTGTTCTTAGAATAGTGCGAACTCCAAAATCTTGCTTTGTGGTTACCAAACAATAGCAGGATCAAGCACTATTTCAATTAAAATTCAGTAAAGATGATAGAAGATGTTTAAGTAACAAAAACAATAATAATTTAAAAAAAACTTCCAGGAAGTCTGGAAAATATCTGGAAAGAAACTAGGGATGGGCTAACAATTTGGGATAAGAAGAGAACCAAGCCAAATCAATACTTTTTTTTTGTGAAGATTATGACTGAGTCGATACAGACTTTTCAGATTTTTTTGTTGTACTCCGATAAATTCTTCTGTCTGTTGACAGAGTGAAGCCAGGTGTTGATCTACGATATCTTTATCACCTTATTTTCAGTGTGATGTAATTGAACTAGCATCCCTCTGTGATTGTTGATAAGCACTTCACACATTAGCTCTGAGACAGCTTTCTTCACTTGTGCTGTAACATTTTGTTTTTTATACCACTTCTCCAAAGCCTGAGAGTCACCTTGTAAACTTATTTTCATATTGCTGACGGCAGGTGAAAGTATGGCCTTGTAGGGTCCTGGACCCTACACACATCTCTACAAGTCCTGTTAGCATTTCTGAAAGCTCTTTCTGACTTGTTTAGTAGGAAAGTCAATCTTATTGTTATAAATGGGCTTTGGAAGAATATATGATACACAGTATATGTTCTAAATGAAATCTCTAGCAGACAAACTTTCAATAAAAGACACAGTATGCTTCATTGTAGACAGTAGGTTTTCTGGAACAATTCTGGTCAAATAAATTTTGGCAAGTTCAAAGATCAGAAAGTGAGATTAATTCAAGTGACATGCATTCATCCCCACAAATGAGTTTTGAATTTTGTCATCAAATTGATGGCAAACCCAATGCTCTGCATATCCCCTCATTGTATTTCCTCAGTAACTTGGAACACTTTCATTTTGTTGGGTAACAGCTGAAATGATAAGCAAATAATTCCCATGCTAGGAAGGAATGCTTCAGTGCCTTGACACTCCCCTCCCCCCGAAACCTTGCTATCGCAATGTCAGTAACAAGAATGTCTTTACCTTTGACGGGAAGAGAATCCTCGTATGTCAGCTTTTGGTGCTCCACCTTCACTATAGCTGTGAATGTGACAGTAGCCTATCAGGCACAGTTGCTGGGCCTAAACTGCTCTCAATTACCCCCACAATTACAAAAGTGGATATAAAAGCAGCATTTGGCCTATTGCACATAGCTGTGACAATCTGTCCTTTTATACCCAGTTCAAGACTTTAAGACTTTTGATTAGATCCCCTTGAAACTACTGAAAACTGCTTCGTACAAACCTTGCACAAATATAATCGGAAGCATACAAATAGGGTTAAGATTTGCTGGAAGAAACTTGACCAAGATAGCTACATGTCTGGCTATGAGTAATGAGAGAAAGAAGAATCCTACTCTGAGTCATTGTTAAAAAACTTCTGGAAAATCTGAAGAACCAGTGCCAGCCTTTAGAAATAGCTCTTCTATCCCACATGGGACAATTTAGTGAACGGAGCTCTGGGGAAATGCACCAGGTGAATTCATGCAGAAGAATAGCTGAGCGTTGCCTATTTTTCAATTTTCTATGTTTCGTAAGGTTATTAAAACTTAAATAAAAACATTATGAGAAAAACAGTCAGCTGAATGGCCATAAAATATCTAGACACCTGTTGGAAATATTCACTAGGAGTGACTGTCCAGCTACATTGAACTGAGTGCCAAGAAACAGCAGGGGGTGGAAATCTGGAGTAATCTTTCACTGAGGGTAAGATACCCCAAGAGGGGTAGAACTATTAAAGGTGTATTATGGAAAGAGATTGTGTCCTTGCTCCTTATACAACATAGTGAGTATGAGGAACCACATAGACAGTTAGGCTCCAGATAACCATGTTTTCTCAGTGTATACAAGCCTAGCTGCATACATACACTGCTGCTTATAAAAGGGCTACCAGTTACTTAAAGGGGTACTCCCCAATTCCTATAGACTATAAAAGATATTCGTATTTTATCAAATATGATAACTTTTCACTGATAACTTATTTTATGTTCCACAGGGACAGGGAAGTGAAACCTACTTCTGGAACAATACTGAGAAACTAGTTTCTTCCTTTCTTGTGCTCTTTAAACTGCAAAAAACAAAGAGCTCCTTTTTTAGAGGGAGTATTTATTTTCTATTTACCATCACAGGATTTCTCAGGATTTTAGAAGACAGGAATACTTGTTTGCAGGCATCATTCCAGAACATAAGTAGATTAGGAAATGCTGCTGATTTATTGCCTGATATATGAAGGCTCCTTGGCACCTTCCTAATGAGCAGAGTGGAAAAACAGTGGAATATGAGTCTGTTTTGTTTACTGTTTGTTCCCTCATTTGTTGTCCTTGATGTGTGGCTGGTGTTCATGGCCAACAAAGGCCAAAGTGGCAAACTGTTTTGATAATTAAAAAAGAAAGTTTTGGGGAGCAGGGATTTTCTTTTCATGGTGTATGTGGAACAATGGGACTCTAATTGGGGCCTCTAAGTGCTACTTCACTAATAATTGTGTGGAAAAAAATCACCTTCCTCAAATACAATTAAACGAACACATACTGACGGGAGGAAAAGGCCACAGCTTTATTTACATGCACAACAATAAGACAACACAAATTAAGAGCAATAACCCTAATATATTAATATTAGCCTTACCAAGGGGTATGTTGTTGAGTGAGAATAGCATCTATTCAAATAAGAGGGAAGAATCCCACTTTAATGGAATAGTGTGTCCACTCAGTACATGAGGAAAATGTTGCCAAATTTCTTCTCACTACTCTCCCCTGTGGCAGTTTCCTCAGGGACGATCTCTTGTACCTAGAATCCAGCCTACTTTTATTATTGCTATTATTATTAGTAAAATCTTCCATTTACACTGTGCTTTTCATCCACAAAGCTATACCAGCTAGAGCTGGTTGATTATCTAAATATTTCTAGTATGTGTTGGAAAGGAATTGTTGTTTTTCCAGCTGTTAAAACAGGTGGCTGCATAATACAGTGCAATTAAAAGGGGGGAGCAGTTATGAGAAACAGCATTTTATTGGATGCTAATACAAGTAACTGTAGTTATCAGGTAACCATTAGCACAGCTTTCAGTGTAAAATGTATTTGTATGAAATGCATTCACCTGTAGGTTGGAATGTAGCAGATGTGCAGCAATACTACACAGTTTGTGGGAAACAAAAACAACACTGTAGCTAGATAAAACTGAAGGGGAAATTATCATTTAGCCAGGTAACTCCTTCTTCTCATAAATTATACGGGATCTTTAATAACCTTAAGTTGTTATAACATATGTGAGCATTCCTCGCTCACTGGTCATTCTAAACATCTATATAACCAAGAATCTCTTTGAGCTATCCAAATTAATTGTTAAGAAGACAAATAATTCATGGCAAGTTATAGGAATTGCTGTAGATATTTATGTAGACTGTGCCTATTTGGGTAAATACTGTACTTATACTGCTGCTATGAAAAGGGTGTGGTAATATTTGAATAAGCCTCAGTTGGCTGATGAAGTTAGAACATGCATTCCTTATCTCCTTTAATTTGTCAGGTGCAAATAGGGAAACAAAATAGAGTTGCTAACTAACACCAGTAACAATGACTAACAGCATAAAAGAAGAAAGAATATTAAAAATGAGGCAACATTTTGGACAACTCATTAGCACAAAAATATTTCTTGAGAAAGAAATAATAAACAATGCTAGCTCAAAAATGTAATCCATAACCTGCAGCTTGGTTATTTTTGTGATGCAATACATGAAGATGAATTTTTTGTATAATATACCCTTTGAATTTCTTGCTGTCTAATGTTCAGTAATGATGGCATGTGAGCAAAGTACTGTTTTAAAATTATTAAAAAATTATTCAAATCAAACAGAGCTTGGCTGTGAAAAAACTTAATTTTAAAATGTAATGCTTTGTATGATTGGAGTCCTATGACAGGCAGAGCACACACCAGTTCCATTTTCTCCCAGTTCTATCTGTATCTTGCCTTTATGGAATGACAAACCCTCTGTCAGAGCAAGCCGGATGTGGTGGAGTAGCATTGTATATTAATGAGGAAGTAGACTGTAAAGAAATTGGAAGTGATGGAATGTATAAAACAGTCTGTTTTGGTCAAAATCACTTTGGGAAGGAAAGTGAACAGAGGCTCCACTTGGATAGTGCTTGAGGTATGCTACAGACCACCAGGATCCTCTTTGGATATGGATAGAGACCTCTTTAATATTTTTAATGAAATAAATACTACTGGGAACTGTGTGATTACGTGACGACCTCATAGAAAAGCTATAAAAGACAACCTTTGTTTGAATGATCAGTTTAAACTAAACTGAAGGATAAACAAAATAGGTTTGCAACTAGGGTCCTTGATTTCAAGAGGGAAAACTTTCAAAGATGAATAGAATTAGCTGGGGGTAGTGGACTGGACTTAAAAATTCAAAGATCTGAATGTGAAGAAGGATTGGAAACACTTTGACAAAGTTGCAGAAACAATCTGAAGCCTGCATCCCAAGAAAGGGGAAAAATAGCATAAGGAAAGGTTGCAGACCAAACTGGATGAACAAGCATCTCAAACAGGTTATTAAAAGAGCAGAAAGCCTACAAGGAATGGAAGATAGGATGGGTCAGCAACCTCTTGGAGATCAGAAAGTGTAGGAGAAAAGTGAGAACTACCAAAGCCAGGCAGAGTTGGACTTTGCAAAGGAAATTAAAACCACTAGTAAAATGTTCCTCATCCATATAAATAAAAAGAAAACAAGGAAAGAAGCTAAATGCTGAGGATGGGGTGGAGATTAAAGATAATCCAGGCATGGTCCAATTCCTAAATAAATAGTTGGCCTCAGTTTTTAATAAGGATAATGAAGAATTTAGGTGTACAGCAGGTTGGCTAATGGACATGAGAATATGGAAGTACTCGAAGAAATTACCATATCCAACATGGAAATTAAACTCAAACATCTTAATTGGAGCAAATTGGGGACCCCAGATAACCTCCATCCAAGAATATTAAAGGAACTGGCACATGAAATTGCATGCCCTATAGCAAGGATTTTTAATGAATCTGTAAACTCAGGGGTCAGATCCTATGACTGGATAATTGCTAATATAATACCTATTTTTAAGAAAGGGGAAAAATGGTCCAGGAAACAAGAGACCCACTAATTTGACCTCACTTGTATGCAGGGTCTTGGAACAAATTTTGAAAGAGAAAGTAGTTAAGGACAGAGTTAAATGAGTAATTGGGATAAAATACAATATGAGTTTTGCAAAAGGTAGATATTGCCAGATCTTTTTGATTTCTTTCTTTGAGATGATACAAATATTTTAGACAAAGGAAATGCATTTGATATACCTGGATTTCAGTAAGGCATTTGATACAGTGCCACATCGGAAATTATTAATTAAATTGGAGAACATGGGGATTTAATATGAGAATCAAAAGATAGGTAAGGAATTGGTTAAAGGGGAGACTTCAAAGGCTCATATCAAAAAGGTGAACTATCAGGTTGGAGGGAGGTTACTGGTGGAGTTCCCAAGGGATTGGTCTTGGGATCAATCTTATTTAACATTTTCATTAATGACCTTAGCACAAAAAAGTGGGATTGTGCTAATAAATTTTGTGGGTGACACAAAGTTGGGAGATATTGCCAATATGGTGACGTACTTCAGTATCATAGAAGAATATCTGGATGATCTTGAAAACTGGAGTAACCAAAATGGGATGAAATTTAGTGATGCAAAGTGCCAGATCATGCACCTCGGAATGAACAACAATAACTTTTGCTGTTAGCTGGGGACCTATCAGTTGGAAATGACAGGAGGAGAAAGATCTGGATGTATTGGTCGATCACAGGATGATTATGAACCACAAATGAGATGCGATCGTGAAAAAGGCTAATGCAAGCCTAGGATGCATCAGGTAAGGGATTTTCAGCAGAGAAAGCGAAGTATTAGCACCATTACACAAGGCACTGGTGAGACCTCACCTGGGACTCTGAGTGCAATTCTGGTCTCCCATGTTTAACACAGATTAATTAAAAGAGATTAATTAAACTGGAACAAGTGCAGAGAAGAGCTAGTAGGATGATCAGAGGAATGGAGAATCTACCTTACATAAGGAGACTTTGGGAGCTTGGCTTGTTTAGCCTAACCAAATGGAAGCTGAGGGCTCATATGATTGCTCTCTAATAATAAATTCAGAGGGATAAACACCAGGGGAGAGGAGTTATTTAAGTCAAAGGGAATTGTTGAAACAAGAACAAATGGATATAAACTGACCATCGACAACTTTAGGTTTGAAATTAGATGAAGGTTTCTAAACATCAGAGGAGTGAAATTCTGGAGCAGCCTCTTGCGAGGAGCAGTGGGGACAGAAAACCCAACGAGTTTTAAGACTGAACTTGATAAATTTATGGAGAGGATGGTACGATAAGATTGCCTACGATGGTATGTGACCCATCTGCGAGAGCTAGTAGTAAATATCTCCAATGGCCGGACACTGAACACTAGATGGGGAGGGTTCTGAGTGACTACGGTAAATTCTTTCCCTGGGATCTGGGTGGTGGGTCTCAGCAACAGGCTCAGGATCCAACTGGTTACCATATTTGGAATCAGGATGGAGTTTTCTCCCAAATCAGATTGGCAGAGACCTTGGGGGTTTTTTTGCCTTCCTCTGCAGCATGGGGCATGGGTCACTGGCTGGTTGGAACTTGAGTAAAAGGTTGATTCTTTGTAATGTGAAGTTTTTAAACCTTGATTTGAGCACATCATTAACTCTGCCAGAGGTCCTGGGTCTATTACAGGAGTGGGTGGGTGAAGTTCTGTGGCCTGCCATATACAGGAGGTCAGACTAGATGATCACAATGATCCTTTCTGGCCTTAAAATCTATGAGATGTGAGATTTGAAGTCTCGGCCAGATATGTTTAGGTCAATGGAACTATGCTAATTAACAGCAGTTGACAATCTGGCCCTCAAATCTCAGCTGTGTTCAAGTTCTAGTGATCAGGTTTCTAAAACAAGCTTTCCTAATTGAAAAGATAAAAACAAAACATTAAAACTCCTACAAACGTTTAAGCTGAGAAAAAGCATGGAAAGTTTCAACCAAAACTGAGAATGAGAAATTTTGATTAGTTGGGTGAATAAGGCATATCTGGATTAGTGGACATGCCAAAAAACCAAAATGGTTCAAGTCAAACAAAATCCTGAAACTTTCAGTATTTCTCGTGAATCAAAAAAGTTCCTGTGGGATCTGTTCCAGAGCAGGGATTTGACCTGCATTCTTCCAGCTCCCGTGTGAATGCCCAAATGTCTGGGCTAAAGATTATACACGGTTCTGAGGAAAAGACAACATAGCCATCATCTTCTCCTCCTCTAGGCATTTTGTGGCTGGACAAAATTATTCCTGTCAAGGTCATGAATAGCTTCAGGTTGACCAAAACTGTAGTTTTCATTGAATAAATCATTCTAAAAAATTTCACCTAGCTCTAGTTATGCATGAGTAAACCAGGATTATAAAGTTGCAGCTTAAATTTCGTTAACATATCTTTCACTACTGTGAAAAAAGAAATAACATTAAATTATGTTCTTATGGAGTGTTTTTTTCACAGAATCCCAGGGAACTCTACATATCAAACAAGTAAAAACAGCACTGAATAATTGGACAATTCTGCCTTAAAAGCCAACCCCACATCCAGCTTTCCAAATTTAAATAGGAAGTTGATTTCAAAACTGTGAGATACGCACACTAAAAGCTTGAACACGCTCAGTCTCCAAATTATGTTGAGGACAAACCAATTACTCAGCAGAAAAAATATTACTAGGAAAATAAGAAAAGAAAAATCAAAGCTATTATGGACCAACATTACTGAGGACCTTGGAAGTAAGCAGAAGTATTCTAAAATCAATAAAGTAATTCAGAGGAATAAAGAAAGCAGTGATGTATTTTAACGCGATAATGTATTTTCCTGTTTTGTAAATATAGAAAAAATCCTAACATTTCAGACTCTGCAACTGACCTGCACAACATCAAGATAACAGAAGATAAATATAACACTGAGCCATTTGCCAGTAAAAACTGCTGATCTGGTAGAGTACAATTGTGTCCAGCTGGCGCCCCTGAAGGCTTTAAGGTCTGAGCATGTTAAGAAAAACAGTACTTGATTTAGAATTGAACATGTATTCCCTGAGGTGCACCCTCTGCTTTCTAAACTGAAATGCTTGAAACAGCCCCTCGCAATGGCGGAGAAAGAGAGGACACCTCTTCCCCTGCAGCGTCAGGAGCAGTTCTGATGTGATCTGGGAGTGCGGTGAGCTGCCCAGTCCTTTTCCTGCTACAGTTGCTCAGCAGCGCCTCCACAGGCCACTGTAGGCATTGCAGGATAGAACTGCTCCTATTGCAGGACCCTCAGAGAGAGGATAAGAGGTCCCACCCAGAGCCTAGGAAATTACTTAACAAAAGATGGCTCCCAGCACCACCCAGCTGCCAGCCCAGCCTGGAAGAGAAGCTGAGAACCTACAGCACGTGATAGCTTTATGATTCTTTGCTCCAGCCTCAGGAACCATATTTCAGCTGGATCTGGCTCAGTGCCCTCCATCTACTCTCCCACCATGACCCAACATGCCATGGGACAAGTGGTCCCTAAAGAGCGTCTAGAGCGAGGGAGGAGTAAGGATCAGCTACGCTGTCTTTATGCCTGCTATGTACTCCCCTGTATTAGGGGAACCCTTATTAGTGTTGTAACTACTACTAGTAGGATTATAATGGTGTCTAGTGGCCAGGGATTGTGAATGGTTTACACTTCTTTGTGCCACCTGATTAACCCAAAGGGAGCAGAAAAGGACAGTACATCTGTCCCTAAGTATTGACTGCACCCTTTTACCTTTTTGAAGTCTTATTTTGCTCCTGTGACTGAGAAGGCTGGACACCACTGGTACAGACAGATGTCAATGCTTGCGAATGACAGACATCCGGCATTTGGCTAAATGGAATTCTATTGCCATGTGAAACAAGGCCATACTAAATCAGGGAGGGAATCAGCAATCTGAGTAGACACCAGAATCTAAAAACTTTTTGGAGTATCCATATTGGACAGTTGAAAATGGAAATCTTCAATCCTGTGTCATCACAAAGCGGATGCCTGCACTGCAGCTGGAAGGGTGCTTCCCAGTACAGGATGACAGGCACTAGCTCTGCTTGAATTACTGTGCTAAAATCCATCAGTGTAGCCAGGGTACCAGAGGTAGCAGCTTGGGCTAGCTACCTGAGTCCAAACCTACCCAGATGACCTGGGTATGTACTCAGCAGGCTAGCCTGAGCTACAGCCCATGCTATCTCTGATGATGATGCCATTTTTAGTGCACTAGCTTCAGCAGAACCAGCGTGTGGTCCTTCTACCTGCCCTGTGAAGCATGCTCCCAACTGCAGTATAGACGTACCATGAGCTTGAGTCTAACTACCCATTTGTTGCCAAAGCTGCTTCCAAAGTACAAAGCTAGATCACAAAAGGCCTACTCACTGTTAGCCATTAATCCCAAATGGTGAATACAAAACCCATTAGACACAGGTGTAAAAAGTTATCTTTTGGAACGAAGAAGCCCCCACCCTCAGCTTGCATGGCATGCATAAAGGGGAATGGCAGCCACTGCTCACAATATAAAGGGAAGAGAAAGTGGAAGTCAGGGCTGGGGAGTAGGCAACCTTTCAAGGGGTGTTAGAAATCTGCCCTCCTCCGTGCAATTTGGAAAGGTGTGGGAGGCCTTTCTGAGGAATAATGCTCTGCACTGCCCTTTGCAATCATCTGTGCTTTACAAGAATAGATTGGCCTAATGTTATAGGTGGACAATAAGGGTATGTCTACATTGCACAGCTGGCCTGTGTGATGGGCACCCAGTCTGAGCACTTGGGTTAGCCTAGGCCATGTATAAACATTCCCGTAGCAAAGCCCTACCTGCATTACTATGTTCTCATTGTTCCTGGATTCCCCTTTGTGTGTCTGGGGAAACATCTCATGGTTTTTTATGCCGAGATGCTCTAGGTTTCTTTCCCTGTCAGTTGCAGAAGAACTTATCTGCCCCTCAGGAGGAATTGTAGGAAGGGAGGACTACCAGCATTTGAGCGATCTTATCTGCATTTTACTTACACTTACTCCCAGCCAGGCAACCAAGCATGCATTCATTGTGCAAATATGTAAATGTTTGAAGATTCAACCTATGGATGAAGTGATTTGGGCAAAAATATGTAGGACCATGGGTTAAGACTACACTGTAGCCATACCCTAAAAGTGATGGATATTACTCAGCAGTGTCATTGGGATTTTGGGATAGGAACCTGTGTTTGCCTTGTGTGAAGAAGAGTAGAGCAAGTTGAAAGAGTAGCTTCCCTAAAGTAAACAATTCTGAAGAGGCGGGTGACAGAAGAGGGAGAAAGAATTTTCTTTTAAGTGGTGCATTTAGTAAGTGAATACTAAACAGATAAACAAGGCATCAGGGAACATCCCACACAGTCAGCAAGCAGAGAGGCCAGCAGGAAGAGATTATTACTTGCTGCCACACTTCAGCTTAATTACACCTGTGTATAAAAAGAAACTATTATGCTCACATTTTTAATTTCCATTCCATATTTACATTGTTAGATGTTTCAATAATCAGGTGGCTTGTTATGCTAATGAGAGAATTGTTATTTTCTTTTCAGTGGTAGGCATCAGGTAGGTAAGAAAAAAGCCTTCCAGATTGACTTGATGTCCAATAGAAGATTGTACACTATCCTTCTGGAATACATCTCAAAGCTGATTCCATGCAAAAACACACTTAATAATGAAATAATGAGAAGAAATCAAATATACCCCAAGGAATCAAGGACCATCATAAACTTGACCACTTTCCATTTAAACTGGAAGGCACATTTCTTTGATCTTGCCCTCGCCAACATAAATACACAGCAACATGTATATTGCTTTTAAAAAGTAAAAACCAGCAAAACTAAAATCCTACCAAAACAAGAAACTTCACTGCACACACTTCTCCTCCTGGGGAGAGGATGAGAGAAGAAATAATACATGACAGATATGTAGTTACGTGGCTTAATGCACTACTGGAATGTGCTAGATACTACCATTCCGAGCACAGTATAAGAACCTGAAGAGAAGAGTCAAATGCCAAAGGTTAAATTTAATCTTAGCTCTGGCCATTATGCATATTATAGCTTCTTTGTACCAGCTTGTCTGTAATGAACAATGTAAAAAAAAGATTCAACCTCATCTTACTGCAGGACCCCAGACCTTTATAACAATAATGTCAGCATCTAACTTTCACGTCTACTGATTTATTCTGTTATGGACAATTGTTTTCTCAGTTCTCATTCTGTGTTACCAAGATTTAATCAACGCCATTCACCATCTTTCTGAAAAATATAAATTTTCCACCTTCTCATCTCCACTTAAACCTCCCTTTAACAAACTAGAATCTTTGTCTAGATGTACTGACTAAAATTACAGCTTTTCACTCACAACCGCTAGAAGAGAAAGAGTGCAACATCAGAGTACTGTTATTTTGGTGATCTGCAGTCTGATGCTATGTTTTAGCTTATGAAGGGACACATCTCCTGAGCACTGGCACTTAACAGCATAATGAATACTTGGAGAGTGGCAGGACTTGGATAAGGTACTAAAGAAAGACCTGTGACTCTTAGGACTTGGACCATAGGTATGGTGTAGTTTGGACTTCAGTTAATTACAGGTTTGATCCTAGCTAACTGCCAAAGAAAAGGACTATGTGCTAGGAAGTGTTACAACCCATCAGGAAGTTGCCACACAACCTCCAGGACACTATGCAGTGCTATAGGCACATGCACGTATGCACACACGGAATGAGATTGCGAATGAAGCCAGGTGAGAGCGCAGCACCATCTGCACTATCTTTATATTAATCTACTTCTTGCTCTTAGTTAAATAAATAAGCAGTTAAATTAAAAAGCTATCCTAAAATCTGCCTCAGTCCTCACTGAAATATTACAGAGCTGTCTGCCTTCTCCAACTCAAAAAGACATTTTTTCTTATTTGTTTCAAGTGAGTAAGATGAGGCTTACGCTAATTAATTTATGTTACAATTAATAAAACAATTATTCTAATTAAAAATAAGTTCACAGCTGGAAATGTGTAATGCTTATGAGAATGAAAGAAAGAAGAAATTGTGTGTATTTCATTATTATGAAAGTAACTGAACAAGACATTGAGGCTGTAAAATGGAAAGATATTGAATAAAACTTGAAAATTACCCCTCTTTTATTTAGGTAAAATCAAACCACTGACTCTCACTGTTGGAAGCCAGTGCATTGTACTCTGTGTTTCAGAGTGCTGTTGAGGTTGGCTGCCAATGAGCACAAACCACATTCAAATTATGCTAAAGGACAATTAGAAAGAGTCATCGCTAGGGATACTGTCAGAAATGGCACAGATAGTAAAAAGCCCATTGTGTCCATGTGTTAACGGTGATTTCCATTTCCAGGACAGCACACCAGTTATTCATTTCTACATCTATGTCTTCGTTTGAATAATGGACAAGATGTCCACTGACCATTATCTGTAGTTTTCTGCCTGCAATTGTAGAATGGAGATCATATTGTATTGCACCCTGTGTTGCAGAGTGCTGTCAAGATTGCCTGCCAATGTATAAATTCCAAACCACATTAAAAGTATCTATTTTAGAACTCCAGAAACACTGCTTTATATGATTAAGCTCTTTTGAAATGTTACAAAAGTGCTCATGAGGTGAATAAAGGGTGGTTTTATTCCCATAATGGCACTGTTCCATGAACTGCTGAACTCATGTACAAAATGTTCTCCACATGCTTCATTGATATAGTCCATCTGATTGCAAATGCACTCTCTGGTATTAATCAGTAGGTCATTAATCTTAACAACATCAAAGTGTTGTCAATGTGCATTTCAAGTAAGTGAACAATATGATTGTGAAGAGCACTTTGTACACAAAATATGTCAATAGTCATGTACCATTGAGTACATATAACATAACTGTTATATTGTAACACATGTATTTGGAAAATTGCATATATGACAGTAACAGAAATCATAACAGATTTCACATATAGTTTCAGCTCCTTTCCTGTGCTCTGTCTCTCCAGAGTGCAGTCTATATCAGGTGCCTGATCCTTACACCAATTCTATACCAGGCCTCGTGGTGTATAGAGAGCCTGGTGGCTATTCTAAGTTACATGAGTAGTAACAGCTCACAATAAGCTATGCATCAGGTGGGGATGTCTGGAGCTTGGTGCGCACACCTCCCCAACCCAATATGCGGCACAGTGGCACAAGAGCCAGCAAACAGAGGTGTAAACAGTGGAATTTGAGTGGTAGTTTGCAAGGGGAGTATGTCGGGTTCAGGTATTGTTGTGGTGGTCGTTGGGGGTTTTTTTTGGTGGGGTGTTTTTTCTCTGTGTGTGTGTGTGGGTTTTTTTTCTCTCACTGAGAGGACATAGATGAAGAAGCTATGACAGATACAAAGACAGCAGTGGTAGTGACCCAAGCAGTAGAAGAGACAATGAAGATGACTGGATGTGGGAACTGTGGGATGTACATGATCCTGAAGGGGGTACCACAAAAGACCTTTGTTTGTATGAAGTGCCACCTGATAGAGTTGATGGAAAAGAAGATCTGGGACTTGGAGATGCAGGTGGAAATTCTGGCTGAGTTTAGAAGAGGATTCGAGCAGATGATGGAGCAAAGGTGTAAGGAGGCTGAAGGGAAAAGCCCAGACTTGCAGGACCAAAGGACTCTGAGGAGAGACTGCAGGGTGAGGAAAGTGGTCAGTAGAAGCACGTGACTATGAGAACTAGACAGAAGAAAAGATGGGCTAAGAGAAATAGAGCTCAGAAATAGGTATGCAGAGTTGGAAAATGAAGAAGGGGCACAGCAAACAATAACTGAAGGTGGAAGGGCAAGGAAGAAGAGAAGAGCGGCTAACCATATATGAAGACTGGCTGAGGCAGTGGAGATACTAACAAATAAGAGTCTCAGGGGGATCCAGGATGAATTGCAGAACACAGTGAAAAGGAAAATAGAAGACGAGGTGACTTGCAGCCAGAAAGAACAGGGTAGAAGCTGAAGAATCGCACCATCACCAGAAAAAGACGGGTCTACGTGATTGGGGTCTCCCTCCTGAGAACAGACAAGCCTGTAACCAGAGCTGATCCAAAGAACAGAAGTGTGTGCTGTCTACCCGGTGCTAGGATATGAGATGTGGACCTGAGGCTGAAGAGGATCCTAGTAGGAGTGGGAAAGCATCCACTGATCGTCTTTCATGTGGGAACTAATGATACGGCTAGATTCTCAATGGAACAAATTAAGGGAGACTATACTAGGCTGGGGAAGACTCTTAAGGAAATGGAGTGATCTTCAGTGGGATTCTGCCTGTTTCTGGAGGAGTACAACAAAGGCGTCACAAGATTATGATGATCAACAGATGGCTCAGGAAGTGGTGTTATAAGGATTTTGGGATGTCTGGTCACCAGGAAGCATTCATGGACAGAGGACTGTTCTCTTGGGATGGACTTCACCTAAACAGGGAGGGAAATAGATTTCTAGGATGGAGGTTGGCACAACTGATTAAGAGAACTTTAGACTAGGAATTTAGGGGAGATGCTTGGGAGATGCCTGGGTGGACTCTGATTTTAGCATTGAGAGGGAGGAAAATGAAACAGGAAAGGATATAGCAGTGGGTAGGAGAATGGACATGAAGAGGAAGTGTGGTGTAGATACCAGTCTAATACTGGCAGTAGAATGACTGAGGCGAATCGTGTAAAGAATCTGAGCGAAGCCAAACAGCAAAAATTAAGATGTTTGTACACCAATATGAGGAGCCTGGGTAACAAAATGGAAGAACTAGAGTTACTGGTGCAGGAAGTCATTCAGATATTATAGGGATAACAGAAACATGGCAGAATAGTAGTTATGACTGAAGTGCAGCTATTGATGAGTATCTGCTCTTCAAAATAAAGGCAAAGCTGGTGAAATAGCATTGCATATCAATGATGAAGTGGACTGTAAAGAAATAAGAAGTGATGCAATGGATAAGACAGAGTCTGTCTGGACACAGATCACATTGGGGAAGAAAACTGCTAGAGCTTCCCTGGGATAGTGCTTAGAGCGTGCTATAGACCGACTTGGATATGGATAGAGACTTCCTTAATGTTTTTACTACTGGGAACTATGTGATTATGAGAGATATTAATTTCCCAGCTATAGATTAGAAGATCAGTGCTAGTAGTAATAATAGAGCTCAGATTTTCCTGGATGTGATAGTTGACAGATTCCTTCATCAAATAATTTCTGAACCAACTAAAGGGCTAAAAACAAAATTTTAGATTTGGTATTATTGGTGAGTAGTGAGGATCTCGTAGAAGAACTGTTTGTAGGGGACAACCTTGGTTCAAGTGACCATGAGCTAATTCAGTTCTAACTAAATGGAAAGATAAACAAAAAACAAATCTGTGACCAGGGTCTTTTGAAATCAAAAGAGCTAACTTTAAAAAAATTAAGAGAATTAATTAGAGAAGTCGACTGGACTGAAGAACACATGGATCTAAAGGTAGAGGGGGGTTGGAATTACTTCAGGTCAAAATTGCAGGAACTGTCTGAAGCCTGCATCCCAAGGAAGGGGAAAAAAACCATAAGCAAGGGTTGTAGACCAAGCTGGATAAGCAAGTATCTCAGACAGGTGATTAAGAAAAATCAGAAAGCCTACAAGAAGTGGAAGATGGGAGGAATCAGCAAGGAAAGATATGTCTTGGAGGTCAGAACATATAGAGACAAAGTGAGAAATGCCAAAAGCCAAGCAGAGTTGTACCTTGCAAAGGGAAATAAAACCAATAGTAAAAGGTCCTAAAGCCATATAAACAGGAAGAAAACAAAGAAAGAAGTGGGACCGCTATGCACTGAGGATGGGGTAGAGGTTAAGACTAATCTAGGTATGGCCCTATACCTAAACGAATACTTTGCCTCAGTTTTTAATGAGGCTAATGAAGTGTTCAGGGATAGTGGCAGGGGAGATAAAGGTTTTAATGATATGAAGGTAGAAATTACCACATCCAAGATAGAGGCCAAATTTGAGGCCAAATTTGAGCTGCTTAATGAGACTAAACTGGGGGGGGAGCAGATAACCTCCTTCCAAGGATGTTAAAGGTATTGCAAGCCCATTAGCAAGAAGTTTTAATGAATCTGTAAACTCAGGGGTTGTACCATATGACTGGAGAATTGCTAACGTAGTTCCTATTTTTAAGAAAGGGGAAAAAATGATCCAGGTAATTACAGGCCTCTTAGTTTGACCTCAGTAGTATGCAAGAACTTTGAAAAAAACAGAAAGAGAAAATAGTTAAGGACACCGAGGATAAGAGTAATGGGGACAAAATACATTATGGTTTTATGGAAGTTAGATCGTGCCAGACCAACCTGATCTCCTTTTTTGAGAAGATGACAGAATTTTTTAGACAAAGGGAATGCAGTGGATTCAATTTCCCTAGATTTCAGTAGGGCATTTGATACAGTTCCACATGGGGAATTATTAGTTAAATTGGAAAAGATGGAGATTAATATGAAAATTGGAAGGTGGATAAGGAACTGGTTAAAGGGGAAACTACAATAAGCCATACTGAAAGATGAACTGTCAGGCTGGAGGGAGTTCCTCAGGGATTCATCTTGGGACCGATCTTATTTAACCGGTTTATTACTGACCTTGGCACAAAAAGTGAGAATGTGCTAATAAAGTTTGTGGATGATGCTAAGCTGGGAGGTATTGTTATACAGAAAAAGACTGGGATATCATATAACAAGATCTGGATGTCCTTGTAAACTAGAGTAATACAAATAGGATGAAATTTAATAGTGGAAAGTTCAAGGTCATATAGGGACTAATAACAAACATTTAGCAACATCAGTTGGAAGTGACAGAGGAGGAGAAGGAACTGGGCATATTGGCTGATCACAGGTTGACTATGAACTGCCAATATGTACGTGTATGAAAAAAGCTAATGCTGCATCAGGCGAGGTATTTCCAGTAGAGATAGGGAGGAGTTAGTACCATTATACAAGGCGTTGGTCAGACCTCATCTGGAATACTGTGTGCAGTTCTGGTCTCCCATGTTTAAGAAAGATTAATTCAAACTGGAACAGGTGAAGAGAAGGGCTACTTGGATGATCTGAAGAATGGAAAACCTGCCTTATGAGAGGAGACTCAAAGAGTTTGGCTTGTTTAGCCTAACCAAAGGAACGCTGAGCGGAGATATGATTGCTCTCTATAAATACATCAGAGGGATAAATACCATGGAGGGAAAGGAGTTATTTAAGTTCAGCACCAATGTGGACACAAGAATCAATGGATATAAATGGGCCATCCGGAAATTTAGTCTTGAAATTTGATGAAGCTCTCTCACCACCAGAGAAGTGACATTCTGGAACAGCTTTCCAAGGGGAGCAGTGGGGGCAAGAAACCTATTTGGCTTCAAGAGTGAGCTTGATAATTTTATGGAAGGGATGGTATGATAAAACAGTCTAATCTGGCAATTGACTGATCTTAGATTACTAGCGGTAAATATAGCCAATGGCCTGTAAAGGAATGATAGATGGGGTGGGTTTTGAGTTACCACAGATAATTCTTTCTGTGTGTCTGGTTGGTGAGTCTTTCCCACATGCTCTAGGTTTAACTCATCACCACATTTGGGGTTGGGAAGGAATTTCCCCCCTCGGCAGATTAGCATAGGCCTTGGGGGTTTTTCTCTTTCCTGTGTAGGATGGGGCACGGGTCACTTGCTGGTGGATTCTCTATACCTTGAAGTCGTTAAATCATTATTTGGGGAGTTCAATAACTCAGTCTAAGGTTAGGGGATTTTTACAGGAGTGGGTGGGTGAAGTTCTGTGTCCTTGTGCAGGAGGTCAAACTAGATGATTATAATGTTGCCCTGTGACCTTATAGTCTAAGCCCATGCTCTCCTTTGCAATTGGATTCAGGTTCTATAGGATCCAATTATTCTGAATGTATGTCTGGTGGTAAGGTGCAGCAGGTGCCTCCTTGCAAAAGAAGTTATCTTTGATGATGCAATTGAATTCATTCTTAAATAGAGACTGGGTTGTCTCTCTACACAATTATCTGGGAGTTTGAAAATACTGTTTAACGAACTTCGTTCTTTGGTCCCACTCCTTAAAAGAAACTGAGGAGTCACAGGACAAAAGAGAGACCTGCCCAAAAACAGAGTGGGTAAGATCAGTATTATTGAGCCCAAACATTCAAAATTGTAATTTGGGCTCTAAAAATTCATGAGATTGGCCTAAAAAAATAAGATTTTAAAAACAATACACTTGAGGTTATTTTAATTTGCCATCTGGTATTAAAGCATCTTATGGTCTCATTTTCAAGTCTTCCTCTATAATCACTACAAGGACTAGAAATTTGCTTTTTTTTTTGTAAATGCAAGTTGAGATTTTAATATAATTGCATCCACGAATGGATTACGCATTACAAATGCGTTACACATCCACGAATGCATTACGAAAACACCAAAATTCTTGAGAGCTGGCAGCACTAAGAAGTTAGGCCCAGATCCTCCAAGGTAATTTGGGCACCTAATTCCCACTGAAATCAATCTGGGCTTTAAGAGTCCAAGCTTTCCTAAAACACCTGAGCTCCTCATGACAATCTGCTGGTCTTCTCCCTATGGAGAGGAGAGAAAAGGAAGAGGATAAACAATTTCTGCCTGCTGTTTTTTTTATTAATATAGCTCCACTGGTGCACTAGGTGATTTACAAGTAGGTAAGAATATATGATCATGACTGCACATACAAATCCATAGCAAGGGGTTTCATGGATTGTAAAGGCTAGGTTTAGATGGCAAGGGGAGATCCATGAATATCCTGTCAATTTTATGGGAAAAAAGTGACAAATTTTTAGCCCTAGTGATTGGTTTAGGTCAGTTTTCATTTTCAAGATTATTTTTGCATAGACAAAGACTAGTTATTGACTCATTAAAAATGTGAAAATTGAGTTTGTTTTGTCCCATAGGGAACAGGGTATTTGTAGGTCCCACTGTTAGATGGGTGTGCAAATCTGTGAGAATTTTAACTTCCCCATACCATTTAATTTCCTTCTTAAAAAAAGCCCTGTATTTCTAAAAGTATCTTGGTTTTCTGTTCACCTGGTTTGTATTGTTAAATATCAAGGGTCAAATGTTCTCATTTGATGTCTCTACAATGGTCGTTTTTAACCTGAGCCCTAATTGAATTATAAAAGTCTTGAACACCATGATGGTTGATGTGCCTATCCTTAGTAACACACATAATGAAAATGCATGTATTTTCTAGTCAACACGTCAGTCCTTTTTTAAATAGTATTGGCAACACCTAACAGGTTAAAAAGAATTTTGACACTGCTCTTTTACGGGCATGCTCCTGATATCTGTGTTACATTTTATACACTACACAATCTGGTTTATATTCTGCGGTGCACTGCATCTTGGTATGCTAACATGTTTTACTGTGTTAAAATATTTAATACTTGTACTGCTTTGGTTAAAAATACATTTATTCAGTAGCGTCATAGAGCCAGATAAAATAGCGAACATCTTCAAGCTTGATACATAAATTCCAATACATTGGGCTAATCCAGAATTCATTTGTTGGAACTATATATCATGTCTATGTGATATTTCTGCTAAAGTCTCAGCCCTTTACACACATTTTAACTTCCGCTCTGACTAACAATGCGTATTTAACACTCTTATAATATACAGTAGTCTGCATTTTGCAGGACTTCTGTATTTTTTTCTTTAAACATGTATGTGTTAATTTAGTGCACATGAGAAGAGAAACAAAATGACTGGTTTTAGCCAGTGCTCAGGGCAAGCACACTCTGTAAGAGAGTCTGTGAATCCTCTTCACTCCTAATTTGAGACTTATGTATTGTTCATTGGAATTTGATTCCTATTAAATTTGAATGGAGAGCTATATTTAATATCAAGAAAGAGCTACATGTAAGGACTCTAATACTCTGAAAACCATTAATATCTTTAAACAGAAAGTTAAGCTTTGTACAATTAAAGAAGAATTTGGGGAATGAAACTTTAACAGTATATTTTTAAGGAAATGGAAGCATTTTCTTTAATTCTCTTAAAGTAACAAAAGCAATTATGTCATAAGTGGGCAATGGTGAATTGAGCCCAATAGGTCCAAATCCTCATGATTATTTGGGTATTCAGCTCCATTACATTATATTATGATTAGAATATAAATAAAATCTAACGGTTATTATATTTCTTCATCTTTTCATTATATAATCTTTCTGCAAGAAAGCAGAAGGTACAGTAATGAAATGGGGAGTGGGTCAGTCTCTGAGAGAATACTATTGAGGCTTCTATAATGAAGTCACAGAAGTTTCCAAGTTCAGGTAAATGGGATTAAGAATTTTATTTTTCTGTTTTAACTCTTATTTATACGAAGTTGATCTTTTAAATCAACTATTAAATAACCATTTCAGAGTCTGTGATGGGGCATATTATTTGTCTGGGCCCCACAACTGTTATGAATCTGCAGGGGTCTGGGCTAGCATTCTGTAATGGAAAGAAAAGATTATTCAGGCTTCGGAATCAGCTGGAACCTATTAGCCTCCTAGTGAATCAGGGTGGAAGAACATGCGTAAGTCAAAGGAACTGGAGAATTGGACTGCAGCAGAATCTCTCATGTCAGACTGTTTCCATGGGACCACATGCAAGTGTAAGCAGTATTGCTAACTGCCATGAATCTGGAAATACTTGAGGTTTTCATTCAAGTTCCAGTTTCTGGAATCAATTGATTATGCAAAAATCTGTTTTTGGGTTTTTTTTAATTAACTTTTTAGCTTTCATGATTGTGGAGAAAAGCTTGAAAATTTGACCTCCCGAGAGCCTGAAAACCAGAAGATAAATAAAAAACACCTGATATTCGCTAGTTGTTGGTTTTTCTTAAATCTCGTAACATTTAAATCATTCTCATGATTTTTTAAAGCCTGACACATGAGCTGTGAACATTTGCAGCTCTGAGAATGTGCTAACCAACATATGGATCTTTGGTCTCTGTCTGGGTTTGAAACACACAGCCACACAAGCAAACCAAAACACTACATACTGTGCCAGAAGTCCTGCAAGTGCAGAAATAGCCAAAGAGGGAGCTGTTAAGGGTGAACTGGAAAAGAATGAACCTTCTCAGGGAGTGGAAGGTACTCCATTAGCAAGCAGTACTCCTCTTCATAGAATTCCTGAAATCCAAACAGGTGCAAGGGAAATGATACCTCCTCAATGGGGAAAACAGAAAGGCAGAAATGTTTATAGTACTTGGATAGATACATCAGCTGAGGAGATAAAATATGAGAAGATTCATCAAACAAATTATAATGTGTCAACCCAAAAAGATGAATGTACATTATAATCAAGATCTAAGCGAACTCACGGAACAGTTTGTGACAGAATTACAATTATCAGCCAAGGAATCTGCATTTACGGATACGGATGAAATGATTTAGGACAGGATAGTATTTGGGACAAATTCACCAAACGCCCAAGACAACCTCATAAATCAAATCTGAGCTTCATTTAAATAAAGCACATATACGTTGCTGGAACACATGAAATGGCACAAGCCCAGTTACAATCTGTTTCTAAACAAGAAGCATAATACCAAGGCTTTCAGAAAACCACAAAAAGAACAATAAATAATCAACACACAGGCTATAATTGTGTAACGAGAAGGGACAGAAGGATTGAAAATATGGGGTAATAGGCAAACCAGATGAGTATCCAGGAAAAGGTCAGAAAGATAAAAAGACTTTAAAAGAAAGTATTATGCAAAAAATATTTCAGCTCAAAATAATACTTGGGGAGGTTTGAGAAGCTACAATACAGAACAGATGATGTTTATGTGGAAGAAATCACCTAAGCATGGGCAACAGTAGCAAGAATTTCAGTTTACAGCAGCTCAATCAGGTCCAGACCAAGCATTTATAGAGATTACAATTGTGGAGAAATGCCACTAGGTTAAATTTAAATTGGAAACTGATGCATAATTCAACAGAATATCCATAAGACTGTATGAACAATTAGATCTCTCAAAAACCTCACTTGCTACCAAGAAATTGTTTGGTTATGGAGTTAAGAGATTCTGATTTAACATTATTATTACCAAACTTGCACAAAAAGTGGGAGTGTACTAATAAACTTTGTGGATGACACAAAGTGGGAGGTATTGCGAATATGGAGAAGAATTGGTATATCATACAAGAAGATCTGGATGACCTTGTAAATTGGAGTAATAGAAATAGGATGAAATTGAATAGTGGAAACAGTGCAAGGCAATGCATTTAGGGACGAATAAACATTTTTGCTATAAGCTGGAAACACATCAGTTGGAAGTGATAAAGAAGGAGAAGAACCTGGGCTTATTGGTTGATCACAGGATGACTATGAGCCGCCAATGTGATGTGGCTGTGAAAAAAGTTAATGCGGTCCTAGGATGCATTAGGCGAGGCATTTCCAGTAGTGATAATGAGGTGTTAGTACAGTTATACAAGGCGCTGGTGAGACCATATGGAATACTGTGTGCAGTTCTGGTCTCCCAGGTTTCAGAAAGATGAATTCAAACTGGAACAGGTGGAGAGAAGGGCTACTAGGATGAGCCACAGAATGGAAAACCTGCCTTATGAGAGGTGACTCAAACAGCTTGGCTTGTTTAGCCTAACCAAAAGAAGATTGAGGGGAGATAGGATTACTCTCTATAAATGCATCAGAGGGATAAATACCAGGGAGGAAGAGGAATTATTTATGTTCAGCGCCAACGTGGACACAAGAATCAAAGGATATAAACTGGCCATCAGGAAGTTTAGACTTGAAATTAGACACAGATTTCTAGCCACTGGACAAATGAAGTTCTGAAACAGCCTTCCAAAGGAAGCAGTGTAGGCAAAAATCCTAGATGGCTTCAAGACTGTATGGGTAGTGGTATGATGGGACAGCCTAATTTGGCAATTAACTGATCTTTGGCTACTAGCCATAAATATGCCAAATGGCCTGTGATGGGATGCTAGATGTGGTGGGTTCTGAGTTACTTCAGAGAATTTTTTCTTGGGTGTCTGGCTTGTGAGACTTGCCCACAACTTGCTCAGGGTTTAGCTGATTGCCATGTTTGGGGTCAGGAAGGAATTTTCCCCCAGGGGAGATTGGCAAAGGCCCTGGGTTTTTTTTTGCCTTCCACCAAATATCCACCAATGCTTGATCTGCTAACATGCCTGGCTGTTTAATGGATCACATTGGTAATGACAGTGGAAACATACTAATTTCAGTGCTACCAACACCTGAGAGGGCAGATGATTACGGAAAGAATCCACAGATGTATTTTATGGATTAGAGCAGCTTTCTGAGGAACATTAATTTAAAGTGGATGCCATTATAGATTCTGCAGTACGTGCTCCAAAAAACAAACCAACTAACAAAAACGAACAGAACAAGCAAACCCCTCCTATTTACATTGTATTTGGTTAAATTAGACTTTCACATAGGAAAACACATGGGTAATTGTGAAGTAAATGATACTACCATGGAGTTTACCCACTCTTGTAGTAAAGAAGTTCTATGCAGCCGGGCTGACACTGCATAAATTTACAAGTCAATGAAACTAGACCATTACCAGATGATTACATTTGATGATGTAATCAGTAAAACTGGCTGATGTTCAGTTTTGAGGTGTCCTGAATTCCAGATCTGGGCACTGAGAGATGAAAGCTCAAATGGTCCCTAGTTGCCACAAAAGTTCAAATGGTCAGGGAAACAGAATTGGACATCAAGTGCAGTTCTGTCTATATTTTTGTTAACAGAAACTTGATGGGGTTTTTTTTCTCCAAAAGAAGGGTCAAATAACATAGGAATCAGCAGATAGTATTCTTACAAATAATTTTTTTAAATACTGTATGCATAAAATAATAGAATTATAGATTAGGGTTGGAAGGGGCCTCAGGAGGTCATCTAGTCCAACCCCCTGTTCTAAGCAGGGCCAACCGCAACTAAATCATCCCTGTCAGGGAGTTGTCAAGCTGCACTTTAAAAACCACTAAGGACACAGATTCCACCACCTCCCCAGGTAACCCATTCTAGTGCCTCACCACTCTTCTAGTGAAAAAGTGTTTCTGAATATCCAACCTAGACCCACCCCACTGCAACTTGAGACCATTTCTCCTAATTCTGCCATCTACTACCACTGAAAACAGCCTAGTTCTATCCTCTCTGAGATGATAGTTAAAGACTACTATAAAATCCCCCCATTCTTCTTTTCTACAGGCTAAACAAGCCTAATTCCCTCAGCCTTTCCTCGTAAGTCATGTGCTTGAGCCCCCTAATAATTTCTGTTGTCCTCGGCTGGACTCTTTCCAATTTGTGCACATCCTATCTGTAGTGGGGTTTACAAAACTGGACACAATACTCCAAATAAAAATCACCAGTGCCAAACAGGGGAGAATAATCACTTCCCTTGGTCTGCTGGCAATGTTCCTACTAATGCAGTCCATATGCCATTAGCCTTCTTGCCAATAAGGACACACTGTTGATTCATATCAAGCTTCTTGTCCACTCTAACCCCTAAGTTCTTTTCTGTAGAACTATTGCCTTGCCAGTCAGTGCCCTGTCTGTAGCACTGCTTAGGATTCTTCCATTCTAAGTGCAGGACTCTGCACTTGTCCATGTTGAACCTCATCTGATTTCTTTTGCCCCAATCCTCTAATTTGTCTATGTCACTCTGTATTCTATCCCTGCCCTCCAGTGCATCTACCACTCTCCCCAGCTTAGTGTCATCTGCAAACTTGCTGAGGTTGCAATCCACCTCATCCTCCAGATCATTAATAAAGACATTGAACAAAACCAGCTCCAGCATCGACACCCGTGGTACTCCGCTTGTTACCCGCTGCTGACTAGATATCAAATTGTTGATCACTACCCATTGAGCCAGATGATCTAGCCAGCTTTTTATCCATCTTATAGTCCATTCATCCAACCTATACTTCTTTAATTTGCTGATAAGAATACTGTGGGAGACCATATCAAAAGCTTTGCTAAAGTCAAGGTATAACACGTCCACCACTTTCTCCACATCCACAGAGCAAGTTATCTCCTCATAGGAGGCAATCAGGTTGTTCAGCATGACTTGCCCTTGGTGAATCCATAATGACTGTTCCTGATCACCTTCCTCCCTTTCAAGTGCCTCAAAATGGATTCCCTGAGGCCATGATTTTTCCAAGGACTGAAGTGAGGCTATAGTTCCCCGGATCCTCCTCCTTCCCTTTTCAAATATAGGCATTATATTTGCCTTTTTGCAATCATCTGGTAACAACCCCAGTCACCACGAGTTTTCAAAGATAATGTCCAATGGCTCTGCAATCACATCAGCTAACTCCCTCCGCACCCTCGGATGCACTGCATCCAGTCCTATGGACTTGTGCATGTCCAGTCTTTCTATATAGTCCTGAACCTGTTCTTTCAGCACAGAGGGCTGCTCAACTCCTTCCTGTTCTGTGCTGCCCAGTGCAGTAGTCTGGGAGCTGACCTTGTTTGTGAAGACGGACGCAAAAAAGCCATTGAGTACTTCAGCTTTTTCCTCATCATCTGTCACTAGGTTGTCTCCCCCATTTTGTAAGGGGCCCACACTTTCCCTGACCTTCTTCTTGTTACTAATGTACCTGTAGAAACTCTTCTTATTACCTTCACATCCCTTGCTAGCTGTAACTCCAATTGTGATTTGGCCTTCCTGATTTCAGGAAGCTGGGTCTTAGAGAAATGCTTATTGTCAGTAGTTGTGGTTTTTCACAAGAAGGACCTATATTTGTCTGTGTACATGGACCCGAGATTTAAAGTTTCCTGGGTTCCTTCCTGACTAAGGACAATTCCAAATGTTATAGATGTCTCATGCACATGCTTGTCCTAATTGTAAAGAGCATGAACACATATCAGTGTCCATCTCATTTGATTAATTGTGTCATTGCCAGGTCTCTGGTTGGAATTTTGCGCAATTGCTACCTTAAGCAAGCCTGTATGGAACTTCTGGAAACTAAATTCCTTTCCTTCAGTATCTACTTATCCTGAAACTCCCTGGATCTACATTCTGGATATAGAATATATGCAAAATGCCTTCATGAAAGGGGCATTTTTCTTCCTTTCCTCTCATTGTGGCTCAGCGATATTGATTTTAAAGCAACACATTTTCTAGATTTTCTCTATTTCCTAATACTTTCAATATCCAGACCCACAATGCCAAATAATAAGGAGTAGTCAGGTGAATGGTTCTGGCACAAATCCACATACCTGTGCATGCTTGCAGAATTTGCTTGTGTAAGAGTTCTTTTCCAAGCAAAATCCATTCACTCATGTGAAAGTTAAGGAACCAAGGGTTATGCCTGTAGGTGAATCAAATTATGATTAATAAATTCACCAACAAATTTTCAAATAATTTCTTCCATTCTTCAGCACCCTCGAGTTGTAAAAAACTGGAAAAAGGGATTCTATGGGAGCTCACACACAATTTTTCCTCAGTATCATTGTAAACGTTCGCACCTGTCCGGGTGCACAAGGTCTGATTAGTTTGGGGAAACTTAGCTCCTCCGTGCCTGATCACGGAGGTGGCAGTCTATTGCCCCGGCCCCTAGCAGGGCGGGCAGGCAAGCAGTTTTATATCGGGTCTCGGGGTACTCGGGCAAGTCTGGGAACGGAAAGGGGGTGGGGGAGGGGGACGCAGGCCCTCCCGACTCCACTGCGTCCCAGCCCAGGGCCCTACCAGTGACACGAGACAATGGCCACTGGGTCAGCAGGGATCTGCCCGCAACACGCTGACATGGGCTTGGCCCCTATCTCGGCCACAAGCTGTGGCCTCCCTGGGCCACTTCCTCCCCCCCCAGCCCCGGAGTACCTGGGACCACGTCTTACTCCCTGGTGCCGGGGTGGAGGCGGTGAGGGGCAGTCCGGCCAAGCCTTCCCCGTCGGCAGGTGGTAGGTCTGGCCACTCCTCGCGGTCATCGGCCAGGGGTAGCTCCTCCAAGTCGCAGGGCCCGGGGGTCTCCTGGAGACGGTCGGGCTCTCGCCACGCTGAAGAGGGGTTGTCGGCATCCGGCAGTTCCTCAAGGTCGGGGCCGGCCTCCGGGGTCCCCTCGCTTTCTCGGGGCCACGGGTCCGGCACCCACCCGCGGGAGCTGGGCGGGCTGCCCCCCTCCAGGGGCCAGGGGGGCCCCCTCGGCCTGCCTCGGCCCGGTGACCCTAGTGGGTCCTGGGGCTGGGTTCGCTCCCCCCAGTCATCTATATCCAGCGGGTCGGATCTCTCCCACCCGTGCCCGTCGGTCGGGGTTTGGCCTGGCCTGCCCGCTGGCTCGGGGTCAGGCCCAGGCTGCTACCTCCGGCGAGGCACGTCTGACTCAGTCGGCAGCTTCCTCCTGACTGAACTGCCTGCCTGGGCTTTTATACTTCCCCCCAGGCTCCTGGCCCCGCCCTTCTGCTTCCGGGTGGCTTGGCTTGCAGGGCCAGGGTTTGTCCACCGGGGCCCCGGGGAGCGCTCCTCCCACTCCGGCTCGGGCCCGGGCTCTAGTGCCTTGCTACAATCATAAATTAGTATTTTATGTTTTATAGCAGTTATGCATGCAGAGCCAAAAATTAAAAAAACTAAAACCAAACCAAAAAGCCAAACAAACCCACAACAGAATGACCACTGTTTTGCAATAAAAGTGTGTGTTACATACTTCTCTTCAGAATCATGTTTTATAATGAGGGAACCCTGATAAAAATTCTACAAAAGTATTACCAGTGTAAATTTGCCCTATATAGTGGGAAAAAAAATCATTATGCTTAATGCATTGATATACTTAACATTTTGTCAGCATTTGCAAAAAATATCATTTTTTCATATTATTCAGTGTTCAGCTCAAGAATCTTTGGAAACAGTTCTGCCAGGCATGTTGCCAGTTTGATAATGATATTGCCAAACAGGGGAAATATGTTAACAGTTGAATTTTCTAATGAGTCAACCTGAGCTCTATTTTTTTTCTTTTTTTAAAGGATCACTTTTCAGGCACATTGGAGGAGCTTTTTGCTGTTTCTGTAGTAGTATCAAGGCAAAGGGAATATGTGGATGGCATTAGCCTACAAACACTGCCATTTCCTTTCTTGCTTGCTACATTAGATGTGGAAACCTTTTCTCACACCCTAGGGACTCCTATTGTAAAACACTTTTCTTCATTTAGGAGGAGATAGCAGACAAAGATGTAACTAGCATAGGTGAGAATTTAAAACTGTATCATCAGAAAGGCCAAATCTATTGTAGTGATAAACTAGGAGGAAAAAAAAACATCTAGAATCACATGGTCGTACACATTCTTGACCTTTCTGTATGGTGCACTCCATCTTACAGGTCAGAGAGCTCCCTTTTATAGCCTAATACAATGTTGAACCAGATTTTGGTCCCTGAGAAAGCTGCTTTGCACAGTTGGAGCAGTGTAATGTTACATGAGGATTCCCTTTGGTGCAGAGGCCAAGAATTTATGATGCCATAAATGTATCTTTCCTCAGGGAGGTGGGAGGCGGGAGGCCCTTGGTATTAGGGTGGTTGAGTCCTGTCTCTAGGGGGTGTGGGAGACCCTGTGGAAGCTGCAGAGCCCATCCCATGCCCACCCCACAGTGGCAACTCCTGTGATTCCTTTACCACATGTTTGGCTGGGCTCAACTCCTTGCTTTGGGCATTATGACCTTTGGGGTTTCAGCATTGCTCGTTGCTGGGGGCATCTGGGCAAACTTATGTGAGTTGCATTGCAACATGGCCAAATTTGGCCCCAGTCAGCTCTCCATCATCTTGATGGAGAGGTGGCCAGCCAAACCTGAGCAGCACTGCAACCTGGTGCACCAGGTCTGGACTGGGGAGCTGATCCCAGTTAGCTCCGGGGGACCAAAGCTGCAGGAACCACTACATGACCCTTTGAAACAGTCTGAACCTAATTTTCGGTCATGAGCCATGGGTTGAGAAACCCTGATGTAGGACATCACTGAGGCTACTCTAGCCTATTGAGCTAGCTTTGCATTTGTTTTATTTTGTAGTAATGCAAGGAACCTACAGGCCTTTATCTTGTAAGACATTGGCTTAAGCAGTTAACATAAGGCTTGAGGCCTATGAACTTTGGCACAGATAAATGGCCTGATGGTCACATCTAAGTTTTGGAGAACAGGGAATAAAGTTTGTCACTAATGACACCAGCCTATCACAGGAACCTAAGCTATTTTGGATATTTTAGGATAGGAACATATGCAGATGTCTGACCACAAGCTGCTATGACAAAGAACTGTGTGGAAGGAAAAGAAAATGAAGTCTCTGTTTTTCACCTTGAATAAGTTTGCGATATGGTTGACAGAGCCTAAGATGCTATGTACAGGCTAGTATAAGATATGTTTCAGTGCCAGATGTTTAACCCTGAATGTCTAGCAATAATAAGATAAAGTATTTGGCCTAGGATATAGGCGGGAATGGAATGTGAAGGGAAACTTATTCCTAGATAGGGTACGTAAAACTGTTGAGCTAAGAAATTTCTGTATCAGAGGTTATGTGAAATTGTTACTATGGAAACTGTGACGTAAATAGACTTTGTTAATAACTATAAAAGCAATTAGAAATGTATGCTCGACGTCTCTCCTATCCATATAGGAGACACCTTTCTTACGTAAGGAATAAACTCCTGACTTTGCTAAACTGCGGTCTGGCTTATTTGGAACATCTGCTGGGCAACGGACGTATTAGTAAGGACTCCTGAGTTTGGGTTCCTCCACAACTGACACATATGGTAATAAGTTGAGATAATTAATATAGTAACCTATAGGAGAAGAGACCTCCAACGTTAGGAGGGCGAGAAAATACAAATAAGGAAGAGGGAAAAATCCCTATTGAATACGCATTAGGCATAGTGGTGTCAGTGTAACATTATAAAAGTTGTATTCCAGCCTGTGAGCAGGAGAGAGATGTAGAGGTGCCAGGATGATATGCGCTGCTGACAACAAGGAATGTGATGGTGATGAGGAAGATAATGGCTAACATTTCAGGTTGTTCTGCAAAGGATGGCTTGAGTATTTGGATGTTCAGATGTACATTCTGTATTATCTTTATCTACCTTGTTGGGTTAGAGTGTTTCTGACTTTGCTGAATGTATTAATAAAAAATTACAAATACAGAATGGCTCCTCAAGTGTGAGTGTTGCAACTATGCATGTTGGGGTTCCCAAGTAAAAAGTAATTTTGATTATACTGGGCCTGCTCTTGGGGCAAGAACCTGACAAACCTCAGGGTGATAACTGGGAATTCTTAAGTAATCAATATGATTAATACATAATTCATAGATCAGGCTAAAAACCAGCCCCGGGCAACCTCAAGAATACCTCTAGAACAAAGGTGGCTTAAAGACACATATGATGCCTTCTTCACATCTGTACCAAGACAACTTCTGGCCTAGATGAGGATCTGGCCCAAATAAGGATCTGGCCCATTGAGTTTTAAATGAAATCTACAATATCCTGATAACTAATTTTCTATTTCCTTTCACTCTGTTATATTCCATCTCAACTCAATTAAGAAACTATGAAAACACATTCCATTCTTCACAGTATATATGCATTGGACTTTCAAAGCATTTTACATAGAACTTATTTACATTTTCCGTAAAACAAAATACAATTCAGTCTCTAAGAAGCAGGTCTTGAAATCATTAGAGGAAAGGTTTCACAAGCTTTGCCATGCATTTCACAGCTGATACTAAATTCATAAGAATACCTCCAGCTCTTTAACTGTTTCTTTTATAGCTAAATAAATGTAGATAACATTAGTGAATGGCAAATAATTGTTTTGCTTTTTTTTAAAGAAAGATCATGTAAAATTGTATCAAATAAAAGTGCTCACCACTGTGCCTCCTTAGAAGTTCTATTCATAGCAAATAATTTTGTGGTTTCGGTGCTATACATGGCCACCCTAGCTTCTGAAATTAGATCACACCTGGTCTGCTGATTCAGCCAAGAAATCAGCCTGGCCCCTGAAAGCATTTTTAATGTGTTATTTTTGTTCATTTGTGTCAAACTATGGAGATGTGCTGAGCTGAGGGGGAAGTGACTGAAGAGATCAGACAAATTATTGAGTCTTGAAATTTATAATTTTTGCTTTTGGCCACACACAGACTTTTTCAGGAAGTGATCTTCAGAGCTATCTATTCCATATACTATAAGGAGTCAAACAAGGTGTTTGGATAAGCTGCATGACTAAATTCTGTTTTCTTACATCCCATGCAATCCCTCAAGGAGATTGCTTACCATTTTAAAATATCAGCCTGAATATTTTCAGGTCTTCAGGCTGAATTTCTTGCTTTTCCCATGCCTTTATCTAAACTCTCTTCCTTGCAAAGGTCAACATCTGGCATGGAAATGTCTATGGCAAGCAAACTGCATCCTTTTCATACATCCCATATGACAGCAGAGATAAAATAGATTCTATAGACGGCACTACTAGATCTAGTCATAATTTGGTCAAAACTTATTTCCATTGAAAAATTCTGTTTCATATGAAGGATTCTCAGGTCACAGAGTGAGAGACTCCTCACTGACATCCCAAAATGACCTGGTGGTTTTGGCACTTACATGGAATGCGGGAGACCTGAGGTCAAGTAAGGTATCAGAATCAGGCAGAATAGTGACATATATGTGGGTTTCCCTCATCCCAAGTGCCATAACTACCAGACTATTCTCTTGGGATACAGTCTCTCTTTTTTTTGTGACAAATTTAGAAAGGGCTTATTTTTGTTCCAGTGTGGAATAAAAGCATATTTTGAGACCTTGACGTTTTCTGCAGATCAGAACTGTTGTTTTCCAGCAATCTCTAGCCTCTGCCCTCTGTGTTCTGGGAGGAGGAGAATAGCTAGGAGATGAATGTCTAGTTCCCTATGATAGTCAAAGGGCCAGTTACACTGCTGGCATGAACAGCATACTGCCATGGACTTCACTAGAGTCATACTGTAGGTTGGCGGCTGGCCGCGCTGGTCGCTGCAGCCCTTCCTGGGGTCCAGCCTCTGGGGAAGGCCACTGCACCTTCCTACACATACTAACATACTCACATATGCCAGCAGTGGATCTAACACTATATATCTCTGTCTGATGTCAATAGCTGAAGTGCCCACCTCTAGCTTACTATTTCAGGGAGACACTAATCAGCCAAGCTAGCCAATGCTGTGGACTTTGTGCTAAATGTCTAAGCAGAGCTTTTTCTGTCCAACTTAGATAATATTTTCCCCACTTTGCAGTATAAACCAAACTGTTCCTGGAGAGAACTCAGAGACAGAGTACATAAATGAAAATCCTTGCAGACAAAGCCTTCAATATGAATGTTTACTGCCAGTACCAGCAATGATGAGGTTTCTTGGTTTGACTGATAACCATGTTCCGTATCTATCACTAAAATGTCAAAGCTTAGAGGGCAGCCTTTCAGCCATCCTGCAAAACCATGCTCTGTTTGCCAGAAGCTGGGAATGGGCAACAGGGGATGGATCACTTTAGGATTACCTATTCTATTTATTCCCTCTGAAACACCTGGCATTGGCCACTGTTGGAAGACAGGATACTGGGCTAGATGGTCCAACTACGTATAACCATTCTTTATGTATTTTTACAAAGGTGTTCATATACCTCTCATGTGCAGCCATGATTTGTCTTTCTGGGCAAATCATGCTGTGTGTATTTTTCTCTGATTTGAGTTAATCAAGATAATAGTTACCATCAGTACATGCTTGAAATCCAGTACATATGTGCATGTAGTTAATAGTGAGCAGAATGAAGAGGATGCAACATATATTTGTGTGTAAAAAAGTCAGTAAGGAAATACTGCAAAGAGCTTACTAAAAGTGATTGAAAGCAGTAGGGCTGCCTCACCCATTCTTTATTTCTGCAATGTGGAAATAACTTACGTCATCAATTTGCTATATAACATGCAGATGCTGTCATTTTACACTGAGAGGGATGGAGATGTAGTGTGAGGAAATGAACACCATGACCTGTTTATTAAGCTCGCCCTGCAATACATCCTAGTCCTCACTGGTAACTGTGGAGGACCAGACACTTTGTAACCACTCCATAGAAGAATTTGAAAATTCTAAGCAATTTAAATATATTTCATCCAAGTGGGATCCCTAGCTGGTATAAATCAATGTCGCTCCATTGAAGTTGTGCAGAAAAAAAAAAAAGAGCACTAATGGTAGGGCATTGTTTGTACCATTTCACCCCATTGCTCAGCACTAAAATGTAGGCACAGTGATTCACCACTATATTACTACAGCTTTAGCCCAGTGTAACTCTTATCAGTTTCATAAATTAAACAGTTTTCCCAACAACCCACAGGCTGAAAATTGTTAGTCCAATCTATGTGGTGAACACTTATTAGAAATGAATTCATTCACAGAAATCGGGAATGGTTCATTATTAATTTGCAAAAAGACAAAAAGGTAAATTCATTGGATAATTTCTTATCCATCAATAATCTGGCAAACTAATTATATTCATTTTATTTCTCTCCTCTCTTTTGGAGAGAGAGAATTAGTGGGGGCGAGGTGTAAAATATTTAGTTTTCCTGTCTCCAACTATTTGTCATTTTAATGTTATTAAATTGTTAGTCCTGTTTTGAGGAATTTTGGGGAAGAATGTAGTCAGGAAGGATCTGATGTAAATTGGCATAGCTACACTGACATCAGTAGAGCTGCACCAGTTCACAGCAGCTGAGGATCTGCTCCAGTGAGTCAAATTCTGTGCTTGATTATTGCTATTTGAATCTGGAATCACTCCATTTACATCTATGAAGTGACTTCAGATTGGCATTGTTGGGAAAGTAAAACTGGACCCAGTATGTATTTGGGTAATGGTTTTAATCCTTAGTTTTATCTACCATGGAAAAGCAATGGTTTTTGTCTTCTGTTGACTTCAATTTTTGATATTAGAGAATTACTTTTTGTGTGTTAATGGATATGAATAAAATGAAAATGGGTTTGCTTGAAGGTATATGACCACTGACACTACATTGGGATAGAGTGGTGACAACCAGAGACGGATTTTGTGCATATATTTTTTTCATCTATAGAGACAATTAACATGGTGGTTTCAGCACCTGCTTTTTTTCTGATGAGGCATCTACTGGATTAAAACCTGCAGTTTCCCTGGAAACAAAATTACATGCCATTCAAATCTTTGAAGTTAAAACAGATTCTTCCTCTCTCTCATTCATGCTACATATTGACTCCAAGTAAAAAATGAGCCTGTGGGATCTGACATAAAAGGCTTAAATGAGAAAATAGAAATATGATATTCTAAAGGTCTACAAGGGGTCTTAACTAAAAGAAAATAGTAATTTCAGAGAATTATAAAAAAAATCACAATTTTCTATTTATAGGACACATTTTCCAAAGTGTGAATGGATAGAAATCCTCTTATCCATAGAAGAAATCTGGACCTGTGGCTAAAACACTGGACTGAGAACCCATCCAGCTTCAATGATAGACCCTTCCTATATGACTTTAGGCAAGTCACTTGATCTCTCTGTCCCTCAGCTTTCCATCTTTAAAATGGGTCTAAACAATACTTCATGTCTGACTTTCTAATAAGTTAGTAAACTCTTGGAAAGTGGGACTATTCTGATTTCATTGTGGGAAAGTATTGTACCCTGATCTTAGCTAGGGCACTAGATGTTACTGTTAAGGGCAGAAACAATGAATGCTCATGTAGAAATTTCAAGGAGATGACTGCTTGCACACATAGTAGGTGTGTATGGAAAGGTCAGTGCTTTCAAATTGGAGAGATTCTGGGCCTGTAGCACATTGTATGTATGTGTATCTATTTTCAGTTTCTGTACTGTTTTTCAAAACATTTTCTTCCTTTTCTCTTGCAGAGAGCTGGCCTTATTTCTCTACAAAAGCCTGACAAAGTCAGTAGAATACTAAGAGAGTGAACTGTTTAAAACACATTTTTCAATGACCTTTTCCTTTTTTATTTGATTAGCAAGAATGGAAGTTCCAGCCACTTGTTTTTTGTTTTATTTGTTTTCACTCTTCTTGTTGGCTGTTGTTTCTGCTCAAGGTTTAAATGTGAACCTTAAATACATTATAAAATTATGATGCACTGTGTTCAGCCTGTTATTCCTAGTGTGTTCACGTAGAGCACTAAAAGTAGCACTCAGGTACTACTTGCCAGGACAGGAATAGAGGGGCAGCTGTAGCGGTTGAGACAACAGAAAGCAGTTAGCTTGACACTGATTCTCTGTTTCAAATGCCCAAATGCTATGTCCAGAATCAGGGGGCGCTGTGGTCTGAAATTTTAAACCATCTTTGAGCCCTCTCATGCCTTTTGAACATAGGCATGTCACAGGGTACAGCCCTCATCACCAGACCGGTGCCTCCCCCCAGTCATGCTGGGGATTAAATCAAGGCCAATGTCCACATCCCCACACACTAAAAGCCTGTTTCTGCTCCCACCTATGGTTCCTTTCTCAGCTCCCAGGGGCACAGCATCCTCTTCTCAACTCAGTCCTCTGGGCTTTTATTTCTGTCAAGTAGTCCAACCACCTCCCTGGTGGTGAGTGTGGGAGACCAGCTCCACCCACTATTCCAGGCCCCAAGCCAGGGACCCTATTACTCCTCAGAGCAGCATTACTAAAGCTTACAATTTCCTTGGTCCACTTCCCCATGATATTCTTTGCCCTTATTTCAGGGCCTCAGCTGTTCAGTCCCAGAAACCAGCCACTGCTCTGTCCAAGGTGCTTACCATTCTCTCAGCCATCCAAGGATGTAGGGAGTTCTTTCTCACTGGACTCCCAACAGCAACTGAGCTCATCTGCCCTGCAGATCCCTTTTATATGGATCTCCTGAGTCCTGACTGGCTATTCCTTGCAGCCCCTCTCCTATTGGCTGCTTCCCACACAGCCTCCCTAATGCTCTATTAACCCCTTGCATGCTAGTGTGGGGTAAATGCCACTCCACAAGGAATATGCACAATTGCTTCTTTGAAAATTTGGCATTATAGATATGCCTGAAGGGATGGAAGGTATATATTGAAATATAAGATAGGGAGTCCTAGTTGCATCTATTTTTGAGCAGAAATGAAACACTTGACTCCTGTTTACAAAGTTTTAGTAATCATGCACCTCCTAAGATCAGCAGATTGTTATTACCTCACCACTGATGGTAGTGATGTTTAGTACAATTGATGTAGCTGCTGCAGCTCTATTATTAAAATAATAATAAATCTGTGTGGGTGGATGTTATTTATATGGGGCTGCCCAGATTCCCCTTTTACAAGACAGTACAAATGGCTTCAAGGATTCAGAATGAGTGCTGAGAAAGAGAACAATATAAAACAGAAGAGAAGAAAATATAAATATGCAAAAAAATGGTCTATTCGTAGTCCAGGAAGAATCCCAGAGGAATCTTTCTACCAAAGGCACCTCCAACACCGTCCTCAAGACAAAAATTTCTTTCCATCTGTGGGGATGCAGCTGGAAAACTCTTAATAGTCTTCCCCTCACTATTAAGATAAAGGTGATTACCAAGTTGTAGAGTTTCCCAGCCAGCACATCAGAAGTGCAATGACCTTTGCAGAGGGTAAATGAAGTAGACAAGAAAATTGTGGCACCGACTTTGTTGTGAGCAAGAAGAACAGGCAGAGTCCAACAGACATTAGGACTAAAAGCAAAAAAATGATGAATTGAAATTCATGCCATAACAGAAGTACAGGACTAAATAAGATGAGAGCTTGGCTAACCAATGAAAACCTAAAAGGACGTACAATGCCATGACAAGGCAAAATAATAATTACAAAACATCATGGTATTTTCATTGCTTATATTCATAGCATTTCATGACTGTGAAGATGTGCAGTTTCTCAAAGACAGCAGAAATGGACAAGCAGATTCAGAAATCTGCTGGAGTCACTTGAAAATGAAAATCCAAACTGACAAGTGGCACTTCTGCCATGCTATGTAGGTGAAGGGGTAAATTGCTTTATGATTCATTGCCCAAAGGCTACACTAGGCAGAAATGAAGAGCACTTGAAATAGCTCTTAGTGTTCCGACTACTTCTCTCCAAAACGAAATGTGGTAATGAGGTATGTGTTATCACTGCTAGCCTTTGTCTCTAGGCAAGCACAACACTTCCAGGTGGGACACTGACCAATTTCCATGCCAGATTAAAAGCACCAGTACTGAGACGTACTTGGCTTGTGAGATCAAAATGGGTAACGTTGTTAATCAAGTAAGCTCCAGAGAACAGCTTTCAGTGAGTCAGAGTTTATACTGGACATTGGACAAGATACGGAGTGGCCAAGCCATAGTCCCTAAGCATAGAAAAAAATGCAGAACCTCCATGTCAGCGTAAAGTACACCAGGCTGCAGTCTCAGCAAGCCAATTCTCCAGAATTAAGTCTGGCATTTGAAACGTCTTCAGAAGGTATGAAAAGTTGCATGTTTACCTTGGCGGAGATTCAGCTTGCCTGGTGTTTGGAAAGGAATCTCATAAAAATGGCAAGAAACAACACTTCATCACATGCCACATCTATTCTAAATGTCCTATCCCAAATTTACAGGATTCACACCCAAGACAGGAAAAATGGACACAGTACCCACTCTGGGTGAGGCAGTAGTCCATTCAAATCATGAGAACCCCAGGGGCTGATTGTGCACATCATCAGGAAGGTGAAACTCAACTAGCACACCTACTAATCCAAACAGGCAGGCATGAACACACTCCACTAGTACTTTGTTAACTCAATTCTGCCTGGCCATTTCCAGAATGTAAACTGATCCCAATAAAGTGAGTCGGATCAGGTTATAAATTTAAGCCCTGTACTAGCACTGTTATGTGACCCACCATTATTACAGGCCCTAGTAGTTATACACTTTTCCAGTGGAGATCAGACAGAGTTCACTTTGACTATGTTTGGATCTAAATGCAAGACCCATCTCCTTGATAGATGCTTTCACCCAATAGTGACATTTTTCCAGTACTAGAGATTGGAGGGGGGGAAACAGAAAGCCAGAAGAAAAGAGACATCAAATCACAAAACAAAAATCAGCAACAAAAACACAGAGATGCATAATAAGAGAAAAGGACACATTATGAATATCACCCTTTTATTGCAGCATTTAGAGAACTTCCTGATATTTTTAAGTGAGGTGATTTGATGCTATGGTATTGGGCTTATTAAAATACCTAGCCTTTGTCAGTAGGCACAACAATTTCCAGATGGGACACTGATCTAGACTCATATGTTGGTCAAGCACTGACTGTGGGAGCTGATGATATGGAAGCAACTCACATCTACCTGACTGGAAGGCAGCTTATGATCTGTCATGACTATAGAATCCAGAAAACTGAAGTGAAAAAGAAAAGAACTCTCTCAAAACACAGTGGCAGCGGTATCTGGAAGATGTTTGTGTGTGAGGGGAATG
This sequence comes from Mesoclemmys tuberculata, assembly GCA_007922155.1. Taxonomy (NCBI): domain Eukaryota; kingdom Metazoa; phylum Chordata; order Testudines; family Chelidae; genus Mesoclemmys; species Mesoclemmys tuberculata. The sequence continues at coordinate 41,182,747 of ML675624.1, forward strand.
CATAAAACGTGTAGCTGTGAAGAAGAAATCAAAAGACAAAGTGAAGAAGTTGGAGGATGCTAAGATAAATCAGAATCAAGACTTCTAACAATTGCAGGCTGAAAATAAAGTGTTTGAAAAAGAACTCAGAAAAGCACAGAAAAAAATGATGAATTTCTAAAAGAAGAGTAAAGAGATGTTAAAACATTTAGAGACTCTGAGGCCACGTGCAGATCTGGTTGTAAACACAGAAAAAAAGGGGGAAAAAACAACCTTTGGGGGAACACTTTATGTGCATTAACAGTACACCAGAAAGAAAGACAGAACCAGGAAGGTAACATTTAGTCTTCTACTCAGGGTTGTTCAAGGACAGCAGAAAAGAAAACAAAGAAGTTTTTGATGGAAGAAAAAATTACACACAATTGCTGAAAATCCAATACGTGTGATGATAAAAGGCCTTTAGACCACTTCATAGCAGTCAGCTAGAAATCTTTGAAATCATTCTCTTTCCTTAACTCCATTGCAAATAAAAGAAGACAAGAAGGATCTTGAATATGACCAAAGTAAGAAAAACTTGACCACTGAAGAAGGTCTTACTGGACTAATGGTGACAGTGATTTATTCTTGAACAAAGCTAAAGCCTGTATATTTTTTATTAACCCTTAATAAGTCTGTAAAGAATTTGCGGAGTGATATAAGATTGTGTTTCTTTAAGATCACCACACGTTTGTAAGCTAATATGGAAATCTTAGCACTGCTGGTAGAAGAGTTTAGAGCTAGAGCCATTCCACAGCATCTCTCCTGAATTTACATTCTACAAAACAGCACATGTTTCAAGGTTCCCAATAGAAATTAAAGTCAGGGAACTGTTGCAAAGATTCCACCCTGCTGAGAAATCTGTAGCTAGCTGAAGTTTAATAGTTATACTTCAATGTTCATAGGATAAAGGTAGAGTGAAGTGAAGTTTGGAAAAAAATATGAATAGACTTATCAAGGTTCTTGCAAACATCTATTTTCCAGCTTGCTTTTGATAGACCTCATTATCCTTTGTTGATTTATTGCTTGAAAATCTGCTCTGTTTAACGTAAGGCAAATTGTTACAATACTTCTGGCAAATTTGAATGTTTGTAATGTAAAAATGCAGATGGCTGATGTGTGAAGATATTTCTTAATATGTTTAATTATGGGGCCCCGGTTCTGCACAGTACTTAAGGATGTGTGTAGCTTTTAGCAAGTGGTAGGACTGTCCAAATATTGAAAGTTACTCACATGATTGAGTTCCTTGCTGAACTGAGGTCTAGTTTTGTAGTTGATTCTGCAAAGTTTGTTCCCAAAAGTAAGAGAGACAAGATTAGAACCAAGGTTTGTATACTGAATTACTGGAAACCATTTAAAAACAAGCCGTATTGTCAGTGTTTAACTAATAGAAATAACAGCTTAAACCATTAAATAATAACTCCTTCAAAAAGAAGTGCTGAGCCCTTAAAAGTGGAACTGACTCATGTCTGAAATATTGTATGCCCCGCACAGGATATTGTGCAATTTCACAATATTACTATCCCCAAATATCTGACAGTTTTACATGTAAAGTCCTTATGTATCAAAAGTCACAGGTAAGTAACCGAACTCAGGAATGTGGCTCATCAAGTAGCACACTAGGCATCAGCTTGGTTCAATAAGTGGCACATGTCCAGTGTGGTACAAGTAAATCAATCCAGGTGATGAAGAAACTGCTGAGCCAGTGTCCAACATTAATTCCACCACGGGGGCTTCTCTCTGACTGTACCAGAAACATGAACAGAACACACTATTGTATGCTCTATGCTTGTGAAGCTGCTTCTGCCCATGCTCAAAACAGTAACATCAGAGATAGTAACTGCATGTATTTGTTGATTACAGTGGTTGCTTTGGCTAGGGTGACCAGATGTCCAGATTTTATAGGGACAGTCCCAACATTTGGGGCTTTCTTTTAATATGGACACCTATTCCCTCTCAGCCCCTGTCCTGATTTTTCACATCTATTACCCCTCACCCCCCTGTCCTGATTTTGCTGTCTGGTTACCCTCGCTTTGGCATACTTTATCACAGTGTCTGTTCTTCTTGCAGTGATTGCACTGACCTCTCTTTGCAGGGCACCCAGTATAGTTTGTGGCATGTTGTTTAGATCCACAGAGGTATCATACTTTACCTTGTGCGTTTGGAAATCCTTGGCTGTGTGACTTTTCCTTTGCATTGCCCTTGTAATTTTTTATGACTGCATTGCTATAGTCCACATCTGTAGCGGCTGCATGGCTTGGCTAGTGCCTGCTGCACCTGGGCTCATTATTTTGCCTCCACTATAGCTGACTCGATATGATTGACAATGGTTATAGCTTTCTGTAATGTCAAGTCCAATTCAAGTACTAGGCATTCTCTACTAAGAGGCACAACTGTTTTTTTCATGAGCTGGTCTTGAATACTTTTGTCTGCCACGTTGCCAAAATCACAAGTGACAATCCGTTTCCTTAAAGCAGAAACATACTGGTCTGTTGATTCCCCTAGTTTCTGTTCATGCTGATGGAATTTATAGCATGACTTTAATCACAAAAAATTCTTTAATATAGAGCGCAATATCATATATATCATCGAGAAAGGGAAGAGCATAAAATGAACACTGGTCTTCGGCTCAAAGGCAGTGAATAATCAATGCACGTTTTCTTGTTTTGGAAAATTCTTTGTAATTAAGAGCCAGGATATAGGTCTCAAACACTCTAATCCAAGCATTAAAACCAAATGAAGGCTCACCTGGGCTTTGAAGAAAGGGTGCAGGTGGAAGATAGCCATTCTCGTTGCCAATCTGTTAAGATGTGGAGGCTAAGACCCAAAATAGTGAAATAAAATAAAGTATATTAAGACAATCATGCAGCTCCAGAAGCAGCTGCAGCAGCAATGTCTGGCTATAGCATGACACACACAGTTACATTTCCTCCTTTGTGCTTGTTTTTCTAAATTCAAAGACTACAACTCCTATCATGCACTACTGGATCCACTACAGGGCAGCCAAGTAAATATTTACTGTAAAGACCTGAATCACACTAAATACATTGTACCAGGTTTCTAGTAACCATTTATTTAAATTTCAAGAATTTAAGAACTGCGGGTAATATTCAGCCTTGTGTCAATAAGACAAACCTTTACTTAGGGAAATAATCCCATAGAGTATAACTGGGACTACTTGCTTGATTAAAGATTATTCAGATGAACAAAGACGTGCAAGATCGGACTCTGAATTTGCCAAAGCAAAAAGGGCGATGTAAGTTTTTATATAAATTTGTATAGATTTTTGGAAGGAAAATGTTGGAAATGTATTTATTTAGAAATACAGTAAATGTATTATAATCTAACTATTTTACCAGCCTTATTTGGACAGATCATGCAGGCTGAAGATTTACTGTCTTTTCTTCACATTTTAGGCCAGGATTGGTGTGTCCAGCCCTAAGCCTCACCTATCTCCCATCTATGGTCACTCTTATCTCTCCCAACATAGAGCCCACCACACAGTGCTAGGAAGGATGGTACCATGGAACCAGCTGATTCCCATCCTTTTCCTCAAGAGTCAGCAGGATAGTGCTGTGCATGATGGGCCCTTTCCATGTCAGAATAAAACGTAGGATGAATAAGAGATAAAGGGGCTCAGAGGGGGGAAAATGAGGAAGGGAGATTGGAAGATGCTCTGAAACCTCAGGAAAGAAAGAACAATGAGTAATTGAGTAAGAGGCAGTGTTGGAGAGTCTCAGGAGAGAGATGGGAAATGCTAGGGTCAGAGAAAAAAATGGGTTAACAGCTCCTGATGTTGTCCCATTCAGAGATAGACATTCCAATTCCCTCTCCCTGAGATTCTGTGATGACAATTGATACAAGATGGTGCTCTTACACCATCGTCCAAGTTCTTTGTTCTTAGCATGTGAGCAAATATCCAGTCTTTGGAAGACATGCTGCAGTGCTTTTTGGTTGTGCAAGGCTCTGTGTAGAGCCAATGGTCCTTAAAGAGGAACTGCATGAGCAGCAGGAGAATTTGTTTTCTGCCTTGGTCTCCGATTAGAGTAAAATCTGGTATTCAGCTGGGATTCCTGAAACAAGGGATTGCCTACATGCTGTTTGAGCACCTTTATTCCTGGGCTGCTATATATGTGTAAATATAACAAGTTACACTTAGATTCCTTATTTCTCCTCCACTGGGAAGCTGGCTTGCAAGGTGCCAGGCATCTGCATCTGCCTCTGCTTGGCCGAGAGGAAGTGCTTGTGTCAGAACGGGAAATTGATGTCAAAAGATGGAACAACTTGGACATTAAACCAAAAAGTGCAATTTGAAAATAATCCGGGAGTGTGTGGCAGATTGCAAATCACCTGTATTTCAGGCACATTTCTTCTCAAGCTTTCTGAAGGCCCAAGGTAAATGGAGTTGGTTTTGGACATCACAGCTCAGTCAATCTTCCTGCTCCGAGGGTCAGAGAACTTCTCCCTCCCATGGGGATACTGGGTGAATACTGCCTCCCTTGGCATCATGCACAAGCAGCCTGATTTCCAGAGAGAGGAAGGAGAGTCACCATGTGACTCCCTCAGGACTTGTGTTCCCCTCCCGATTCATGTCAAGCTTCCATGAGTGAGGGGTGGGATGGCTAAGCAGTACAGCTTCAGCTGGACTCCTGCACCAGTATTTGGCTCATAACATCTCTGAGAAACAGAACGTTACAATAAGATTTGTTGAGCTGCCGTACAGTTTCTTCCTTTAGTTGAGACTTGGGTGTTTTAAAGTGTTTACAGTGATACATTTTTGCAAAACCATGTCATTCTCTCTGGCCAATGGCAATTTAAAATTTGTAATTGTCACGTTACAGCACTAAATAGCCTGCTGTGAATATTAGCGACTCTGACGTATCCAAGGCAGTCCGATTCTTCTTCAGAGCTTCTTCACTCTTGTATTTTTGTTTGTCAAATATCCTTTACTGTTGTGTATCTACTTATGTTATTCATCTCTAGACTAGAACAGAGACATCAAGTTTCCAGTGAACTCCATCTGCGAAGGAGTCAAGATACATAAATACAGCCAGACGTAACTGAACATACATGCAGAGTCCCAAATAACATTATAAAAATGATATTATGGACATTGCAAGTATCAGCAGAGGTAGTCATAATTGACTAACATGAACATATATGCTGTGAACCTGTCTAAAATTCAGTCATTGTGCAAAGCCTGATACAGTCAGGCTAGAGTAAGCAGGTGAAAATTATACCTCTCTACACCATGCCCCACTGAGGATCCAGCATGTTGAGGGACAGGTAATGTCACCACAGCTGCTTTCCTTTGGGGTCCCCTGGAGAAGGTATTCTGCTTTCATTTCCACTGGAGCACCACATTCCACTGCAAAGAAATGCTGAATCGGTTCAGTTCCCATACATCCTGATCACAATATACTGTCTTCTCGGGCACTGCTGCCCACTTTGGAAGCTTCAGTGGCCCTGCCTGGCACCTCTCATGCATGCGATCTTGTAGCAGCTTTCTGCCACAGCAGTCCTTCACTAGGATTCACACCTTGCAGCCTGTGTAGAAAAACAGACACCCAGAAAACCCCAAAACAGCAGATTTAATTCCAACCCCTTTTCTCATCTTGGAGGATCTTAAATACATTGTTTTATCTAAGTCAAAGTCTTTTGTGGGAAACTGTATTTTTCTCTACGACATTTTCCAATGTTTTTAGGTGGGAAAATTCAAAACAAAACTTTCCATTCTGAAATGTAGAGCGTACTGATATTTGGAAATGCAATGTTTCATTTTGAATCAACCCTTCAAAACAAAACATTTCCTTTGAAAATATTGACTTTTTTCAATATCATTCTCCACTTTGTGATGAAAACAAATGTCCTAATGACAGAATTAACTGTGGGAAAGAAAGTTCCGTTTTCCAACAGTTTTACCCCTTTCCTTTAAGCATATGTTTAGCAGATAACTCCTCAAGGGGAGTTTTCCATTTTTCTGTCCCCTTTCTACTTGAAGAGTGTGGGGGCGGGGGTGATATGGACTAGAGGTTAGTTCATGATGGTTAGAATTCATCTACTTTTAGGTCTGATTCTAAAAGCGTCAGACCACCCACAGTTTCTAACTTCAGTTGGAGTTTTGGATGCTCAGTTTTTCTCAGGTTCAGACCCTTAAAAAGGAGAGAGGAATATATCACCTAACTATGGACATTATCCTGCACTGATTTTGCACGTGCAAATATTTCATTCATGTGAGTAGACCCACTGAAGTCTGTGACTATATGAGTAAAGTTGCTTGATTAAGTGTTTGCAGAACTGAACTCTTTATGTAAATTTAAAATGCAAATTTGTAATTGAGAAATGAGAACAGCATTAGATGTTCTGATTTTTCAAAAAAGTATTTATAATGTACAAACATTTACAGTATATTTATTTTTACTTTAATAATTTCTGTGTTCTCTGAATATTTATTGTAATCAAATTTGTATAGATGTGGACTGACAAAATGTAAAATATTGAAACGTAAAAAAAAACAACTGATGCCCCATTTTCATGGGAGTCAAGCAATTTCTTATTACTGAATACAGATGAACTAGTGGCTTTGAGAGAGGAGCATTTAGGGTAAATTCAGAATCCAGTTTACACACATACACACAATGAAACAAAAACAGTATCAGCATAATTATGAAACAAAATAGATTTCTTTTAATCTGAAGATGATTGTTTTCTCCTACGCAATTATGGGAACTCAGTACAAATTAGTCCCCATCTGGAGTTAACCTTATTTGGAACAGAAGCAATATGTTCCTTAACGTGCAATCTAGAATGAGACAAGTATTAAAACAAAACAAAAACCGAACTCTGAACGATGAACTTTTTCTTAGCAACAAACACAAATTGAAAATTTTAAGATCATATTTATTTTAAAACATAATCAGATTGTTGAATGAGTCAAGGACTAGACTGTGAAGCAACAAAAGACCAAAAGAGAAAAAATCTCTCTTAAGTAAAAAACTCACTCTGATAATAGACTCTTAACACTGCAGAACTATAACTATACCATCAGCATATTATGAAAATAAGAGTGAGCATTCAAAACATAATTAATGTGCAACAGAAACAGCAATCAGAACTTGCTAACATTCACATTTCTTTAGTGGTGTTTATTAGTGATGCTCGAGACGTACAGTTGTGGATCTAATATGTTAATTTTGAAAGGATCAGTGTTCTTCTGAGTGTTTTCTCTTGTTCCTTTTATCAGGGTTGTATTTGTATCTGTAGTCAGACTTTTATTTATTTATTTTAAGAAAGTTATTAAAATATTAAGACCCTTAGAACAAATCAAGGGTTAGAGGTCAAATATGGCAATTGTATCCTGGCAGAGAGCCCTAACTGAACACATGAAAAATCTTGGGCATACTTCTGCTGCCTCTTTGCCAAATGGTTGCATATGTCAAGGCCCTGCAGGCTCATTTCCAGTTGAAGTGAGGTGGTGTGTGAGTATTTTCTTAGTGCAGCTTTTTGGTTATATTATTTACACTAGTCCTTGATCAGAGGTGGTCACAAATGGCATGTAGGAAATCCCTTATTTCAGGAATGTTAGCCCAAAACCTAATGTCTCATTTCCAGAGTAATTTTGACTTTATTTGAACAAATGAAGGCAGTTTGCAACCGTTTTTCCCAAAAATTTACATCTGAGAAGCTGACAATACAGAATTTCTTCAAATACTGTATGCTGCTTACATATGAAGAAAAAGAATGTGTATGTCTATGTGGATCTGCTATAACTGGTAAACCATGCAATACACTTCTTTGTGCAAGAAAAATTCTTTGTGCGGTAATAAACTTTGAGCTTGTTCCATATCCTGGAGCACATGTGAGTTAGAGAGGACTGGGACTCTGAAGCTGAAAAAGCCAGCTATGTAAATGCATATCTAGCCCTGCGAGGACTCTGGCAGGGTTCTACAGGGAGGGCACTTCTCCTGCCTGTAGCACTATTTCCCACCCTTAGCTCTTCTGGGTATTCTAAGTGAGCAAAGAAAAGGTGATGGGGAAAAGAAGTCATCCTTACCATGTGAGAGAAGAGGGACATGAACACTGGGTCCCACTTTTTCTGCAGCTTTTCCCAGCCAAGAGCTGAACCAGGTTTGAGAGCAAAGATATGTCCTGCCAGAGTATCCTAGCCACACTCATAATGACTATTATCTCTTTTCCCCTCATTGTTTCAATTTTGTGTTCTTGAAAATGAAGGAGCACTAGCCCTGGACAAAGGCCAGACTCTATTTCTTGCACTCAACTTCTATTGATATTAACTGGAAATCTATGCCCAGAAGGGGTATATTAATTGGCCCACAGTCCCAACAAATGAAGGCCAAGCTTCCAAGCACAACTTAGTTAATGCATTTCATTCCTACAACTAAGTTAATGCAATCATTCCTACAACCCTATTCTGATTCCAGCTCTGGGACTTTGCTGAGCAGAAACTGCCAATCATAAAACGACATGCTAAATTTTGTAATGGTTCTGCAATGTGAACACATATCATGTAGAGATAGAATGTGATATCTGCTTGTGGCTTAGAGAAATATAGGTCTCACCAGGTGAAGGTTGAGTTAGCCCTTCTCTTTCCCAACCCTGCACTTGTGATCCAGCGTTCAAACATCAACACGGATATTACAGCTGCCAATTTTTCATCTAGAACGCATTTTATATGTGATTACAACTCATGCTAAAAAAGATCATCTATAGAGAAATCAAATAATATTCAAAATTGCCACTGAAGGAGACTGAAAATAAACTTTTCTTATGCACCTGGTGAAGGAAATGTCCCAGAAAATATATAGTCCCTATTAAATAATTATTTTTCAGAAATATTAAATCTAGAACAAAAGTGTCAATGTTATCCTTATATTTTAGTCTTAATAGGCCTAGGTAACACATTGCATTTACAAAGATAATGTGAGAGGATCTTGCAAAGTTCAGTGGATGCTCTGGTACACAAACAAGGATTGCTAAACTTTAGTACTGGACTAGCCCATAGAATATCTGATATAAATGTACAAAACTTCCAGGCTGTAAATATTTTTAAAAAGTTACCCTTAATTCTTTGGTTTATGCAATGAGATAAAAAGGTGAAGGGTTCAGTCAGCTTCCCCTTCTGCCCCATCGCATTTTCAGGAAGATACTGAAATCCCTCTCTAATGATCATATTTGAAATATTTACTTTGACTTGATAGAGCTACTCCATCTATGGAAAGGAATAAACCTCCTGGATAAGTATTAACTGGCTAGTAGACTCAAGAAATGTGTAATTTAAAAAAAACCCCAACAACCTTATGTTCATCTATAAAAAGAAAGAACTTGCTTTTGATGAAGTTTTATCTTGTCATTGGCCTATTTATTAGGCCTTTGGGCAATTTAAAGGCTCTTTAGGTACTGTACGTCATGTGTTTGGGTGAGGAAAGCCATACATCTCCTGCAGTGAAGGTGACTGGATGATTTAACAGATTGGTAATGGAATTCAATTCTATGCCAGGTTAAAAGTCTTTTCTATCTCATGGCTGTTTGGTCGTCTGTGAAATGAATTGATGATCTTGGGTCCAGTGAATTATGGATAGGTGTCTTTATTACATTTGGCACTAATTGGCATTGGTGTTGGAATTCTTAGAAGACTAATAACTTACCTTCACAGATGGTCCCTGTCACCATGCCTCAGTAGGTCACAGCTTAGGATACCAGATTCAGGACAAACTGCTGAGAAATGGACAGACCCTCCCCAGAGTGGTGGTTATTCTTCCATGAGATATGCAAAACAAGCAATAAAAGTAAATTTCTTGCTCACCACACTAGTTAACAAGAAGCCAGAAAAGCAGGCTCCTTCGCTATCCTAGGTCTTGTTTCACCACCCATACACTGGATCTAAGATGCGTGGTTATTTAACCCAATTTCATCAAACAAAAAGTTCTTCCAATCCCAAAAGATCAACCACACAGCCAGGCCAATATATAATGTAGATCTTCCCCAATTATCGTGCTGCGGCCAGTCTTTGAGTATCTAATAGCTAAAGGTTCATTCATTGTGAAAAAGAAAGATAACACGGTCAAAGAATCACATATGATCACTGTGAAGTTCTTGAATTTGATTTGTGGCAGTGGTGGAATAAATTGCCAATTTTCAGAGTCAGTGGAAATTACCCAGACAGCTTGGGGGTCATCAATCCTTGTTTAAAATTTTAAGTTTAACGTTACCAATCCAATCAAGAGAAATGAAGCAGGAGATGAAGACAAGGTGGAGATGGTGCAACTGCCTTATATGCCTTCTCCCACAGTGGTGGATGCTTTCAGTCTCAGTCTATGGAAAATTACAAGCCCAAAATGGAGTCCAGAGTCACAAGAGCAAGTCACATGCCCTTGCATGCTTTGACTCACAGGAGTAGCTATTGTCCATGTTCTGGCTAAAACGTTCACAGGGAGGCCCATCTGCTCAGGACAGGCTTCTTCTATGGTCTATTGTGTGAGCTAAGTGTCCTTAAATGGGTCATTAACTCGCATAGTCCATTCACAATGTAGATTTTACTTGGTGGGTGTTACTCAGGAATGCGGCATATATGTAGGATGCCAGTGCATAGTCAATATCTATGACTTTAGCTACAAAATCCATATTTCGGATACAAAATGATATATGAACAGGATCATCATATTTAGCTTATCATAACTTCTCCATTGACACCTTCCGTGACAGACCTTGCATATGTTTAGTTGCAATTGTATAAAAGAGGGATCAACTAGGTTATACATGGTTATATTTCAGTTCTACAACATCACAATCCCTGCAGATCAGCAGGGGCCTGGGAACCCTGGAAAGTAGACCTTGGGAAGCTTTGCTGTAGCCTTAAAATAGGGCTTAAGTGGGTCCTTTGCTTTTTGTGCTGCCCCTCTGCACTGGGGTGAAATGAGGACCTCTGTCAATTTGGCACATTTCAAAAAGCACGAAACATCACTGTAAAAGAAGAAGAAGGAAATTCTCTACAAACCCCACAATGTGCAAGATACAAGAGATTTTTTAAGCTAGTCAGTTCTTATTGATAGAATGTGCTGTCTTGAGCCATGTTTGTCATCCTGCATAAGCTCACTTTCTCTTACAGCGAAACATGAGAAAAACACTCTGAGTATGAGTAAGGAGACATTTTGGTGCCACAGAACTCCCATTTCAACTCCAATTTGTCGCTCTGAAAATCACTGGGATCCATTTACTCAAAAAAAATGTGGCTTCATCTTTAAAATGAAGATGAAAATCTTTCAAGGAGTTAAAATTAACAATAAGTTGAGAGGGCATTGCAAACAATGATTTTTAATGTTCTGAGAGCGTCAGCTGTGTCAGACTCCATCTGGGAGAGCAGCTGATAAGGATTCCCTAACATACAGTTAGTAACTAATCCTTCAATCTTTCTATTGCATTCCAGATGAAATAAATTAAAATCTGGAAGTGCAATTTCATTATCCAACATTCTAAAATACAGCCAAGATTCAGAGTTACTTAAAACATGTTAAGAATTTTGATTAACCTGTGTTCAGACCTGATTAAAACTGCCAGATATTTCAAGAAACAATCTTTAAGCCTCTAACATTAGGAAGTATGATGATATGAATCATCATATCTGTGTACCATAATATCCGTGTAGAATAATGACACCAAGATTAACTTCAACCGTCTCCTGATATCAATAGCCATAAAGTGTACCCTCAGAATTTCAAATGCTTTTAGAGATATTTTTAGTTATAGAGTTTATAATGAAGGCCACAGATTTAAATTTTGTTTTAAGCCTAACTCAGGATGTGGTAAGAAGAGACGTAGAACGTTTTCAGTGGAGCAAGAGTGATAAAACAGCCAACTGAAAACAAAAAATCCATTGGTGAAAAGTAAACACAGAACAAAAGCACAGACTACACAAAATACAATCCAGCAATTCCTTCACAAACTCAACAGTGTAGTAGGAGTCAAAACCTCCCCTGCCAGACAAGTTCTCAAACATCAACAAATCTTTAGAAATCTAAACACAGAGAACTTGGCAAATTTACAATTTTATTTTGTTTGTTTTAAATCACGGACTGCCCTGCAACCAATATTATGCCTGGAGACTAGCTCTCCATTGATTATATAATACTGTTTCCAATATATCCTTACCAAGCTCTTTTCCAGCAGGCCTCCTCTTCACTGATTTTAATGATCCTTGCTGCATCTGCTGCCAAACCTCCTTGAGATATCTTTCCTCACTTCTCAGGAGCCAAGAGGAGATGGATTTGTTCAGTGCTTGGATAGGTGATGCGCAGGTGGGTAGGTGAGGACTCAGTAAAAAGAAGTTTGTATGGGTTTTTGTTTGGAGTCGTGACTGAAGTAATGCCCTAGCATAATGATAAAGCATACTGTTAGTAGGCTGTCTATCAAATGAGATGTAATTAAAGATCCCATGGCCTTTTTCTCAAGGGTAATCATATTACCTCTAGCCTTCTGGTCAAATTCCCTTTTTGGTAGTGACATCCCAATGACCTGAAATTGTGTATGTACTTTCTTCCTGTAAAGCAGGCAGAAGGAGGTCAATTCTTCTTCTCTCATCAGATACTGTTGCTGATCTATTTACTGGTAGGAAGGCTAAAAGATCCTGAAACTGCTTAGCTAAGCTTCATCTCCTGCTTCAGATTCACCCACCTGGCAATTTCTTACATCACAAGACAGCAAAGTGATGGGCAGAGAGGCAGCAATGGGGACATTATGCTCCCCCAAGCTGGAAAAAGGAGAAAGAGGGGGCGCTCTCCCTCTTTTAGCAGAAGATAAAAAAATTGCGGTCCCCTAATCGTTCTCCCACAACTCTCCTTTTCCTCACCACTTTGCTGGCTAGTGAGGTAAGAGTTAGTTGGAGTTTTACTACCAAAAGTGGAATGTGGCCAGAACACTAGATTTAACAGTACTGCTCTTGAGAAAAATGCCATGGGATTAATTACAAGTGGTCTAGTCCTCAGTCTTGCATCCAACTTGATAGACCCCCTATCAACACCATAGTACATCTTAGCATCATGCCAGGGCATGGCTTCTATAATGACTCAAAAGGAAGACAACAATCTACTGAATAAACTCAATAGCTTCCTGTTTTCTCCACAGGGGCTGAAGAAAAAAAGAGACCCCATACCACTAGCTCCAAAGGAGCAGGAAGATGGAGCTCTCCTTTCATCCCCCAGCTCCTCCTCCTCCACTCAAGGGTTGAAGATCCCAGGGGAAATTAGATGGCTGTCAGCTCCATCTCCCTTTCTGGCACAAAATAGCAAGCCTGGAAGAGAGAATTTAGTATAGGTAAAAGCCAGAGAGCAATGAAAGGTGAAGGATGGAGGGAACAGAGTGGGAGGAGAATTCAGAAGAGGGACAGAGAAGAGATTGAATGGAGGAAGGGGGGGGCAAGAGTGAATCCTTGCAGAAACTGAAAAAGTAAGGAAAAAGAGAGAGAGGGAAAGGAAAAAATGGAGTGATTCAAGGAAAGAAAGGAAGAACCAAAAGTCTAAGAAACATAGCAATTAAAAGGGAAACGTGTTTAAAGTTCAGTGCCAAAATACTGGAAAAAAATACACATGCATGTTGATCCACATGTCAAGGCAGGAGAGGTATTGAGTAAACTGGTTTGAAGCAGAACATGAGCACAGGAGCCTGGTATGCTTACAGATAGGAGAGAAGCTATGTTGGAGCTAGCTGGTTTTGATGACTGGTAATGTTTACTGATATTGTAATAAAATATAAATTGCCTCTGGCAAATTACAGTTTAATACAAATAATGTCATTTCATTTTATTTTGCTTTGGGCTTTTTTTGCATACATTCTTTCTTTGAACTAACTGGGTGCTCAGCACTTCCGCAAAATCAGGCCACTAGTTTACATGCCTAACTATGAATTTCAGAGCCTAAGTTCAGGTGCTCCATTTTGAAAATCTTGCTGAATCTTGAAAAACCTTTCTCAGACAACCCTATGTACAACTAACTCAATTTAATTGCACACTTTCCAATTTGGGTCTACAGTTAGGTGGTCTGCTGAGCCACAAAACAACAACACATATGCCACTTCTCACAGGCAAGAGAAGAGAATGCCAAAACTGAATGACTAAAATACTGTGATCAAAAGTTCAAATCCAAGTGTAGGCTTGGGGATTTTAAATCAAATGTTAATACTTGATCTAAAATGGATACTAATTCTACACAAAGCCATTGCAGCAAAAGTTATTTACCTTTTGACTTTCAGCTTCCCTTCATATAAGCTTAGATTTTTCAAGAGAAAATCTATTTGGCAAAAAATTAGGGATGTTTTAAATTTTCACTACACATCCAAAGAATTTTTTTTTTAGCCTTGAAACGTTTGGTTCACTGTTTTCTTTTTTTAAGCATCTCAGCATTTCTCGGTTATGGCCAAGACTAAGTGGTATGATGAAATATCCCTGCTAGATAGGCTGTGCTTGCAATGCCCAGTGTAGCCCAGAAGGAGGAAACACAAGTAATCAAGATAGTCTCTTCTCATTAGATTTCCAGTTCAATTTTGCACACCTAAGGGTGTAAGATATTTACTTAGGCTCCAGTCCTACAAATGGAGCTGCATAAGAAACATCTTGTGTGGCTTGTGCCATTGACTGTTAAGGTGGGTTGGGTACAATTGCAGGATTTGGCCAACATCTTTGGGTCAGTATCTAAAATTTAGGTGTGCTTAATCAGAACTGAACCCAAACTCCAAACCTACTGCAATTACTGCAAAACAACATGCCAGAGTGTGCACTGGCCAAAATTTATTTCTCCATCCCTCTTTTTCTCCCCAGCACATCCTTTGTGAAACTGATGAAAAGGCAACGTTTGATGGGCTACGCATGAGACTTTTCAAACTGCTCAGGTGGAGAGGCTTATTTAAAGTAGGTTGCATGCCTCAAGTGGCTTTTTGCCAAATACTCTCGTTTCACAGCCCAGTTGAGCTGCCTCCTGAGTTGCTCAGCTAGTGACATTTGCACTTTTGCGTGTGTCATGTCTGTTGACTAGAACACTAAACCATTAACAGTGTATATTTAAAGTTTTACTTTGGAAAACCTTTGTCAAGATTTTAATTGTAGACTGTGCCCTCAAAAACTCTTCAGTAAATATTTACTTAATAAAATACTTTGGGGAGCATATAAACAACACTACAGCATCAGAACAGTATTTGCATTTAATTAGAAAACTACCAGATAAAGGAAGGGAAGATTTCTTGTTAAATTTGTCCTTTGCTTTCAATCTCTCTGGAGTACTGAGGAAACATTGTTCAATGTAATTTCCATTGTTATCCTATAAAATACTAAGGACCTTATCATAATTAATATGTATCCAGAGATTGGTATTTGAATTACATGCTTTGAATATGCAGTAACCTAAATAAACAACAATGTTGTGGTAGTTGTTAAAATGGCTTCAATGTGAAATAGTCATAGACAGGAAAAGGTTAGCCTTTGTAAAATCACAAAGATTTAAAGTAGCTCATTAATGTTATTTATAGTAATCAAATAAATAGGGTCATTTTAAAAAATGATAAATGGAAAATAAAAAGACCCAGTTGCATTTGCACTATATAATTAAAGGTAATAATTAGTGTGGGCATGCTTACTGAGAAAAGAAGTAGTATTTTATTTGTGTCAATTGGCTTTTGCTTTAATAAATAATGGTTTATAAATGATGAACACATTCTTTTTTACATAAAGCTTTCACTCCAGTTTTTCCATCTGGGGCTCCAGATTAAATCTGGAAGCCATTCTGAACTGTTAAATGTAACTGATGGTAGACATGTTCTTCTAGATTAACCAGAGCTCTTCCCGGTGAAACTGAATTGCAGGAGTCACACATTCCTTGGGGCACACATGAAACAAATACATGGGTTACATATGAGCAAACACAAAAAACATTATTATTATTGGTTTGATAGAGAGTCTGTTTGACGATTGAGCAAAGAAAGTTCAATGTGCAAGTGTGAAGGATGCTTTCGGAGCCACAAGCAAATTATGGCTTGGAAACAGCACTATTTTGCTATAAAAGGGCCCCAATAAATATATTTTGAAGGATTTGTGAAAGCCCCTGATTGCAAATGCATACAAGTGCACAAAGTTTTCCACATCTAAGACATGCTGAAGGAGAACAGGCTTTCCCAGCACATGAGACAGTCCACATCAGCATTAATACCACCTCACACACCCAGAGGCGTTGGCAACCTTGGAGCTGCAGCTGATTGAGGAGCTTGCCAAGCAGCCGGCAGCTGCTGCTACTGCTGGAGAAAATGTTTTCTACAGCTGAACAGCTGGGTCCAGTGCCTGCTGTGCAAAAGGATGAAATCACTGTTTGAGATGGTGAGGGAAATGGTAATGCATCCTGAGCTTTAAAAAACAGTTAAAAAGCTTCCATCCAAATTCCTAAAACCCTTCTTTTAGAAAAGGGCTTAAGAACATAAGAATGGCCATACTGGGTCAGACCAATGGTCCCTCTAGCCTAGTATCCTGTCTTCTGACATGGGTTAGTACCAAGGCTTCAGGAAGAGTGAAGAGAACAGGGCAGCTATCAGATGATCTATCCCTTTTCATCTAGTCCCAGCATCTGGTAGTCAGAGGTTTAGGATCACCCACGGCATGGAGTTGCATCCCTGACCATTGTGGATAATAGCCATTGATGGATAAGTTCATGGAGGATAGACCTAATTTCTTTTGGAACCCCCATTTATAGATTTGGCCATCACAACTTCCC